>BLKM01009160.1:290235-348787 GCA_013340265.1 Coptotermes formosanus | reverse complement strand
ACAGCACATTCTCACTCAACTATTAAGTGCAACCTTAGTGTAACGATAACAAAAAGTTCTCCCTGAAGATGACCCAGCAGGGTTGAAACATGTAGGAGTGTGTTACAATTGATGATAAAACTCTCTTTGTGCATTTGTTGGTGATTAGTGTTTTTGTATTTTACTTATAAATCTAGAATTCGTAATAGCTTTCCGAGAAATCGCTTCTAATCCTGGTATAGAAGTACAGTGCTCTTTTTGAACTAAGCAGAAAACAATAACCTTTGTGCAAAGACCTGGGACGTTAAATAAAAATGACGGAAAATTTAAATGTAGAAGCCACTGAATGGTGGAAAGGCTGAATCAAATGGAAAAGAAAATAAGGAGTGAGTTAAAATGCAGTCTGGACTGAGGGAGGTAATTCGGCAGACTGATTCAATTTACATTGCATCTTCGTCTGTTCTTGCCGAACTTTTTTTCTGATCACTACTCAAGAATTCGGACCAAATTGACCGACTCTCTCGTCACCTTGATGAAAATGGGGACAAAGGGGAAACGAAGAAAATATTTCAGCAGTAATTTAGATAGGAAGTGGAATAATACTTAGGAAGCTGCTTTTTGCATGCTAAAACATCCAATTGAATCGCTAAGACCTAAGTGTTTTATTGGGAGCAGATGTGCTGTTCACTCATTCATTAAAATTTAAAATCCTCTTGTAATTTCCGAATATGATAAGTAGCTGCTCAGTAATTCATGGCGTTGTTTAATGATCACGTAGAAAAGAATAAGGCTAGGCTTGTTGACATTCTCCATATCTAAAGATTGTACCTGGTTCCTTCTTAATATCGGCAGTTATTTGTCATTTGGTTAAATCACACTTCCAGTTTACATACTCTCTGTTATGATAATCACCACAATTTCGTTATTGCAATACACTTAAACTTCTGAACGTCCAATTCTGAATTTCTACTATCGTACTGGTTCAGTAGCTGCGTTGTTTGTAATATTTATACATTTTACGCGTCTCTCTTGTCATTTTTATTTGCAGAGTATCAGATTATAAATAGACGTTATTTTCAGTTGTAGGATTATTGATTACTTTTAAAATCAGTACCAATTAAAAATGTAAATGATGTGTGTGATTAATATATTTCTACTTGAATCTAACATGATGTGTTAGGGTTAGTTAAGTTATCTTGTTTAGTTATCCCCCACTTATATTTACAAACGTTATGAAAATCACGGTATTCTCTTTTTAAATAAGTTGCTCGTAAATTGCTCCGTTTGCTGCAAAACGGACAGAATGCATCCGAATTGAGAATTTTAGTATCAGATTTGTGAACATTCTGCATTTCTGTTTCGGTTAAAGAATAGTCCTGCAGACGAGCGGCATGTTCTCAGATTAAGAAATCTGTTAGAAACAGCCGTGGCAAAGTCTATGGCGCATGCCAAAGAACTTAAGTAAATCAGTGGACGAAATTGCTTCAATGTGATCTGACGAAATACAGAATTCAAATGTATTATCAATAGAATTTTCTTACATTCCACCTCATATCAAATTATATTTTGTTTTTATTCACAGTGAGGTACAATAATTATGTTTTTAAGTATTTTTGCTTTGGTATTTTGACCTTTTAAAGCCTAGCGGTAACTTTACGTACCACCAGGTTAAACATTAAAAAATTTTACGTCGTGCCCACATTGCGTTTATGTGTTTTGTACTGATCTCAGAACAAACAACAACTTTTGCCTTATAAAACATTAAGAGACTGGTTTTTATAACCAT
This sequence comes from Coptotermes formosanus, assembly GCA_013340265.1. Lineage (NCBI taxonomy): Eukaryota > Metazoa > Arthropoda > Insecta > Blattodea > Rhinotermitidae > Coptotermes > Coptotermes formosanus. The sequence continues at coordinate 347,022 of BLKM01009160.1, read as the reverse complement.
GGTGGAGAGTGTTTACAGCGCGGTACGCACTGAGTCCTTATATAAAACAGATACGCTTCGTCTTTAAAGGGTTAAACTAGTATCAGCATTGTACTAGCAGAACATGGTCGTGTAAGTTTGTACACGAATGCTTCGTAATTCAAGTTACCGTACTTAACGCTAGAGTTAGAGCAATTGGTAATGTATGTCTGCATCAAGTATATTAATAGTGAATTACTGTTTTAGTATAAGACATATGCAGCACTAATTATCCTGTAGGTGGATTAATTGTGCGAAAAAGAAAGAAATTAAGCTAACTTTGTGTAAATGCAGTCATGGACTGAAAGCATTTTGTTGATGAAAATTGTGGAAGTGACTGCATGCATTTCTTCCCACTGATGTAGCACGCAAGTTAACGAAAAAAGGCGGATGATTAGCTTCAGACGAAAATCGCGATGCAAGTTGGACGGAGACGCCAGGAACTCTACTCAACTTAGACCATAAAATGAGTGGTGGCTGTGGGTATAGGGACGGCGTGGCGGCGGGGGGGGGGGGGGGGGGGGGGATGGCCGAGGTTCTTGTCGCAACACATCACAATTAGCAGGCTCTGCAGGAAATTTCTTATTTCATCAAGAAACCGACTGTTAACTTTTTAGGATAAAGGTGCTGGTTAAGAACCTGCAGGAAAGAGACGTAACACCGGTCTCGGCAGTCGGGGACGTAAGATTTAAATGTGATGTGTTTACAGGACATCGCTTTATAATTAACATTTGTTCATATTTGGAAAATACCGGATTTGATTCTGGGCCCAGTGATTTGCTACCCTGCTTGATTCTTTTTTTGTGTCTTCAGTCATTTTGGGAAAGTTCTGGGATAATACCACAAAATAGGCCATGGGCTCTTTTGAGCACATCCTACCTAATTTTGCCTTCGACGTTATATTATCTGTGAGAATGCGAAGGAGGTGTCACACGCTTGAAACTACATGCAACACATGTGTTAGGGCGCGTTCGCTGTGTTATCGTCTGTGCCTCTACTTTGTCTTAGTTTTCTTTCTCTAAAGCGGAAGAGTTCATGCAAAACACTGAAATGGGAACATTGCAAATGCGTCATACCACTATTTACACGTCAGGGCTGAAATAACGAAAAGAAAACTATGAAACTACGATGAACTCCACGCATGTTTTAAACAAGTATGAAGAACACACACAAGTGTTCGCTGTTAGTGGGTACTTGCTGAAATTCTTGAAGTAGGAAGTAAGTATGCTGTATACCGAACGAATTGCTGTTGAACCGTGACTGTTCGCTGTCATTGTATAACTGCAAGAAATTTATTATATACAGGAAGTGTCGGGTAAAGATGTGCCAAAATTAAGAATGCTATTATGTGAGACAGCCGATCCCAGTGGCCGTGCTGTATAAGGCGTGGTTCTTCGGCCGGTCGCTTGCTGGGATTGCGGGTTCGAATAACGCCGAGGGCATGGATGTCTGTCTCTTGTGAGTGTTGTGTGTTGTCAGGTAGAGGTCTTTGCGTCGGGCTGATAACCCGTCCAGAGGAGTCCTACCGACTGTGGTGTGTCTGAGTGTGATGGTGAAGTCTCAGAAATGAGGAAGCCCTGTCCCACTAGGGGCTGTTGCGCCACTGGGGGAAAAAGATGTGAGTCATTTAGAATAAAAATTGTCATACCATCATGTGGCTGATCATCAACAGTTACATTGCTACAAACATTTTAATGTTTCAAGATTCTGTACCGTGTTAAGTCTTTATGAACCACCTTCACGCGTACCCCCATGTCTGGCAAACACTGCTTCGAATTCCCTTTTGGGAGGCGTAGAACTTTGCATGCGGACCGACGGATGTCATTTCGAACAGTGATCGGTGTAACATGACTGAAAATTGATGTTCTCTGATATCTAATCCAAACTAATTATTTTCTGTCGTTTTGTGACATAATGAACCTAGTTAAGCTTATCCTACATGACTGCTGCATCCATCAGGTAACGGAAGCTTCGCAAAGTCTTTGCTTTTCTGGGATGTTATGCACCGTTAATGGGTAATTAGTTGCCGGCGTTTCGGGAACGATCAGATGTTCCGAAACTTTGGTAACTACCAATCAACGCTGCGTATCATTCCAAAAGGGCGAAGACCTCATTTGCATCGCGGCGGAAGCCTGAAGTCGCGCACAACTAAAACTTGCTGTCTTTCTGTTTTTGGTATTGTCTTACACATATTTTTCTTCCTATGTACAGTACATGCAGTAATGTAAGGCTTATCTGCTGCGTCTCTTGTGTTGTGTTTCCGATACAAAATTTTCTTTTTATTTTTACGGTATGATGAAATAAATGTAAAAATTTCAAGAGTATGTTTATTCTTATTAATTACATATTTAGAACCAACACTTCGGTTTTAAGATACTATATTGCTACAAGTTTCGGCTCAAGAGAACCATCATCAGGCCATTACAGAAACTATAAGCTCAAAAACTGCATATGTTTTTAAATAAATAGGATATATCCAGATTTTACAATAGTACATGCATTACAAAGGGGGCCGCGGTGGCACAGTTAGTTGAGGCACTGCGCTACAAACCGGCTGGTCACGGGTTCGATTCCCGATGGTGTTAGTGGAACTTTTCATCGGCGTAATCCTGTCGGTCGCACTATGGCCTTGGGGTCGACTCAGCCTCTAACAGAAATGAGTACCAGGAATATTTCCTGGGGGGTAAATGCGGCCGGTGCGTATGGCTGACAACCTTACCACCTTCAAGTGCCGATTGTCTAGAAATCTGGGAGCCTCAACCTCCTGGAGCCCTCTGGGCCTGTCCAGGCCTCTAATGGGACTGCTTTACCTTTTACATGCATTACAAATCTGTATAACAATGTTTATATTTATTGCCTAAATAAAATATGAAAAATTAAATGTTGTCAATATTGCAAGAGGGGCAAGTGGTATTGGGAGGTAATTAAAAAGTAAAGATTAAAAGGACCAAAAATTGAGACGCGGAGTCAAACCATCAAGGTTGTGATAATTTTTAAATTTCTGATGTGACTAAAGTCAGCCTGCCGGCCATCCAAATTATCGAGATGAGAACAATACAAGCGTCATTCAACTCACAGCAGTGGATCACAGGCTGCAGAGATGTAGCATGCTAGGAGATCCTAAAAAATTGCAGAATATTTGCAACAACACTTCCCAGCGAAAGTGAAAATTATTGACAGCGATTTGAAAAATATAATTTAAATCCAAATATGTTATTTGCGATTCTGAATTTTGCATGCGTTTGATATTTGTTTAGTTCAGACACAGCGCACATAAATCCTCTTCTGCAAAATCAGTATCACATCAGTTTGTATAGAAATCACACTGTATGTAGTTAAGTCGTTTCTTGGATTTAGTTACATTTCCTCCATAAGGAAACATTTTAAACGTCATTTGCCTATTTTAATAAGAACGTAGTTTTATATGCTGAGTCAAGTTTTATGTGACGAGTATATTTTGAGAAAATCAATGCGTTACGATTTTGCTGTTTTGTAAACTAGTGATTATGTAAGTCCTGCACAGGCCAATATGAACAGAAATTAAATTTCCCAGTAAAATGGATTGTAGATCTTAAATTCCAATCTTCATTGAAATGTGTAGAGTATTTTCAGGGGTGAACTACACTGACGGACAGAGTTCACCTCTGCATTCATTGTATATATCAACTTTCTTGTAATATTATTTGCTTATTTGAAGCGAGCCCATTTGTGTATAAGCATTGTGTAAATGGTGGACTAACACCTCTGTAGATGATAAATAGATATTTCCATATCAGACCCTAGACAGTTGTGCTGTCAGTCACTGTTATGTTTACAAACCATAAAATACAGCTTCAGTGCAAATTAGTATTTGTGTGAAGTCACTCCCTAATATGATTGTGTAGTCCAGACGTTTTGGTAAGGTTTTGTAAATACATTTTAATATGCATTGAAGGTGTACTGTGATCGTTTGTAAACGTATAGCGCTGGTTGGCTTTGTGAATACGACATGACAGGGCAGTGTCAGTATTCAGGCTTTTACGTTATGGAGTAGTTGCTATTCTGAAGGTGATTTTGGCGCTGTCTGTCTGGGCATAATTCAATCATTCTGAAGATGGAGACAGCATGTTCCTCCGAAACGGCGGTATTAGCTTATATCCTACATAGTCCCTACCTCTTCTACCTACTCACAGTAGGTGTCGAGGTTTTGTTATTTTCACTTGATCACACTCAGACACACACCACAGTCGGTAGGACTCCTCTGGACGAGGGATCAGCCAGTCGCAGAGACCTCTACCTGACAACACAAACACTCACAAGAGACACTCAGACACACACCACAGTCGGTAGGACTCCTCTGGACGAGGGATCAGCCAGTCGCAGAGACCTCTACCTGACAACACAAACACTCACAAGAGACACTCAGACACACACCACAGTCGGTACGACTCCTCTGGACGAGGGATCTGCCAGTCGCAGAGACCTCTACCTGACAACACAAACACTCACAAGAGACACTCAGACACACACCACAGTCGGTAGGACTCCTCTGGACGAGGGATCTGCCAGTCGCAGAGACCTCTACCTGACAACACAAACACTCACAAGAGACACTCAGACACACATCACATTCAGTAGGACTCCTCTGGACGAGGGCTCGGCCCGTCGCAGAGCCCTCTACCTGACAACACACAAACACTGTACAAGAGACAAACATCCATGCCCCGGTGGGATACGAACCCACGATCCCAGCAAGCGCTTGGCCGCAGACCTACGCCTTAGACCGCGCGACCACTGGGATCGGCTACACGGCGCCAGAAGCCATAATACTGTACAATTATAGGACAGGGCAACGTTGCATTACTTCCTAATCTTACTTTGGTTTCGCTTATTGCCCATATGCAAGAAGATTTTGGATAAGATTTGCATGGATGTAGTTTGCTGAATCGGAGACTTACTTCACAGAAAGAGACAGAATGGATAGGGGGTGGATGAAAGATGAAAATAAAAAGGGTTGAAAGCCTGATGTAGCATAGAAGCGGCAAAGAGTTTGGGGGGGGGGGGGGAGGGTTGGGAGTGGCGAGCAGCAGTGGAGTAAAACAGCAAATGACGGCCAATTGAAGCTCCATTCAACGAGAAAGTCGGGCAGAATGTCGGCTAATGACGCGGCATTAGCATAAGAAGCAAAATGGAATATAACTTATATAGAAAAAAAATGCCCCTTGAAAATATCTGTTAGTTTTTGTACTACTGCTTTTGAAAACATTATTTATGTGTTTCTTTACTTATTTTTGTTATTGTAATGAGATATTAGAAATAGAAATTAATTGTGTAAATTGCATATCCAGTGAAAATATTATTTGACTACAACTCCGGCGCTGTAGATTTAAATATTCACACTGGAAATAAGCTTCTACTGATCAGTCTAACATGACGTGCAACCTGTCATTACTCTGATGGTAACGTTTGATAATATACCTAAGAGAAAGAGAAGAAGGGGTTCGAGAAGACTACATAAAGGAAAAAGAGATGAACGAATCGCTTGACACAAGTGGGACAACTGAAAAATACCTATAAATTTTTAGTCAGGAAACCTGAAGGGACGATACTGTTAGTAGATAAGGCAAAGACGGGGAAAGATGATGATGATGATGATGATGATACGTATCTTAAAGTAACGGGGTGTGAAGCAAAATGTACGTGGCTGAGGGTGTGGCCACCACCAGGTCATTATGGAAGTTATGGTGAATGTAAGTCTTTATTACTGCCAATTGAGTAGGGGGCTGGGTGAGCTGCAGTACCGTACAATCTGGACGCTGTGGAGTCTAAAGGAATCACCCACGTCTTCCGCGAATCGAACTACGCCTTATCAGTCAGCCATCCCGTAGCATAGTCACTGTGCCATATACGCCAAACAAATGTGGTGTATTATTTATTAACTACGAGTGAAAATATACGTAAATATTTTTTGCTATTACGCGTTTTCTCTAATTTAAACTATATGGCCTGTGATGTGTGTTTCAGTGTAAAGTTAAAGAAACTCTGTAACGTTTATTTTCTGTGTGCAACGACTGTCGGTTTGCTTTAACCAGACTACGATTTGTGGCAGCTATCAACTGCTATAAGCAGAAAATATAGTTTGCCCCCGCCTCCAACAGGCCTGACACCAAGCCATCGTCTCATTCATCCGAAAGCTGTTGCTTATTCATGGCACGAAATGTGGATTCACCATAATTAGACGAAAGGTAACACATCTGATTTTTCTTAGGGAAGCACCCAATTCGAATTAGTTAAGAAGACAGCATACGGCCCAAAGATTTTTAGCTTCCATATTTTAGCCAGAATATCATGAGGGTTGCATAGTTGTAGGCGTCGTGACTACCACTCCAAATATGATAATCCGCATTTTAAAATTCTTGACTGTGTGAAATTCCACAGCGTTATCAGATATTTAGCATTGAATGAAGGTGGAGTTTAAAATACCATTGTCGCTCTACATTCTTTAAATTTCTTCCCAAAATATATATTATTTCATTCCCGGATTGTCGTCCTTTACGTACAGAACAGAAAGTTCCATTAATTTTTATTTTGAAATGTTGGACGAGTGCATAAAAACATATGCAGTCTTTGAGATTTAAAACATTATATAGGCATATATATTTACAGTAGAACGGATAGTGTTTGTTTTTACGGAGCCTTTCAGTGACATAAATGTTATATATTTCTTTTTTAAACGGCTTTCTTGGAAGCCGCAAATTACGTTTCATAGAATATACTGCGCAGGAAAACTATTTATTTTACATGGTTATTTTAAAAACATATTTATATGCATGTTTACAAATTTTCCTGAGGCTATTCGATTTAATTTGAAAGCGGATATTAACTGTAGGCTGCCTTATTTGAAACCCACTTCCACTTCATAATGCACGCAGATTGCTTTATTTTCAGATACATGTATTTCGCATCTTAGTTACCGTACACTAACAGAAAGCCGTTTAGTAACTTATCATGTCGTGTCATTTAAATTGTAACTACGACTTACTAAGATTATTATATTTGAGCATTTATTGTTTGTATATGAAATTGTTTAGGCATAAATACTGACAAAAATTTGTGTTTGGGGTGGGTATAAGTTTACATAAATTAAACTGTGAGGTAAGTTAGTGGCTTGAAATTTCACTTTGTAATTCTTAAGTGGTAAAAGCCGCGTCCGCTGCTAACTGGTTATCGGCATTTTTGAGGGAATTGCTGCCGTCTTCAGGGTAGTCAAAGTAGCCTCTAGAATCTCCAAATCACGCAAGAAGAGTGACGTACAAAATATTAGTGTACAAGAACACAAAAGTATTTTTATGTTGTTCTTTATAACAGGCTCCCTTACTTCCCCCCCCCCCCCCACCGCTACCCGCGTAAATTGAGCCCAAGTATTTTGAAGGATATTTTTCTTTCCAATTACTGGTTGTGTAGTGCGTCAAATATGCTACCGCGATCTGATCCTCTCTTATTTCTAGTTCTTCCCACAGTAACCAAATAGTTTTTATACACTTTCAGTAAGCCTTTTAGACAAAAGAAAATCAGGAAATTAATACGTGATAAGGATAAGCGATATTTTAAAATTGTTATAATTGTGCAGTTGTGGCTTTTAGTAATTCAGGCATTGCGTATGTATCTGAAGTTACATCAAATAGTACGTTGTTAATATTCATTGGTTTATAAGGCGTTTAGTGGCCCCCTTTCAATTAAAGAGCTCATGTAGTATCGGATTGCTGCTATTGAATAGTGTTTTGAAATAGGTGAATGACGTGCAGGAAAACATCTATACACAGAGTGATGAATGTTCTTTTGGAAGCAGTGTGTGTCTTCATTGTCATGCAGGATATGGACTGATATGTTTGTTTTGTGAATGAATTCCACCTTATATGCACATGTTACTATTTCAGTGGAAACATTTTATACCACAGGAGCGTGTTCTGTCTTTGAAATTGATCCACATAATTACGGGTTAAGTATAAAATGTTGTTTGTAAGTGAAACCTTTGCACACTTGTGTTGTTGCCGCCATGTTTTTGCAACGGGGCTACTTATCTTCTTTGAAAGAAGGGGGGGACTCTCCATTGTGCTACGCACACCATCCAGGCCACATCAACTTCTCTGCTGTCCCGGACGACATCTTTACTAATGCCTGAAACGCAATTGCCTGGTTTTTCACTTCGCAAAAGGATGGTGATGAAAAGTAGAAGCGACAATTTCGAGATGAGACATTTATTGCCTTGATGTCTCCTTCCCTTCAGCCGGCAATATGAAGTGAAGTAATGGGAAGGAGATGGAGGAGCACCGGCAGTATGGGGTAGCGAATTAGTGATCGAAATGAGAACAAGAAACAGTGGGAATGTGGTTTGAATGGCGCACGCAGCCGAAGGAGAAGTAAGGGGAAAGGCAAGGGAGAATAATAAAGCTATTTAGGTAATTATGTTATACAGTTTGAAGAAGGCACAGGCAAGAAGACTGGAGGCAAGGAAGGAAGATGTTAACACTATAGAGGAGAACAAAATTAAGTAAATGGAAATATATAAATATATAGAGTGTGTTTCGGTTGAAAGTATGCCCTTGTGTTCTTTATGCGAATTGAAATCTTAGAAGGATTTTAAAAAGAAAACTGCTCTTCAGAATTAATGGCTTATGTTTTCACGTATGTAATTTGTATGTATTCGTCTGTGTAGATGTATTTGGATAATGTGCCGAAACATTTCTGATAAGAAAGAGGGAAATGAATAAAGTTAGAATATGTAAATTTTAGGGACATTTTTGCAAGTAGTTTTATACATGATGGCTTCGTCTGCTGGTTAGCATATTTAGAAGACAAAGTGTGTCCCAATATATTATATAACAGTGTGAACTGATATTTTGTATGACGGTTTACGTAACTTTTTTTTCTTTAACCTTTTAAAGCCTAGCGGTAACTTTACGTACCATCAGGTTTAACATTAAAAAATTCTACGTGGTGCCCACATTGCGTTTATGTATTTTGTACGTATATCGGAACAAACAGCAACTTTTGCCTTATAAAACATTAAGAGACTGGTTTTTATAACCGAAGTGGAGAGTGTTTACAGCGCGGTACGCACTGAGTGCTTATATAAAACAGATACTCTTCGTCTTTAAAGGGTTAATTATTGATTTGATTAGGAAGTATTTTGCATTCAATCGTAGGTTTTTCAAAATTTTACGTCACCTTTCTCTTACATTTTAATATAGGCTCTTTGGTACGAGTAACAACGGGAAAGTGACACAGTAACAGTGACTCCTGCAGCACAAATAAGATTGTATAGTGCTATTGGCGAGAGACAGAGCGAGTGGGTGGATGGGTGGTCGAGTCACACTCTGGTTGCTACAGTCGCCAGTGACGACTTCGGACCCGGGTTATTATGTTCGCCCTGTGGGTTCAGACTATGCTCTCTGTGAGGTACATGCTGAGGCCAGAGGTAGTTTTTGTGGTGGAAACACATTTTATCCTACGAAGTATAAAATGGGTATAAATGAGAGGCTGATCATAGAGCATGTAACAAAAAACAGCATTACCAGATGAGAACAATAAAATTCAGTAAATAAAATTAACACTTGGTTTGGTACAAGATAAAGAAACGGTTGATAAATGACCGTGGATTAATGTGTGAGTGTTATAGCAATCCGTCATAGGACTGGCACATGGCTATTTACGAACGTGTGCATGAAAGTTGGCGTTTGTGAATAACCGTGTACTTTGTATTTATTTATTTGGTTATTAATGTTGTAGGTAATACATGTGTCGGTTGATACAGGCAGATGTATACTTTATTTTCACCTGTACAGTCATCTCCAAAACGTCTTACGAGTATATAAGTGTCTGTGCTACCCTGACGGAATAACGCAAGCTTCGACACTAATATTTCTGTGCACCATGCTGTTCACATTTTCTACACTTTCTCTACTTGCAGTCATTAGGAAATTCTACAATAAATTCTGTATGTCACCGAGCTGCATATTATTTGTTGTTACTTCTTGGTTTTTGGATTAGGCTATACAGAACTATAATTTTACTTGTTGTTTTGTATGGGTGTGAAACTTGGTCTCTCACATTGAGGGAGGAACAAAGACTGAGGGTGTTCGAGAATAGGGTGCTGAGGGGGATAATTTGGGCCTAAGAGGAACGAGGCGACACGGGTGTAGAGAAGACTACATAACGAGGAACTTAATGACCTGTACTCATCACCAAATATTATTCGGGTAATAAAATCAAGAAGAATGAGATGGGTGGGACATGTAGCACGTATGGGGGGAAAGATAGGTGCATACAGGATTTTGGTGGGGAGACCTGAGAGAAGGCGACCCCTTGGGAGAGCCAGGCGTAGATGGGAAGATAATATAAGAATGGATCTCCAAGAAGTGGAATGGGGGGCGGGCATGGACTGGATTGAGCTGGCTCAGGATAGGGACAGGTGACGGGCTGTTGTGACTGCGGTAATGAACCTCCGGGTTCCATAAAATGCGGGTCATTTCTTGAGTAGCTGAAAAACTATTAGCTTCTCAAGAAGGCCTCTGCTCCATGGAGATAGTTAGTTAGTTAGTTAGTTAGTTAGTTAGTTAGTTAGTTAGTTAACTTCTTGGCTACTGCAGCGAATAAAGCGGGCTTCATAATCTTGAAAGAGTGGAATAAATTCTTCCTTCTAGTGAGACTTCACCACTTTTAATACACCAGCACCTGATCTGTAGATGCAGACTTTGCGGTCAGAAGTCGCAGAAGTGTTGGAGAATATTCTTAACTAAGACGCAGATCTTGCAGTCACATAAGAGAACTCGACGGAAATTCAAATTAAAATGTTGAGGTAAAATAACATCCATTTATACGGTGTGCACAGTGTTACTGCCTTGACTGTACTGGAGCAGAACGTATCCTGTGGCTGTGTTGTTGAAAATAAGGTTCTCTTAAATTTTATTTGTCGATGTTTGAGACAGAATGACCGAAGCAGACGCTTCGAGTGGGCGTCTCCGGCGTCTGTTTGCTCACGTTGGAACTATAGACAATGAATCTACCTACTCACGGACGTCTGCAAACATAAGAGATTTTGATACTGGCATATGTGCTGGGGTTGTACAAGCTGGCACCCTTGCCTTAATACCGAAATTTTAGGTCGATTATTTACAATTCGTGCTTTTTGTTTCAGAAGGTCTGAATTCAAACCTCTGGCCGGAGGCAGGCTACAGTCTCGTGGCTTATTTTTTCGTGCTATCTCTGTCCTTAAAGAAAACGGATTTTATTAAAGTGTCTTAAAATAGGCCACGTCTCTTTTATACGAATAATTGCCTGTTTTATCACTTACATTTAACTATTATCCTATGATGTAAACATTATCAGTACATAGACAAATAATCAATAAAATAAGTAAGGAGATATCATCTTAACAACTATTCGTATATTCTGCCGAGGAAATCTAGTCAGAACTACTGCCTTGTATTTGGGTTTCTTTGCATCTTGTCTGCTTTTAGGAGACGGAATGACCCAGGAAGATCGATGCATATTGCTCTGTTTTTTATGCTTATTTCTCTGTGTGCTTGTAGGATTAGGTGCGATCCTGTAATAATGCCGAATATATTGAAACAATTTCACAAAACGCTTCAGGACATTTATTTCTAAATTCCTGACTTCAACAACAACGTAGCAATCGAAAGATCTTTGAGGTGGGAGAATCACGGTTATTCCAGTTACAAATTAGAAAAAACGAAAAATGTTTGTGTCTTAAAAGAAGACACCCTTGGACATTAATGTCTGCGGTAAACAAAAAATAAAAGAAGTATGATCCCTCTGATATCTGTATTCAGAAACGTAGAATTTGAAGTGATATTTAGCGGTGTGTTTATAAAACATATTTCACGGAATGTTTAAAATTGCTGGTGTTTTATTATTACATGAAAATAACCGTAAAACGCGAACTGTTTCGTAATTTCGAACATTCACAAATGTTGCAAAAACACTAACCACCAACAAAATGCACAAAGAGAGTTTTATCATCAATCGTAACACACTCCTACATGTTTCGACCCTGCTGGGTCATCTTCAGGGAGAACTTTTGTTATCGTTACACTAAGGTTGCACTTTATTGTTGAGTGAGAATGTGCTGTTGACTGTGTACTGCGTTGTTTTTGGAGGCGTGAACTCTCTTTGTGCATTTGTTGGTGATTAGTGTTTGTGTATAATACAGTGCACGGACATGGAACACGCCTCCAGTACACAGTCAACAGCACATTCTCACTCAATTATAAAGTGCAACCTCAGTGTAAGGATAACAAAATTTCTCCCTGGAGATGACCCAGCAGGGTCGAAACATGTAGGAGTGTGTTACAATTGATGATAAAACTCTCTTTGTGTATTTGTTGGTGATTAGTGTTTTTGTATAATATAGTGCACGGACATGGAACACATTAAAAATTCACAAATGTTATTAGTGTGTCGGGTTTGATGTTCAATTTTTGTGAATAATTAGGCTGCTGTCTTTTTGAAAGACCCAAGCAGATGTCTCCAGCCTTTCGAGAAAAATATCCCCCCCCTCCGTCCTTAAAGTTCAAGTGAAGTGAAGGGCTGTGTTTAATGCAATTAATTCCATTTATCCATTCCTCCAGAATTTATTTTTACGGATAACGAAGGCAAAAGGCCTGATGCTTGTCTATTTTGTATTTATATCTGGAAATCCTTCCCTCACGCCACAGCCAAGAGGACATATTTGTAGCTTGTGACCAGACGTCTTTCTGTCCATCAATTGCCGGCGGAATGTACGTATTATGCGTGCTTTATTTTTGTCGTGAAGGATTTCTTTCTGTGGGCCCCAGCTGTACTTTTTACATCCCTTTCACAGTTTGGAATATGATTGTGGCTGAAAAACAAATATCAATAGAGTCAACTGCGTTTTGGAAGAGGACGAAGATAAACAGCGTGGGTCAGGTCGACCCCTAAGTCATTTTGGAACTGTCGTACTGAGCGCAAGAACGTAGCAAGATCGTTTTTCAAATCGCCGCCTTTTCTTTTGATTTGCTGTCTTTTCTAGTCCGTGCAGACCAGCGTCTTGTGATTTGATAGCCGTCTTGTAAGAACAGTAGCATGCAGTTACTTGAATCCGAAGCGTCGTCAAAAAGAGGTGTATGCATATTAACACTGCCAGCAGGCGATTGGGCATAGGCGTATTTAGCCACGATTCACTACGGCAAAATAGTTGTTTGTTAACCCGTACTAACAAAAACCTAAGAAATAAATCAGTTTATATTCCTTCTGTTTTAATACTGGATGTTTTCTATGGCCTAGTTTGGATAAGCCTCCCATATGGTCTGTGCCAGTTATCTTTATCTGTGGTTTGTACCTTGCCATTCACTGTCACGTCCAAGCCAGTGCTCGCGCTCTGTTCACCTGTTAGTTCCGCAGTTTCGCACGCTGGATTTATGGTGGTGTGCCGCATAGTTATTGCATATACGAACACTAGTATTTCTTCTGGCTGAATTAAATAAGTGGAAGGACATAAATCATTTCAGAGGACATAACGGCTTGTACTATATCACGGACAGGCATATACGTTTACGTTTCGTATAAAACTTCTGAGAAAGAGACACGAAAAGGGAAAGAAGCAAAGGGGAAAGTCAAAGATAAAATGAACTTAAAGAAAAGGAATAAATGTTATCTTTCTTTGAATTTGAAATTAGTTTTTTTAATGAAATCTGCTTCAGTGTTACCACACACTTTGTGTTGTGATGTGCAGACCTGCCCAGACTGTAACATACTAAACCACGCTCGGCTGTTTGTGTTTCAAAATTAATATTTGGAGATAGCGTTATAGATTATGTCTTACTCTCTGTCATTGTTACAGCAAAAAGTTCAAAACTTAAAACGAGTAATTTATGTTACTTAATAGTATAGCTTCGACGCGGCATTGTAGGTTGGATAAATAGGTTACTTAATTAGGCTAATGTTTGTCAACTAACATTTTTAAATTACTGCTTGTAATGTTGGTCTGCGTATTGCTGAACGTTTCTCATACGCCTTATAAATTCTAAAGAGTTGGAGTTTTCCTGTGGTGTTGTGTGACTCGCAAGCATTGTTCAGGTCACAAAGGGCACACTTGTCCTGACGCTTGAGTTAGCAGGTCGCTACCATCCAACGTTACCATTGCCTTCCTGCTTAGCATGTTACTTGCAATTAACGGTGCAAAACTGTCTCAAGTAACTCAGCACCGTTTCGTGAAGGCGTGTGGGGTGGAATAGGGTGTAGATATCACGCAGTGGCTACTAAAGTGCTGACCGTCCAAGTGTGATTTTATGAATATATGTACATAAAACTGTATAACTTCCAATTTCTGGAAAAAGAGGGGGAACGAAACGATGCAAACAAATCCTGTGTTATCTTGGTAATAGGCATTGAATATTAGGAAGTGACAGTTATGCAGATATTTTTGTATACATTCACAGATGTTCAATTCATTGAAACATAAATTTGATAAAGCCTCACTGCACGTATTTTTTACACAATTTACCGTAGCCTCTAGTAAATGTTTAATGTACATTTACGACAGTATATTCTACATTCTGGTGAAACATTTGCCTAATATTATTGTACTGTTTGCATTGTCGTAACATTCTCTGTATTTCCACTTTCTGCTGAATAATGTTTTTTTCTAATGATGCTCTGCATGGTAGAATCATGTAGGAAACTACTTTTCTATAAAGAGAGGGCTGTACTTCTCATGTGTAATATGTCAGCATGATTCTTTTATAGATACACGTGTCCTGTGTTTTCGATTCATTATGGAGTGATGCATCCAGTTATTTCCTTATCATAAGCCTAAAGTGCTCATAAAAGTTGCGATGTGAGAACCTACACTACAAAAATGCTGTTTCAATACCTTATCTGTCTGATTGCTAAAACTTACGTAACATCCTGTGGGGTGATATTTTTACGCTAAGCCGTTTGAGCTTCGAACCCACACTTCAAGGTGCGTATCCACAGTTTCTTGGTTGTCCAAGACTACAGATTCAAGATATTTGCACTATTCCTCCATTACTGGTTTGAATCAGCTCCTTCAGCGGTCTGAGGGCTTCTCCTGCTATGGTGACAAGATGGAGAACTTCAAGATTAGCTCTTCGACTGTCAGCTTTTCTTCCATGCGGTTAGTCAATCCACATACTACCACATTAAGTGCTTTGGAACAAGTAGAGTGCATGGTGATTCTGTTCTCCCTTAGAACCAGTGCTGCTCACAACGTTCCTGTCTCTTATTTCTTAAGTAGAGAAAATGAATTTTAAACTTACTTAATTAGAATGTAAATATAAAGTGATGGAATTTAATCTACTTTAGAACGCTCGTAAACGAGATGTAAGTCTGAGGTTTAGAAGTAAATTGGAGTTTGCCAAGTTTCTGAATTAGCGGGTTATTAGCGACCGGCCTGTCTTGAATACAGATAAACGGGTTTTATTAATAACCACCACACGGCGACGGAATGGAAGTGGGAATGTGCTTTGAAGGGCGTGGAGTAGTTGTTTAAAATTTTATCCGTTTCTTTAAATATGTGTTATACAAATATTTAAAGAAAATTTGGTATGCAGAATTGTTTTGACGATTTGCAAAAGATGAATGAGTGACCTGGCGGCGAGGGATGTGACGTTCTTCCGCTCGTCCAGCCAATCGCCGTATGCCATTCACGCAGCGTGAAGGCAGTTCCATAATGCCTCTTAGAAATAACTGCAACATGGACAGATAAGTCTGAGCCGAGCCACAAACTGCGTCGTTAAAATATTTTTTTGCGCTGTAACTTCTCTCTGACGCGCCATTCAGGTTGTCGCGCCACTTCTAGCATCTCCTCTTTTATGTTTCCGCTATATGTCACTCCCCACTCTGTCCCCACAGCCTTCCGTTCCTTTCTCTCTGCCATCCCTTCTCTTCTTTTGCGAGGTACAGCTACGTTATTATATTCTCTTACCCTCACCTCGTTTCATCCTCTTTGCATTGCTTCCTCTTTATCTCATTTATATTTCGCCGCCTATCTCCGTCCTTATTCGAATCTCTTTTTTCTCTGTCTTTCCCATCATTCTCCATCAGCAGCTTCGTTTGTTATTCTTGGGTGTTTTCACAAAGTCTGAGCCCCACACCACTGAAATACGGAGTTCCTGATGTCTTGGTGTCACCCAGATGGATTTAAGCAGCTTCTAGAAAACAAGGGGCCCGGCCGACTTGCAGCTATATTTCGAGGGGATTTGTTTTAATGACATCCCACTATGTACAGCCAACAGACTCAAATTTTCACCACCGGGCCTCATATGGCTTCGTGACATTTCACGGAAAGTTCCCCACGCACATGTTTCTTGCCGGTTTTCGCATCTTAAGAAGGGAGCAGGTTTTCAATGAAGAGAATGCCTTTCCTTGTCTTACTTCTTGTCTGTCGTTTTCAATGCCTTCTAACCACGGACCACAAAAATATTATATATTTCAAGTAATAATGGCAGATTGAAGGCTGATAAGACTGTGAACATGAGAATTGCTACTTTCTATTTGGTGATGACATGTATTTTGGTAGATCGATTCCAGAGTGTCTGAGGAAAATGTAGTCTCAATCGTCAGGTTTCTTCTTCTTTTTTTTCTTGTTCTTCTTCTTCCCATGGCGCAACAGCCCCAGTGGGCCAGGGCCTCTTCATTATCGAGGCTTCACGATCGCACTCAGGCACACAACACTCGGTAGGACTCCGCTGGACGAGTGATCAGCCCGACGCAGAGACCTCTACCTGACAACACACACACACACACTGTACAAGAGACAGACATCCATGCCCCCCGGTGGGATTCGAACCCAGAATCCCAGCAAGCGAGCGGCCACAAAACCCGCGCCTTAGACGGCGCGGCCACTGGGATCGGCCAGTTTTCAGGTTAGAAGAGAAAATTTCCTATCCAAATCATTTGTTGTCTTCAGGGTAAGAGAATACCCTTATACCCTGAAAATAGATGCAACTCATTTATCCAGAATACTGGTATCTACTGCACCCTTTCGCTTCATTGTGTCATTTAGGCCCCTTCCTCATGTCCGCAGGACACACGTTCTCTTCCTCCGTTGCTTGTATTTAACGCTACAGCTTACACCAGCTGATTATATTTCAACATGAACTCGGGTGGGTACATCGAGTTGTGGTTATGTAAAGGACAAAATATAGACGACGTGAATGGCGAATTTATGGGTGCCAGCATGTTAAGCCTGCGTGGGTTAATGCGGGTAACTGACTGTGGGGGTCGTACGTGCTTAGGTGACACAGGCACGTAGCTCGTGAGTCGGTTTAACAAAGCTGCATCCAGAAAATTTCAGTGGACGCAGCTATGCGAAATGTAACTCACCTTCACTTTTCAATAAATTATTTCAACCATAGATTTGATACACATGGCATTTCACACCGTCACCGTTTTTAGTACACGCAGATTCTGTTTCTGACCTCACGGCAGTACGTATATCTGTGCGGTTGTAATGCCGCTGTTACTTTGATCAAAGTTGTATTGATATATTACATACGCTGAATTATCTAATTAAATGATTTCAAATAATAGCAATTTTCACTTTACTTTTATGATGTGAACCTCACTGTAATTCAATAGTACGGGAAACCGCTTTTCTTTGTTTGAAAACACTCTTATTTAAATTTAGCGAGGCGCATGACTGTGTGTCTATATCGTCCAAAATCTTGAAAGGGAAAAAGGGCAACCCCATATTTCGCGTTGAAAAACGCCTGTAGCCGTCACCTACAGTCACGGAAAAATATCAAAATAACCCGAGCTCACTGGTCGGTTTGGGAAGCTGCATTTCGAAATTTTGGCTGGGTTATTATGTTCGTGTAAATTATACAAGTCCTATTAGTTTCAAACTGAAGATGTAAGCGTGACGACGCACCGTCCCTACGACTTTTTCTGACAGTTGTCCTCAGTGTCCACCCGTTCGATATCTGCGATTGTGGAAGGCTGTTAAAGTCTGGAGGTTTGTACACAATACCAAACTTCGAAAATCAAGAAATTTTGGCGTTTGCAAGTCCGGACATGTGATTCGTGTTTTGAGGGATGTGCCGCTGAGTTAAACTGCACTAAAAACTTCCCTATTATCTAACAAGCCAGCTAGCTAGCTACCTAGCTAACTTATTAAGTAAGTAAGTAATTAAGTAAGTAACTAACCAACCAACCAACCAACCAACGAACCAACCAACCAACCAACTAACTAACTAACTAACTAACTAACTAACTAACTAACTAACTAACTAACTAACTAACTAACTAACTAACTAACTAACTAAGGAACGAACGAACGAACGAACGAACGTCCTCTTTCTCTCAACTCGTAAAATTAACCCTTTAAAGACGAAGCGTATCTGTTTTATATAAGGACTCAGTGCGTACCGCGCTGTAAACACTCTCCACTTCGGTTATAAAAACCAGTCTCTTAATGTTTTATAAGGCAAAAGTTGCTGTTTGTTCTGAGATCCGTACAAAACACATAAACGCAATGTGGGCACCACGTAGAATTTTTTAATGTTAAACTTGGTGGTATGTGAAGTTACCGTTAGGCTTTAAAAGGTTAATTCGTATTAGAAATACATTATTAAGCTGTATTGTCATCTTGGCTTGTCATGTCCTGGGCTCAGTCTCGGTGCTACCGGACACACGACCATTCTGCACCGCTGGATATACCAAAAGTAAGGATTCGTGACAGACAATTGTGTCTGACCAGCTATGAATCTTAAAATACTCGTGCGTTCAGCGAACACCAGAGCGTGACTTGATATGCAGTTGTTTGTACTTGGATACACTGCATTAAGACCCAAGACTGGAAAATATGAGGTCACTTTGACTGACAGAAACGGTTACTTTAAGTATATCAACGTGATCCTCGCCAGTCTGAAAATGTGGCCTGAAAGTAAGGCTGCGAAATTTATGTTGTAGGGTACAGCTTTCTTAATGCAGGTGTTACAAGTACGAAACTTATGAGACAAAGAAACTTTCTCGCGCGAATTTTTTCTCATGTAATTCCTAAGGAGGGAACACAACATTTTTACGTAATCAGATTTTCCAGTACGGGTAAGAGATGGGGGGGGGGGGGGGGGGGGGTTCCAAGTTGTCTTTGAAATTTGCTTTCTTTAAATTGAAATTTCCAGGAAGTAACACAACCTTTAAAATCATCGCCTTAAACTAATCACCTTCTTTTTTTTTGTCTCTTTCTTATCGGACTTTAAAAATATGTCAGCACCAAACATTATATTTATATATTCATTCAATATTTACCACTGGGACACAAGGGTATTGAAGTACATTTGATTCAATCGCAAGCTTATTACCTTGTGCTGCAACTAATATTAACTGTATCGCTGAATTACCATTCAATTGAAAAGGAAGCTGTACGATCAAGGTTTCTGTGTATTCAGAACGGTTGCTGATAGGGGCTTTGTAAGACATTAACCGGACACCCTGTAAGACATTAACCGGACACCCTGTAAGACTCGTTTTACCACTGAAAATTATGTAAAACTACAGAAATACAAAAAATCACGTATCCAGCACGGAATTCGAAACCATAATCCAAGCGTTTGAACTATCGAAGGTTGTATGCAAATACATTGAGCGACCACCACTCAATTTCTAAACAAAATACCATTTTTAATTTTTATGATACTGTATATTTTATTTAGTATCTATATATTTGCTTTTTAAATCAAATTGAGGCACTTTAAATTACAACACAAGCGTTACGTTGGAACTGGCAGAATAGGGTACTACATATGTATTTTAAAATTAATGAGCACCGGTAATGCAGTTGGGGCTCACTAACTGGCAAGTGCTGCGGAATGAACTTGCACTAGATATTTCCACGTGTTACTGCTGTGCTCTTCCTACAGTGAGGAATAAGCCAATCTTCCTGTGCAGAATATTGCTTTTGGAATGCTAAAGGATATTCAGATAAAGCATGTAAAGGCAGGAAATCCTGCCTCCACACAGGCCAGACTCTGTCGAAAGGCCTTCACCGCGACTTTTGTCTGTCTCAAGCGTCTTTCTCCTTGCCGCACGTCGCCTTAACATTTTTTTATATTCCAACTTGTCCTATCATACAGCTCCTCCTTCATATTGTCTGCCTAGATGTTTTATTTAACCCGTCTTTACACTATATTTATTGCTTTCTTAAAATTTTATTTTGTGTCCCGTCTCCCGCTTTCTTTGTTTATAAATTTTCCTTAGCCTTCATTGTTACCTTCACTCTACCTGTGTTGTGATATTATTTTTTATGTATTCATGTAAATATTCGAGAATTTTGTTTTATTACCCTTCCTTTTCCAGAATTTGTACTCCTTATTTGAGCTTTGTTTCCTAAACGGAAAGAAATAAGCCCTGAGGTCAGCATGCTGTGTGTGTGTGTGTGTGTGTGTGTGTGTGTGTGTGTGTGTGTGTGTCCATGCTTTAGTCGGAGTTTTGAAACCACTGACCACTTCTTGCAAAACGTAGTATGAGTGCTGCGAATTTGGAAAACAGCCTAAAGTCGCTGCTTCGTTAATCATAACATGGGTGATCAAAGAATAAGCGAATAAAGCAACAGTGAAAGAGTTAGGTTTCACGCGTGATTCATAAAGGTGTAACGGTTGTGGGAGGTAATTAACGTCCAAGAAGAAAGGATTTCGTAGTCACCTGAAAGATTGTGTGCTTCCCACTCAGAGGAAAACAGCCTGTCACAGATAATTGTGTATTAATAGTATTAAAGATTATTAAGAACAAAAAATATATTTGGCTGCCTTGTTTCATTTCATTTCGTTTCGTTCCGTAGTCCTCACCTCTTCTACCTACTGACAGTAGCTGTCGAGGTTGTTTATTTTCACTTGATCACACTCAGACACACACCACAGTCGGTAGGACTCCTCTGGACGAGGGATCGGCCCGTCGCAGAGACCTCTACCTGACAATACAAACACTCACAAGAGACAAACATCCATGCCCCTAGTGGGATTCGAACCCACGATCCCAGCAAGCACTCGGCCGCAGACCCACGCCTTAGACCGCGCGGCCACTGGGGCCGGGCTGCCGTGTAATACTGCATTATCTATATAACACGACGGGATATCCCATGTTAGGACTGAACAGGCTGTTAGCGTAGTAGCAAATTAGGACGTAATTTCCGTGTTGTATCCCCTTATGAGTGTCGAATGGATGAATGGACAGTGAAATGGGCGTTGCGGTAGTCTGAACATATGAATTGCTGTAGTAAGGAAATATCAATACATGACGCCTCTTGGGAGACGTAGGCGGATGTCGGAGGATGAATTTATGGTGGCGTGAATTTGATTGGAATTATTCAGGTAGCTTCCAAAGGACTGATTCCGAGTTCGTATTGAATGATTCCAAAGGAGGGCTTTGTGAACACGGTAAAGGCACTTCTTCGTAACTGGCGAATATATACTGTTCAAGGTGCACCCCTTAACGTTTTTAAGCCTAGCGGTAATTTTACGTACCATCAGGAGTAACATTAAAAAATTCTAGGTAGTGCTCACGCTGCATTTATGTGTTTTGTATGCCTGTCAGAACAAACAGCGCCTTTTGCCTTATACAGCATTAACAGATTGGTTTTGTATAACCGAAGTGGACAGTGTTTACAGCGCGGTACGCACTGAGTCCTTATATAAAACAGATACTCTTCGTCTTTAAAGGGTTAAGACGGTCGGCTTTTGTAACTTTTATACCTTGCATATAAAGATAGTGGAAAATTCTGACTGGCTGAGAAGAGATAGAACTGTTCGTTGTACCCAGACCTGTATTTAAATGTCTGCATGAATAATCGCTACCATCAGCAACTAGTCCACGTTGTGGTTCTTTCAAACTGTGACAGTGCCATTATCCTTTGATTAGCGAAGTGTAAAGTAGCGAGTGGCTCTGTTCCTGTGATTCATAGTTAATGGCGGCAGCGCGCGGAGCGCTTGGAGTGCTTGCAGTTCGAAGTCGTAACATAACTCAAGATTAACTCAAAGAGCCTTGTGGAAGGGCGAGGGACCTTCTTAACACCTGCAGTCTTGAAGGGTGGTCAGAGCAAGATAGAAGGTTGGAAATAAAGTGAAGAGACTTAAGTTGTTGGGCTGGATGTAGCTGTAGACAAGATAGTGCAGCACTGAAGAATAATATTCGGCAGATAGTCTGTTCTTCTCGGTCCTATTAGTTTCTAGGAAAGAGATGTCTTGGATCTTCAGTTCTTAAAAACCAGGTGCTGTTTGTACGCTTGAACGGTTTTACGTTACAGACTGTTTATTTTAATGTGTTCCATGTCCGTGCACTATATTATACAAAAACACTTTAAACACCAACGAATGCACAAAGAGTTTTTTCGTCAATTATAACACACTCCTACATGTTTCGACCCTGCTGGGTCATCTTCAGGGAGAAACTTTCCGTTGTCGTTACACTGCGCCGTTTAAACGGCGCAGTGCACAGTAAACAGCACATTCTCGCTTAACTGTATAGTGCAACCTCGTGTAACCACAACGGAAAGTTTCTCGCTGAAGATGACCTAGCAGGGTCGAAACATGTAGGAGTGTGTTATAAGTGACGAAAAAAAAATTTTGTGCATTTGTTGGTGTTTAAAGTTTTTTTATTTTATTTTTTAAAGAGTAGTTAAAATGTACGTTTCGTGTAAAAATTGTGTATAGCTTTAAAGTCTGCAACACTGAAGGGAAAGGATCTGAACTTTAGTGAACATTACAGTTAACTTAACAGACCGAGGAATGGCTTAACAAGGAGACTGTACACTACTGAACCGTCCGATCGTGTATTTGCAGCTTGTGTAAAACACGGGAGCAAATTCTCTTGCAAAAACTCAAAACTTAGTTTTTCCACAGATGAGATCTGGGCTCTTCTCGGATATTAGGCAACGTCGAATGGTAATCCTTTACCGACGTTTCGGGACAACGTATTGGCCCCGTCTTCAAGAAGTCAAAGTCTTCTAGGCCGTTGAAAATGGAACCGATGCCCTGTCCCGAAACGTCGGTAAAGGATTACCACTCGACGTTTCGTAATATCTCAGAAGAGCGCAGATCTAATAAACATTGAGTGTTAAACATTTAACGTAGCTTCCATATTAGCTTATTTGGAAGTGGTTTAGCTAACGGTGTGATTCATATTATTGATGTAATTAAATGTCGTTGTGAAGGTACAATTATCAAGGAAGTCTTGAAATGTATAAATATGTGCGCGTGTGTATTCATATTCGGTTTACTTATACCTGTATGCAGTTCTGAGAATAGGGAACTTGTGCAAGGATTTGAGGAAAGAAATTTGTGAGACGTACATCATGTTCTATTAACAGGAAACATTTCCTTAAAAAAGCACGGATATTTGTGGGATGGCAATCAGAAATCTTGTTTGATAATTGAGAGGTCAGTATGTGATAAATTTTGTACAGGAGGTCACTGGTTTTTTTTTCCTCCGTGCCCCCAAGAAAGCTCACCAGAATTTTGCAAATTTCGCGCCGATTTCCAAATCATCTAGACTACCAACAGTCATTAGAATTTACGCAAAGCCGGTAGCATGAATGAAGCAGGACGTACGTAGCCTTGAGCTAGCTATACGCTACATTTCAGTTATCCTTGTTGTGTTGTGATCGGATGATGCTGAGGAAAACGTACCATTTCCATGCGTTGAGGAAATGCACTGAGACTTCTCACCACGAGGCGGGGGTGGGGACCGTGTACCCGTAAGTTTAGGGGAGTGGTGAGGCATTGGGGGTGGTAAAGAGAGGGGCAGAAAGAACATGAGCTTGAGAGAGGATCGGAGCAAGAAACAAGATTGAGGAAGTAATATTAAAATGGATACGGAGGATGGGTGGACTGGAAGACGGGATAAGAGGGGATTTTAAAGGATAAAGGCAGTGACAAGGAGGAGAGGGGTGGGAGGTAAGGCAGTAAGAGTGCAAAGAGAGAGGGAAGTAAGTGAATTAGACATTCAGCCTTCGCGTACCTCTTCTTATGGATATAATTGGAGCTGCTATGAACTTTGTGTAAGTTTTCACTGGTAAACTTGAACGGAAGATACCACGGATAAATCTAGACGCTGAGGAAAGAATGGTATTAAAACATCTGAAAGAAACAGGAGTATGACATTTTGGATGAATTTGTCTGGCTGAAGTGGGGTAGAGCGGCGGACTGTCTTGAACGCGGTAATGAGCCGAAGGTGTCGGTAAAATGAACACGTAGCGATCCAATTACAGAGCATTTATGTTTCTGCACATCTGGTGCTACAGACATCGTGTCTTGGCCTCTCTTGGCAATAGCTCTGCAAGAAACAGTGGTAATGGCTACGCGTAGGCATAAGAGAAAGGTGGGAATGAATGTAGTTGTGTGTACATAACGGTAGTTACAGATTTACATTTTAAGTAAAACCTGAACTGGCTGGTTAGTTTTTAGTCATAATTTTCGTTATAAAATTTCTTGAAAATCTCTTCAGCGATTGTTGTGTTGCTATACACTTGCAGACGGACGGACAAACAGAGAGAAGGCTGGATGGAAAGAGGGATTTTAAAAGGCGCTCTGCAGGCATCTTGGTGCACCTAAGAACCGAAAATTTCTTCTTAAGTAGCGGAAAGAATATCTGCTATTCAGGAAGAAATTCTTTCCACTGACTTCTTATATTCGTAGTGCGGCTTTCTGTTTAAACGTATCCTACTGTAAATGTGTGTGGTAGAAACAGTGTGTCTGCGAGGCAAAACATAATGGCAAGCTTCTTTCGAGGACCAAAAGCGTAATAAAGTGTGACGCTTGAAAAATATGAATGATGAAAAGTCTCAACTCCTGCTGTGGCATTACATGGTTAAGATCATTCTTTCGGTGATGTGGTTATTGCAGACGTTTTTCGTAGATATGCAATGACCCAGCCTTCCAAAAATGAATTTCCTGGAACCATTGAATGAAATTCTGCAAAATATATTGTTTCTTTATCAAGATTAATTTAGCGCTGTATTATTTGTACACCATTTCCTTTTCTAACATCGTGCAGATTTTTGTAACGATGAATTATTTCATGCTGGAATAAGGCAAGCCTTAACAATTCACAAGGTTTAAAGGGATTTTGAGAATGTCAGTGGTTGTTTGTGACTGTAATACAATAATTAATCATACTTCTTACGCGTCAAGGTTTATGCTTGTATAAAATCAACTGTACGTACTGTGTCAGTGTATTTTACCGGTGAATGTTATGAATATTTATGGACTACACTTTCGTGCTTTAGATAATGCATGCATAAAGGCTATAATTGTACAAAAATTGTGACAGACCATGTTGAATTCAAATTTGGAAAGGTTTATTCTGAGAGTTGCATATTAACTGTAAGTTTAAATCCAGTTTTTATAAATTGGAAGGAAGATGCAGCTGGGTATTCTTAATTAGGATGCGCTTTTTCTAATCTTAATCAGATTTTGATTAAAAGTAATGTTTATTTTGGCTTATGAATGATGTTAGGATACTTGGCACCTCAGTGGTTTAGCATTTAAATGTAGCTGTACGGTAGACTGACTTGGAAGTATCCCGTATACTCCTTCAGAGGCAGCTTAATCTCTTGCGCTTTTTGAATGTCGGTTGAGAAAAAGGAATCAACTGACATCGCAGGGTTCGAGTGAATTTAGAACAAGCTATTTCGTGCGGAGGGAAGTAACATGGTGGCAAATCTCTTCGCCAACCGGAAAAAGGGCTTGAATTTTAATGTTGTAGTAACCAGTGACCTTATTTCCCGCTTATGTAAAAGTGATTGTCCTCCGTATTCGGAAGAGGACGCTTGGGTTTAGAACATAGAATTACGAATTAAATGTATTGCTTTGTAAATTATAATTCCACTAACACGAAACCCACACCTTCAAACTTCCAAATCATGCTCCGACAAATCTCGGAGCATCAAGAATTATCCACATAAATGAACCATTTAAAGACGAAGCGTATCTGTTTTATATAAGGACTCAGTGCGTACCGCGCTGTAAACACTCTCCACTTTGGTTATAAAAACCAATCTCTTAATGTTTTGTAAGGCAAAAGTTGCTGTTTGTTCTGAGATCCGTACAAAACACATAAACGCAATGTGGGCACCACGTAGAATTTTTTAATGTTAAACCTGGTGGTACGTAAAGTTACCGCTAGGCTTTAAAAGGTTAAGCATGCTTGCGAAAATTTGAATAATTTTAGACGAAAATAAATAGTAAGAATTTCGAACAGCATAAGAATCAAAATTACCCGCGCGATTATCGACGAAGATGCTATACACTGCACTGATCAGTTCCACACAGTGTTCTCCCATATGTTTACACAGAACAAATTCGGCCACGGATCCGATTAGTAGGTATCGAGTAACACATGTTGTGTATATAAATAACATAATATAGAGCATAACAGTCGTGTTGCGACTGACGGATATAGGCATGTAAGACGTTCCTCACTAACAATACAACGGGATTTCTAAATTGCAATTTAAAACATACTTTATTGTGAATAAATTTAGCAGAAATCGTGCTGCAAGACAAGGTAGGGAGCAAGTGCAAAATCTGAAATTAACTCTTTAAAGACGAAGCGTATCTGTTTTATATAAGGACTCAGTGCGTACCGCGCTGTAAACACTCTCCACTTTGGTTATAAAAACCAGTCTCTTAATGTTTTATAAGGCAAAAGTTGCTGTTTGTTCTGAGATCCGTACAAAACACATAAACGCAATGTGGGCACCACGTAGAATTTTTTAATGTTAAACCTGGTGGTATGTAAAGTTACCGCTAGGCTTTAAAAGGTTAAGAGAGTCGGATCCCGTGACAAATGGGGCAGGCAAGCTGCCGTCGTCTTGCAGAAATTCCAAATGTGTTCTTTGATGTAAATTACGTGTAAACGCTAAGCCTTTAATAGAAGCACATGCATTTTATTATCTACCGTAGTGAAACCATGACAAATTCTGAACTTGCGGAAGCCATCGTGCAACTGAATGGACTGAATATAAAACGTTATATTTTTTTGCCTTCCTTCCTGATGCCGGTACATGATAATAGTTGATAAGGTGCAGATATTAAAAGTAATAATGTCTGAGGTAATATATCTGTAATTATCTGTTTATAATAATTAAGTTTTAATTCACCTAAAATGGTTTATTTCCGCTGAGTTCGTGACACAAAAAAGGCAGTTTTCTTACATTGTTAGAAAGACTGCAGTAAGCCTCGGTTCAAGTAACCTTGTATCTGAAAAGTCTTCATAACCACGATACGGCCGCATCTAGAAGCTCTGACACCTACAGAGCTGCCGGCCTAATTGCTGCTTCGAATAATGGTGTCGAAACATGGAGGTGCAGACACGCATATAGTGATGTTTATAAGTGTGTTTAGCCACGCCTTAACCCTTCATGAAATGGTGCTGTGGATATTTGTTTTCCACTAACGAAATATTTGTGTGAATTAACCTTTTAAAGCCTAGCGGTAACTTTACGTACCACCAGGTTTAACATTAAAAAATTCTGCGTGGTTCCCACATTGCGTTTATGTGTTTTGTACGGATCTCAGAACAAACAGCAACTTTTGCCTTATAAAACATTAAGAGATTGGTTTTTATAACCGAAGTGGAGAGTGTTTACAGCGCGGTACGCACTGAATCCTTATATAAAACAGATACGCTTCGTCTTTAAAGGGTTAATGAAGAGGATTTATTTGCAGCAGGGCTGTTCAAAAATGTACGTGTGTAACCTTACATGCTTTGTTCAACGAAACAACAGGAACAGTGACACACGTTTCTCAGTTTTCTCAATTTTCTGAACAGCAGACTTAAGAAAAAGAGTTTACGGTTATGAGGATTCAAGTCTTCTAGGATGTTACTGTTTGTCGTTGGATGACTGGTAGCCGAATTTTGACGGAAGATGGCTATCTTCTGCAAGGTCCCAGCAGTCCAAAAGTAATGAACTACGCTGCCGTGAGAAACCTAAATCTGTAACATAATTTTTTTTTCGAAAATGTGTAACGTACCTTATAATCAGGATTTGTGTTGAAATGCAATGTCTGATTAGCCTATATATTCATTTCACCGCACTGATGCAGCTGCGAGAGAATTTACTTTGTAATAAATTTGTCATATTCATATAATGAAAGTTTGCTGTAATTAGATCTGTGACAGAGAAAGAAGGCTTGCAGAATAAGACCACCGGAGACATCCTCCCTGCAATGCTATGAATCTGCTTTGAGATCGGGATTACTGCTACAACTAATTATTTGCTGGAGATGTGAACCCGGGGGGTATAGTATGACGTGTTGGAGGAGCAAAAAGTTTTTCTTTAAGAAAGTGTTGTGACAACTTCAGCTCCTTTATTCGCTTTTGAAATTTTATGAAATAGGCTAAGCCTAGATTATTTTTGTGTATATATAGAAGAAAGAAAAAGGGGAAGCCGACGAAGGCTTCCTTCCGTGTAGCGATTAAATTATTCCACAGTGAGATTTTCTGATTAACCTTTGATGAGAGGGTGAAGTACATTATACTCTTCTTGTAATAAGAGGATTAGATCTTCCACCCTTATCCTCAGCCCGTCTTCCTGCTCACTACCGGAAATTAAGGTTATATGGTGCCATTCCAAGAGGTGGACAACCGTCCCATAACCGCTGTGGGTCTTACTATAACAAGCAAGAGGAGCGCTATTCATCAACTTGGCAGTAATAAACACTCTTCTTCCTGACTTATGTATATAATAATGGACATTTCACTAACCTCATACAATGCCTGAAGAATCATACAGCATTAAATCGTCAGAAAAGCTTTTGTCAGCCAGGGGACGGCAGCTCGATGCCATGAGTTCGTAATTTCCTTTACAGCGTAAATGTTGCTTAAGGATAATGTGATGGAAAGTTTGGCATAAGTGCCTGGTTAATGGATTGTGCCTGTTGCATTTGTAGTAGGTGTCAGTTTTATGGTATAGCAAGAAGCCGTGTTCGATTTAACAGGAAAAGTGGCGGGAAACTCCTCTTTAATTAAGTGGTCGATCTTTCAAAGCGGGAAAATTGGCAAAAATATTACATCCTTTTGACTTTTGTTACATTCGGTAACTGCAGACCACATACATACATACATACATACATACATACATACATACATACATACATACATGCATGCATACATACATACATACATACATACATACGTACATACATACATACATACGTACGTACATACATACATACATACATACATACATACATACGTACATACATACATACATAAATACATACATACACACATACATACGTATATGTACACACACATAATACATACATACATACATACATACATACATACGTACGTACATACATACATACATGCATACATACATACATACATACATGTACACACACATACGTACATACATACATACGTACATACATACATACATACGTATATGTACACACACATATACATACATGCATACATACATACATACATACATACATACATACATACATGTACACACACATACATACATACATACATACATACATACATACGTATATGTACACACACATATACATACATACACACATACGTACATACATACATACATACATACGTACGTACATACACACACATACATAAATACATACGTACGCACACACATACATACATACATACATACGTACATACATACATAAATAATACATAGGTATATGTACGTACACATATATACATACATACGTATATGTACACACACACGTATACATACATACATACATACATACATACATACGTACATACATACATACATACATACATACGTATATGTACACACACACATATACATACATACATAACATACATATATACATACGTACATACACACATACATATATACATACGTACATACACACATACATAAATACATACATACATATATGTACACACACACATACATACATACATACATACATACGTACATACATACATACGTACGTATATGTACACACACATATACATACATACATACATACATAACATACATATATACATACGTACATACACACATACATACATACATACATACATGCATAAATACATACATACGTGTAAGTACACACACATACATATATACATACGTACATACACACATACATAAATACATACGTACATATATGTACACACACATACATACATACATACATACGTACATACACACATACATACATATATACATACATACGTACATACATACATACATACATACATACATACATACATACGTATATGTACACACACATATACATACATACATACATACATACATACATAACATACATATATACATACGTACATACACACATACGTACATACATACATACATACATACATACATGCATAAATACATACATACGTGTAAGTACACACACATACATATATACATACGTACATACACACATACATAAATACATACATACATACATACGTACGTACGTACATACATACATACATACATACATACATACACACACACACATACACACATACACACATACACGCGCACACACACACACACACACACACACACACACACACACACAATTCAGCACTGTGTCGCAAGCTGTAACAGAGCGGAGCACTTTCAAGGCTGCTGATTGCTACGTGCAGATGAAACCTACCCACTGTACTTAATTTCAGAAGGCTTAAATTGCAAGAATTCTGCTTCATAGTTCGCTAAAGTGGCAACAGTCCTCTTTTCAACTTAAGTACCGTGTCGTTTTATTGCTGATAATTTAATCCTCGTTTCCCGTCATATACAGAACATTTATTAGCTCTTGATCATTTTTGTTAATCGGACACGTTTTGAACAATTCATTTCATTAAGAAGAATTCCAAAATTGTTTTGACAGTCGTGGGCAGTCCAGCCTGTGCTACTCGGGGCTGTAAAATGGCTGAAGGATGAATCATGTAAAAGGTGTGTTGTTTTGAAGACTTATGACGATAGTTCAAAATTGCCATTGCTCTTCTCACCTGGTTCCCTACACTCCAGTGATTTTGATGTTGACTGTTATAAGGAGTTAAATTTTTGATCTTGGGGTAGCCATGTTTCTGTTAGCTTCACGTTTCGGTTGTCAAAAATAATTGAACATGCAATTCTACAGGTGCAGACTGAGGAGCACACTTACAAATTCCGATAAGTAGATATCGTGAGATTCCTATCTTAATTTACGAGAAGTAGAATTAACCCTTTAAAGACGAAGCGTATCTGTTTTATATAAGGACTCAGTGCGTAACGCGCTGTAAACACTCTCCACTTCGGTTATAAAAACCAGTCTCTTAATGTTTTATAAGGCAAAAGTTGCTGTTTGTTCTGAGATCCGTACAAAACACATAAACGCAATGTGGGCACAACGTAGAATTTTTTAATGTTAAACCTGGTGGTACGTAAAGTTACCGCTAGGCTTTAAAAGGTTGTACTTCCTTTTCATATACGTGCGTACAGTATTTTCAGCAGGAATCAGAAACTCTTCACACATTTCAAGGTTTACGCAGGTTTCTATCCCATTAATAGTGACGAATCCTCCAAAAACTCCATGAGGCAAAGTACTTTTTTAGAAGCTAATAGTCCTTTTGATCTATTTGTTTGTTTGCTTGCTTTTGTCTTTCTTTTCTGATAAATTTATTTATTTTTGTTTTGGTCACGTTTTCTGTGATTTTCCTGCCCCTTCTTATATGGAGCCCGAAGTTTTATTACCATACAAAAAACTTTAAACACCAACAAATGCACACAGAGTTTTTTTCGTCAATTATAAGACACTCCTACATGTTTCGACGCTGCTGGGTCATCTTCAGGGAGAAACTTTCCGTTGTCGTTACACTAGGTTACACTATACAGTTAAGCGAGAATGTGCTGTTGACTGTGCACTGCGCCGTTTACACAGTCAACAGCACATTCTCGCTTAACTGTATAGTGCAACCTAGTGTAACGACGACGGAAAGTTTCTCCCTGAAGATGACCCAGCAGGGTCGAAACATGTAGGAGTGTGTTATAATTGACGAAAAAACTCTTTGTGTATTCGTTGGCGTTTAAAGTTCTTTGTATAATATAGTGCACGGACATGAAACACATTAAATTTTATTACCATGTTCAGAAGAACCCATCACTAGATACTATTCTGAATCAAATAAATTCAGTTTACCTCATCTCCTACGTTTCTTTAAAACCCATCTTTATGTTATCATTTATAAACCTAGATCTCCAAAGAGGGGTTTTCCCATTAGGTTTTGGACTGAGGTTTTGTATTCATTTTTAAATTCTCTTATAGATTTTCCTGTTGCCTTGAGAGTAGCAAGTAGTAGGTCTATATCAGATACTGCGTATTTTTGGTAGCGTATTAGATCTTTAAAGCGAGGGTTCGTAAGTTTGCCGGTCAAAGCTCAAATTGTAAGACCACCCAATTTCGCCTACTTTGACCGCGTACTTACTACATTCACAGCCACCCTGCATACCTGATAGCGGCTGCCCTGTATTTTCCCTGTGGCGTGGTGACAAAGAGTTTTATGTTTAACTGAAAATTTATCTTATGTCAACTAATAATCCAGTTTACGTTTATTCGTCTGGTGATCCAAATGTGCTTCGATTGCCGTTGATTAGTAGAGTTAATGGAAGGAGTGTCTGAAAGTATGTGGAAATGTAACTGGAAATTTCTTTTAGGTAAAAATGTGGGAACGGTACTGTGTTACTGGATCTGCACACCCGTTTGCTGCAACTCTGAAGTTCGACAACCCTAACCAGAATTTCGGATAATCTCCTCCAGCGATATGAATAAGGCACCTTTCCTCTAACGCAGATATCGCATGGAAATAATGTAAACAGGAGGAGAACTGCATTAAGCTGGGCTCTCGTAATGTTATTTCCACATTTCTTAGAAAACATTTCAGTGTTTTAAACGTCTGTAATAGTCTGCTTGCATTGATATGCTTAGTGTATTTTAAAAATTAGTAACTAAGTTTTTATAAGAGAACCTTACACAAATATAAAACATTTAAGGGATTTAAACATGGAATTAGAATATTTCAGATTTCGTGCCTGTGGGATTATAAAATTTCTATTTCGAATGGCAAGTGTTTTTAGAATTCCTACGGGGTTTTCTTCTTTATAATCTCGAGGGGTTACATGTATTTTTCGACGCCCGCATTTCCGTCATCGTCACTGCCGCTGTGCTGTTGTTAATTATTTTTCGTGTGTTTGGCCAAGTGACTAATCGCCCATCGCACAAAGTCTCTGATCATGTCACTAATGTACGCGTCGAAACACGTACGTAGATATTCAAGGTTATGATGTTGAAGAAGACTGCTGGATTTCTAACAATACCTGCGTTACTCAGAGCCATACAATATGCGCAGAATAATACGTTTTGTGTATGGCGTTATTTTATGTTCCGTACATTGAATTCAGTTTAATTATTTCCTCTGCATTTTTTTAAAGCGAAGTCTTTTCCATTTGTTTTCATTTATAATCGGAAATAACTAGCTTGTTATGAATAATAATATTTAGAGTATTAACGGTTCCATGCTGACCTTTGTGGTTGCGATAAAATATCGACCTAAATCGAAACGATGTCTGTGTGAATAATGTTGGAATTGTGTTTACACATGTTTTATGTGTAAACTATTAATTATGACAGGCAAGAATTGTCGTAACTGTAAGGAAAATGTGTTATGTATAACCTGTTGTATAACGAATGCCATTCGTGCAATTATGCTGAAACAAGTAGGATAAACTGCGGTAAATACGAGATCGTTGCTCTTCTGGGATGTTACGCAACGTCGATCGGTAGTTATGAATCAGTGCTACGTAACATCTCAGAAGAGCTAAAATCTCATTTACACCGAGGCGGAAGCTTGAAATAATGTGGTAAATGTGTGTAATTCCTTACGTCTTCGTCATTAAGTTTTCAGTAGTGGCGCTAAGAAAAGTGATATGAAGCCACATAAATGCTGTAATTAAAGTACGTACTGCTACTCAATAAGAAGAAGGCTTTCCACCATCAAATTGGACTTAAATTTAAGGAAGGAATTAGTGAACTGCTACGTTTGGAGCGTAGCTTTGTATAGTGCACATAAAAAATGTAGCCGTGTCCGGTGTATTGTGTCCACAGCACGGCAGGTTTATCGCGTAGCAGGCATACATCCGCCGGCACAGGTACTGTGCTTAGGGATGTCATAAAATTATACTCTGTGTAATATATTGCGCCAGTACAGTCTAGCCCGTATTTGGGTTGAATCCTGGCCAAGATTCCTTGACCTAAGTGTTCACCTCAGCTTGCATATATTCTTCCATATATTGAACATCGGACCAGCAGGTGTGTGCGTGTGATTTTCGACATCCAGATTCTTATGGGTCATGACAAGTCAAGGCACAAGCGTGATGATCTCTTTTTGTCTCACGGAAGCAATAAGAAACCATTTTCCTTATTCGAGATTTGAAAACCGGTACGGAGTGGCTTGTTGGCTTGCTTCGTTGGACCGCATCAGGCGCTGGGCAGCAACCGAGGGTCTTAGCCTCGCCATTCGTATCAGTTATCGCACTAAACAACTATATGTCTCTAACCGATTAATTTTTATAAATATGTACCTTAACCTTTTAAAGCCTAGCGGTAACTTTACATACGACCAGGTTTAACATTAAAAAATTCAACGTGGTGCCCACATTGCATTTATGTGTTTTGTACGGATCTCAGAACAAACAGCAACTTTTGCCTTATAAAACATTAACAGATTGGTTTTTATAACCGAAGTGGAGAGTGTTTACGGCGCGGTACGCACTGAGTCCTTATATAAAACACACACTTTTGGTCTCTAAAGGGTTAATCACCCTCTAAATTTCGTGAGAACGTGAAGTGTCGGCTTACGCATTTATGATTGTTACGTGTGTGTGTGTGTGTGTGTGTGTGTGTGTATGTGAAGTGTGGAGAGTAAATTGAGACAGAATGTAGTGAAAGTAAGACTGCTAAATAAATTTTTACAAACAAAATCCCATTACTGCGCACAGGGGCAGCTCATGCCAGTACCAGTTCCTGGCTGGCCTTTCCTTTCGAATTTCTAAACTAGGTAAAAGGAACGGATTTCGCGTCTTTGGGTTACGAATGAACAGTTCGCCTTTCCTCGCGGCTACGTGGTGACACAGTATGTGAAACGTCGAACTCGGAACGTTGCCTAGTTGCGAATTCTCTTCCGCGACGCGGGAAGAGTTAAATTTTATGTGGACATTTCAGACACTCCGTACCTATAATTGTGTTATTTGATGTGGAGCTTCCCAGCAGTGTGAACTGCAATCTAAACTTTGGATTATTCCTGTTTGAGTTTCGTTTGAGCAGGAAAATATAGCAGAAGTTACGAAGTTCAAAACCTTGCAATGAAATTTAACTCGGGTCTTTCTTCCGTATCAAATCCTGATTGAGTTTGAACAGTTTATAGAACCTGTATTTTTATCTGCCTCCTGCCATCCAGCGAGGCGTTTTACTATACTTAATGTAAACGTTGACATCTCTGTGACATGACGTCTGTAGCGACGTGACATTGACACTGAAGAGATGAACAGAATGGACTACTCAGCGGCTACTTGACCACCTACATGAACATATTTTAATGTTTTACTGAACGGACTTGCAATATGGAAGCTTGACTGGCTACCGAAGCCCTTCTCAATGGTAGTTTTGTAGGTATAATGCTTTGGATAAGCGTTTGGAATTTTTCTGGGTAAAAGCTAGAAGTGTGGAGGGAATTTTCTGTATTATAGCGTCAGTACTGTAAGTATAAAACTAGAAAGGTTTTTGGTCTTTTCATCCGTTTCATTACTTTTCCATACCGCCGACCTAATAGGAGATGGGCCTAACTAAATTAATTATCGCATTAAGTCAGAACCTTCTCTCTGTATGTACAGCACTGGATACTGTTAAGGAGGGTGGGGGGTGTCATTATTATGGTGGAACTTGTTGGTACGCTTCGAGAAATTAATTTCAGATACATTGTATATTTTTACTTATATACATTAAAATAGTATAATAACGTTTGTTATTTTAGTCACGTGTACAAGTCTCGAGGAAGTGGCTGCTGACTTCATAGTGACTACATTTCTATTCCATGGTCTTGAGTTTCAGAATTGTTCAAATTATCAGGCATGTATAAAAAAGCAGTCCCATTACAGGCCGGGACAGGCCCTTAGGGCTCCAGGAGGTTGAGGTTCCCAGATTTCGAGACAGTCGGCACATGAAGGTGGTAAGGTTGTCATCCCTACACACCGGCCGCCTTTATCCGCCAGGAAATATTCCTGGTACTCATTTCTGTTAGATGCTGAGTCGACCTCAGAGTTGTGGTGCATCCGGATGGATGAAGTCAATGAAAAATCACAATGACTCCACCGGGAATCAAACCGGCGACCTTCTGGCTTGTAGCGCAGTGCCTCAATAAACTGCGCCACAGCGTGTCCCCAAGCGTGCATACAAGATAAAAAAGTCCCTATTCCAATCTCAGCTTCATTTTTCGTATCAGGCTTTGCCTCTTACAGGTATCTTATTTAAGAGGAAAAATTTGAGAACATTTCCGCTTCTTTTCATGTTCATGTCACACGTTACATTTTGCTCCTAAAACCACACCAATAAACCTTAATTCCAGAACATAGGAAAATCTTGTTTCGTTATATGGCGCTATAATTTTGACAAGGACTGTTACCAAATCACAAGTGCATTGGCTGATAGCTCTCCGCTGGACTCCACGCCGCGACGTTGAAATACACTCACCACGAAATAATAACACCTACTAATGCACCAAAATATATATAATTTTTATTCGTGAAAGTCTCCTACATGTTTCGACCCTGCTAGGCCATCTTCAGGGAGAATAGTTTTGATACACTATGGTTGCGTTTATACAGTTAAGTGTGAATGTGTCCTAGGTTTCATCCTGCCTTTGAGAGGTATCGTGTAGACCGCGGACAGTACACGCCACCCCTCAAACATGTAGGAGACTTTCACGAATAAAAATTATATATATTTTGGTGTATCAGTTAGTGTTTATTATTTCGTATGATACAGTACACGGACATGGAACACATTAATATTCACCGGTTTGCAGGAGACTTGTCTGGTATGATACTCAGCCTTCTATTGGACGCTTTTCAACACGTTTTCCCATCATGTGCGTTTATGGTATTTTTCAGCTAGATTGCCAGTTCATCGAAAATCTTTTAATTCAGTCACTATCAAATATTGGCACGTTAATTGTAAAATAATGTAAAACCAGTAGACCTGTAAGGTAAACTAATTTCGTGCAGGAAAGAAGCGCGTCATCCTGGCCGGTTTCTTGTTGAAATATCATCGTAGTCCGAGAGCCGGTATCGTACCGATATGAACAGAATCCAGTAAGCATTCTTTACAGTTGGTAGGTATCAAGAATTTCAGGTTTTACAGCAAGGTGATTGTGTAGTTGGGAAGTGCGTTGTGGAAGAACTTTTTAATACTGCAGTGGACTAGAGGTTGTTTGTGCTTTTGTGACAGTTTCACTACAAATGTTTGCCTTTACGCAAATGTTTAAATGTGGGATATGGTTATTGCAGTTCGTCTAGTCAGATACCTGGAACTAGGTTTGTTTGCCCGTTGGTTCTTAGGGACAACCCAAGTTTCAATACGTAACGAACAAAGACAAACATTTCCCGAAGCCATGAACATGAAGTGACGCCAGTCAATGATGCAGAATTGGTTAGTTCGGCGAAAGAAAAGGACTGAGGTAAATATTAACTGGTTGGTTCAATAAAGCGGTATATTTAACACGTTTCGGTTTTTCTTTATCATGTTCCAGATTTAAAATTAAGAAATGTATTTCCTGTGCAACACATATCTGGGATTCAGAATAGTGTTCCCTTTAAGCAAACATGTTTTTAATTTTCTTCCTCAATTTGCTGCTTTTATTTTGTGGAATAAATATTTATTTCGCTAAAGAGAGGTTTATAATGCATCAGTGTTTGTATTAAGTACCTGTAATTGTATGTAAATAATAAATTAGATGAGTTCGGAATATGGTCGAAGGGTTTGATTCGCTCAAAGTACTTTTGAGGCAAATTCCGGTAGCCTTCCCTACCTGGAAAAAAAATTTTTTTTCCAGACTTTCCTCCATATGCATTACGAATCAATTATCGGGTTTCATGAAGTCAGGAGAGTTACTCTACATCCATTTATTACCTGTTTAAGAAACATCTTTCTCCATGGATATTGGTAGCGAGATACAGCGATGAAAAATTACTTCCTGCAGTGGACAAAATAAAAAACCAGACTGCGCTTCAGTCAGGAAACATTTATGCTTGCTGACAGCTCTCAGGAGAAGCGATTGAACAGTACTAACTGCCAGGTGCTGCTATCATGCGCCGTCTTTGGGAGTTATGGCCTTTTGGCCAACTTACCCCTATAGCCAACTAACCCCCTCTCCCCTACTCAATTTCAGATAGTCACAAAGACAACAATAGTAACGTATTTGTTAGCTTTAACATACCTGCATATATAGTTAAGTAATTGTTACTTAGAGTAAACGTGAATGGCTGTTTATCGTGCAGTGTGACTATCATTAGCATATTGCCCGGTTGAATGAGTGGAACCGATTGATTTGGCTTCGAATGCAATTTGTTGGACCGATTGTGGCAGAAATATTTCGCATTGAAGTGAGTCCGGCGTGAAGACAAGCATATGCCAGATATTCTGAATATTGCAACTGTTTTGATGTGTTTTGTAGAGTGACAGCTGCTGGTGTTCATTGAACTCCAATAGTTTTGCTAATTTTATTGGCGCGGTGAGTGGGAGAATCAGATAAATACCACAAGAACAGATGGCGTACATAAGCGTCTTTTATCAGTTCGACGCAGAGAGAATCTCTATGAGATTTGAGGTTACCACGGTTTTTATTTTGAGGTTTCTGGTCTTACACTTTTGAAGACGAAGGAGCAGCGTTTCGTCGAAATATCGGGATATGTAAAAGAGCCACCCTGTAGCGCGATATCCCAGAAGACAAGAATTATGAGAGTGGGTGTACATTCCAGTTTTGGGGTTTATATTTCACTTTCTTGCGTGAAAAACAGATTGTGGTCTAAAACTGAAGAAAAAGTGCCACACCGTGGGCAAAAGCGTGGATTGGGAGATAATATGAAATCGATCCTCAGTCAGTAGGATTTAGTTATTTAGAAATCTGTGTTTCAGAACAGTGTGAAACGACAATGAAACTTTGTGTCAAAGTAAATGATTTTTTTAATACTGGCTGAGTAACCATCGACTTCTGAAGAAACCGTTCTGCATCATTATGTTAAAACAT
Source organism: Coptotermes formosanus (assembly GCA_013340265.1). Taxonomy (NCBI): domain Eukaryota; kingdom Metazoa; phylum Arthropoda; class Insecta; order Blattodea; family Rhinotermitidae; genus Coptotermes; species Coptotermes formosanus. The sequence goes on along the minus strand of BLKM01009160.1, from coordinate 307,668 downwards.
TCCAGCCATACGTATTTGGTGTTTGCTCCTGCGATATGTGTTAATTTATGAATTTTGCAGTTGTGTTCCAAGTAGTTAGGCATCCTACGCTTATAATCTGGAGATATTATAGGTTACTAGCGTTATAATTTTTACATAAAACTCGAGTACATGCATATGTGTTAGATACGGTACTTGTGGGGAAATTTTGGGTGGGGAGAGGTAATGATGTCCCGTAATATTATACACTGTGTTGAAACTTGTAATAAAAATTATGATCAATACAGAAGCCACTAGGAATTCAGCATTTACCAGCACACAGATAACTCAGTTAATAAATGGATGTTTTTTATTTAGTAACTATTTCAAAGTTCATATTGTCTATCTCATCGATGTTTGAGCATTTATTTTTATTTTATAGCGAGCAAAACGAACTGACATCACAATTGGTGCGATAACCATAAAGGGATACGAAGTAATTAGAATAACCCGCAGCCAACTTTCCAGAATACCACTCTATTCCCTTCACTACAGAGAACTGAAGCTAATCACTGTGGCTGCCTGTATTGTGAAGAATATTTACTGTGCTGTAGTCACAAAAACTTAATTGCAGGAAACGGTTCACTGTCATAGCACTGAACAGCATTATTGACCAGTGTTGCACAGTGTTGAAAAGTACACGGAAAAATACCAGCATTACAATGAGCTTTTATACTTTTATGTCAAAATGTTTATGTTGTTATTAATTTGAGTCTTTTTAAATTCGTCCAGTTACTTAAAATTTACGACTTTCGTAAACTAAATGGTCAGTGGCCTTTTCAGTTTACAGGAAGGTATTAAACTACGTTTACAGAGAAACATGTGTTCATAACGAGTGCCGATCGGCTGTACACACTTAATTATAGTCGAAAACTGTAGTAAGGGATATCGGATTTTTACCGAATGATTCAGAAGCCTTTATTACTTCCCACATTTACAGGCTATAAGTTGCAATATGCGTTTGTTTTTAGCTGTAAATTTTCTAGCCTTGTCTCTGGTTTCATTCTTAATATTGTGTTTATTGGCACGGATATTTAATACATCTCTGGAAAAATAAAAAAGACAATTAATTGTGCTGTTTATACCTTTGAGTCGCCGCGCCGTCTGAGGCGTGGGTCTGCGGCCCCTTGCTTGCTGGGATTGCTGGTTCGAGTCCCGCCGGTGGCATGGATATCTGTGTCTTATGAGTGTTGTGTGTTGTCATGTAGAGGTCTCTGCTTCGGGCTGATCACTTGGCCAGGGGAGTCCTACCAAGTGTGATGGGTCTGAGTGTCACATTGAAGCCCCGATAATGAGGAGGGCCTGGCCCACTAGGGGTTGTTGCGCCGTGAAAATAATTTATTTCTTTGTAGCCTGAGATATCTATGACTACAGTAAATCGTTACTGAATAGAAAACTAGAACTGGGGTGTTTCTCTTTGCCTCAGTATACAGATGTCCAGACACGCTCTTGAAATAATTCAGCGTTCTTTATAATGGTTACTAGGGGCTGTTTCCTCGCGATAGAGTGGTTGGAGATCAGCATCACAGAAATACGGAAGTGGGGACCAGCTGTCAACAAGGAAATTCTAAACGTTTTGGAAAAATGTGTGATTAAACCTGAGCACTAACTCCCTCTAAGTATGGAGGTCTTGAATACGGCACTTATATATTTGTTGCCTGACACAGCTGTATGGTGCTGTGCTTAATTATTCACGGGGCAACGCTGTTATTTTCATTGATTTTCAGTTTTGTCTTTGGGAAAGCTTCTCTCCTTTTTTGTTCTAAAATTTTTACATATATAAATGTATATATATATATATGTGTGTGTGTGTCTGTATATATATACACACGCGCGCGCGCGCGTGTGTGTCTGTATATATATATACACGCGCGCGCGCGCGCGCGTGTGTGTGTATACAGACAGACAGACACACACACACACACACACACACAATTTCACTTGTACCAGTAACGCTAGGGTTACTTTTCCCTTAGCGTTTTGACGGACAAATTATTGGCTATTAATTCTACAAGTTACAGATGGCGGAGGTTGAAATACTGCGGCTTATGGTTTGCGTGTTGGTTTTGTGGTGGTTTTGAATAGACTTGGAGATCGGGTATGCAGAGCGAGTTGCTGCGTCTGAACACGAGAGACTGGCTTGCGTTAATCATAGAACTTCTCTTACGATATTACTGTGTGGCCTGTATCAGAGGCATTTCATCTTCCTTGTCAAGTACGTGTATTTGAATGTAACTCTTAAAGCTTATCCACAATTATGCCCTAAATGTTAGCAATGTCACCTGGAAGTTAAATGCTTTCTTGGGTTTTTTTTGTGTACTCTGTTATTGCCAGCAACTTTCACCTACCAGTAGCGTTTGTTTAGAACATTTAATTACACAAATGTTATTTCTTCGTTTCGTTTCGTTTCGTTTCGTAGGCCTTCCCTCTTCTACCTACTCACAGTAGGTGTCGAGGTTGTTTATTATCACTTGATCACACTCAGAAACACACCACAGTCGGTAGGACTCCTCTGTACGAGGGATCGGCCCGTCACAGAGACCTCTACCTGACAGCGCAAACACTCACAAGAGACAAAAATCCATGCCCCCGGTGGGATTCGAACCTTCGATGGTGCGGCCAATGGGATCGGTAAAATGTCATTTCTACCTGCCCGGAAATAGGATTCAGAATTCTGCCCCATTACACATGTATGTTTACAAAACATTACCAGTTCCTAAACCCAAACACAGTCCTCATTAGGTTTATCTTTGCTACTTGACTACCTCCTATTGGGTTTTATGATGACCAATCATCTGAAAGTAGAGCAAATCGGAAAGTGGGTTATGCGCGGTGACATTCCGCATTGCTGAGGCCATAGGAAGTGGCAACGTAACGCTTATTTGTCAAAAGCCCTTATACCAGAACGACATCACTTGGTTCGTTCAGAAATAGAATTGGACTTGACTGCGAGTGATCTGTCTAATGTTTTGCAGTAAACTGAATTTTCTCTTCTTTCATTTCCATTTACCAAGAATTGTGAGGAAGAACAAATACGACTGTTAACATATCAGGGTTGAAGGTGAAAGAATGGGAAAATGTGTATGTCTTTTCTTTCACCTTTGCACCTCTTTCACCACTTTTTATCGTATTTTATTTATTTTTTGTAGTTCTCCCAATGTTACTTTTTATTTGTCGTCCATAAATCGCATGCTGTATGTGTGGTGTGAGGGGAAGGGGGGGGGGGTCGTTGCTGGCTTCACCTCGGTGGCTTTGAACCCCGTGGGATCGATGCCTCTACTCTCGGTAACCCCACGAGTTGTTTTAAGTTTTGAGCGTCCCGGAAAATACAGGAATATCGTAAAACGCCAGCTCTTTAATGGTGGTAGACGAGATGGGAAAGGCCAGTGAACTATGGTGTTGTACCTTACACTAGATTGCAAAAGAAAAGCAGAGAAGTTTCTGAAACCAACGGAAAGTCTAGTGAAAGAAGAGTCGAGAGAGAGCAGATGTCAATAAGCGAAAACAAAAAGAAAATGACAAAAGATCAAATTCCTTATATCACGAAACGATGTTGTTCTAACGTAGAATTTGAAATACCACGGAGTTAACGTAACTGCTGTGTTCCAGCTTGAGTCTAAACATATACTCTGAATGGCTGTTTAAGATTATTCTTCAAATTCGCTCACTGCTCCCGTTAACTTGTCTTTCGCATTCCAGTCACCACAGTATGCTCAGTCACCCTTACGGCTACAGTGCAAACATGTCTGTCAAATATTCATCATAGTACCACATGACTACAGCGCACACCTTCCTATCCATCCTCACAATACTGCGCAGTCACCCTACTGGTCACAGCGCACACCTTCCTATCCATCCTCACAATACTGCACAGTCACCCTACTGGTCACAGCGCACACCTTTCTATCCATCCTCACAATACTGCGCAGTCACCCTACTGGTCACAGCGCACACCTTTCTATCGTACCCTCGGGCTGTTGATGTAATGAGAAGCATTACAAACTTATGTCTACATACCGTTAATTTGCCGGACGTTGTTTATTGTCATGTATTTTTTGTCATATACACCACTGATAAGTTATAATCTGCATTATTTATGCCGGCGCCAGTAGCTGATGAAAGCGCTGTTGAATGAATCATAATTTGATAAGAAAGTCTTTCGAGTCTGCCTGTCGGAGATGCCATTTCTCTATGTCTTTTACGTCTTGCAAAATTGCTACTCACTATTAATATATGGTAGAAAGAGGGAGATGTTCCATTACACAGAAGTTCCCCCTCGCAATTGTATATGGCTGCTGCATAGTAGGCAAGTAGAAAAGACCCCTTTCTGAAACTTCTGCTGCGTAACACTATTATATCTCCAAGTGCACAGTAAAACATTCCTGTTGCTCTGTAAGCCATGCCTAGCTATTGTATCAAAGTAATAAGAGACAGTCAATTCGTGAGTTCTCTCACCTTAGTCGAAAGCTCTGTGTACCTGCTGTGAAAATTTTTGATCTCGTGTGGCGGGACTGTACTTGGATTAGCCAAAAATTTGTAGGGAAGATGGGTTGTAGCTCTGTTGTCAAAAAGAATGAAATTTTGCTTATGTAACTTGGCGGTGAGTTAGATACAAATGCGCACCAAATTTCGCGGTTGAGTAGTTCGTATTTCTGCTCCGTATTCGTTAGTTTCTAAATTCGGATCTCTGCTCAGAGACCGGTTATTTTAAAGTAATTTTTAATAGTTTGTCCTGAGTTTCTTCAGACAAATGTCGGGTAGTTCTCTCAAAGAAGCCGTGGCCGTGTCTTTCCAAATTTATTAATAATTTGGCTAATTATCTTGTTATCCAGCTCTGTGTGATCTGAGAGTCTGAAAGCTTTATCAAACAATACACAACTGTACTGTTACAGGGGATTCGGCTCATTAGCATAACATTTCAGCGTCCGACTGTTAGAAAATATTATTATTTAGCAGGTTGTACAATGTTTCCACATCTTCCTGTGCCTATTTGACAATTATGTGTTAGAAAATATCTCGACCAAAAACTTTGGGAACTAGATGTGCTGTAAAATACGTACTCGCAATAATTGTTCTCAGACCCAGGAAAGAAAGACCTTAAAAACGTATATCATGGCTGACTTTGCCCATGGGGGATCATTGTTCCAAAAATTTGTTTGATTTTACACAAAATTTCCCTCTCCACGAAATGCGTTTATATCAAAGAGGCTTTTTTTTCTAACGTACCGTTTCCAGTAATGTCAATAGAAAACTGTTAGATGTATGAGAATAAATTTTCACTGATAAAATTTCAGTAAGATTGAAGAAAAAGTTGCAAACTTGCATCGAAGCATTATCCCAAAATGCGCTTTAAGGAGCTTCAATGTGATGTAAAAGTCTTTTCGCTGATAATGTATTTGACAAGGCGTTTTTTGTGATATACAGTCAACCGGCCACGAGAAAGTCCGTACTATGATTATAATAAAGGCGTACGCGCAAAGATTTGGCCGAGTATGACGAGTTGCTACTAGCCTTCTGCCCCAGCAGCAGCCTTGCAGTACAACACTCCCCCGCACCGCACCACATCCGCCCACACCACGCAAGGCTTTTCCCATGTCAGTGTGATGAAGGCCTACTTCAGATAAAAGGCAGTGTTCAAACATTATAATCCATTGACCATTATTTAGAAAAATTTATGGAATGGAAAAGCTTATGCTGACCACCTGGGTTCGGATTGTCCTTCAGTCCCGAAATGTAGAGCTAACAACTACCTACCTAAGCCGACACATTGCGAATTTACGTGGGCACAAGGGGTTGCGTTATTGACACACACGTCTGTTTACACACTATGAGGTAACCTCTTTTTAAATGTGAATACTTCGCATGAAGAATGGCACATTATCTTCCACGTCTTAACCTTACTTGCTATATATACATACATGGATGGATGTTAAAGTCAGGATAACTTAAACTGACTGCCTTCACGTTTTATTGTACAGACATTTGTAACTACAACAGTCATCGCCCGAAGTGACGTAGTTTAACATCAAACTTTGTGCAGTAACCAGAACTGAAAGTCGGTTGAAACAAACGTGGTTCGAAGTTTCAGACGTCATTGTGCCATATATTACAAATATCCTGTTTATAAGGACATGTGAACTTTATTTGCAGATGCAAAGGATGAGAAACTGTGCACAGGGTGCTGTATTTAGCTACCCATCCTAGTTGCCTGTCATACTGATATCTGTGCTATGAGTGATATTGGGTGGCTATAAAGTTATGTTAAGTGCTGCGTGGAAAGGAAAACCTGTGTCACTGTAAAAATAGGTTCTTAAGAAAAGTGCCATCCTGCCGTGCCATGGCTCAGGCGGTTAGCCGCCGGCCTCCCACCGCGGAGGCCCGGGTTCGATCCAGGGTCAGTCCACGTGGGATTTGTGGTGGACAAGGTGGCACTGGGACAGGTTTTTCTCCGACTACTTCGGTTTTCCCCTGTCAATTTCATTCCACCGGTGCTCCATTACTAGGAAAAGACAAAAAATAATAATAATGATCATCATCATCGTCATCTTCATCACAGGGTTGCACAGTACGTCCGTAGCGTCTGCTGCGGGGCCCTTCACCACTAAAAAAAGTGCCATCCTTGCTGAGTGAGTGGTTGTACTTATTAGTGTCGCTCTGTGTGTGTGTGTGTGTGTGTGTATGTATGTGCGTGTGTATGTATGTATGTATGTGTGTGTGTGCATGCATGCATGTGGAACTATACTATATTAAGCAGATGCATGTAAGTATGCACGGGGGATGTGGAATGCACAAGCCGTGGTCACCGCGTACTGTCAGCACTTACAAAGGAAAAATGGAAAATATACTAAAACAGACCCACACCAACCAACGAGTCTGTTTTGGATTTGAACCAAGGACGTCATAGATGCGAAACTTACTTCGAAGTCACTGTTCTACAACGTTTCAGCTGAAATCGCGTGCGGAATTAGCGAATGCTAATCAGAATTAAATGAACGACCCTTGATGACACCACCACGCAGTCCCGAAACGTCGGCCACCCAGTGACGCTGTACCCTGTTCCGGAAGAACTTAGACATTAGACGGAAATATTTTCTTCGCGTACCTTTTATTATTATTATTATTATTATTTTATAACAATATCTAGCGTTAAGCTATGTTAGTACCTTAGATGTTAGCTACGGCCGGTCATTTAAACTTCGTCTATACCTAGACCGAAACACTTTATTTGTCAGCATGCATGAGAGACTAATCTAAGGGACTAAAATAACATAACGAACATTATATTGTGCAAATTTAATTTGTGTTATATCCGTCAATTTGTCGAGGTGTTAAAAGCTCTTTCTAACACTAGAAAGTCTACTGCTTACTTGCATGTGTAAGCTGTGGAGAACTTAAAGTCAAGAAACCAAGGAATAAATGACAATGTAAACTCGAAAACTGGGGTGCAGAGCTGGGAAGGGAAACGTGCTTTGGTTCATGTACAAGGCTCTAAGAGATTAGGCAAGTAGCAAGAAAACGTGTTCAAATATTTAAGTTTGTAGAATCTTGTGATGAGTTTGGTTGCCATATTAACAAGTGGTATAGTTAAGCCCAGCAAGAGATAAGACACGGAACGCATGCAAGACACACACTTATATACTTCTCTTATATAAACTTCAGCAACAAAAGCATAGCACATGAGGGCTTTCTTTGGTTTGGGAGGATAACAACAGAAAAGTGAATAATTTAACCAGTCGGTTACGGCTACATCTTTGTCTGTATCCCGCATCTGCAGAATGTACGCCTGTATATTTAACCCCTTTTTTGTAGTTTAATACGCAATAATTAAGAACCTATGCGAGTCTTTAGTTAACCATAGTGAATAAAGCAGTGAGGACAACTAACCTCAAATGGTAATGAATAAAATTAATGGAGAATGTGAAAGGTTGAATCGTATTTGTGTTTTTTAGACAGTAGGAACGTCGGGTTTCTAATGAATGAATTAACGTAGGCGCAGAAAAAATTAGTAAAACCTACTATTTCACACTGCATTTAATTCAATGACCTTTCGAATGGGATATAACGTATACTTTCCTCTGAGTTAAATACTTCAATTGAAGGATTATTCTGTGGTGGCATTATTTATTTATTTATTTTGCCACTCATTGGTGTTATTAACTCTTATCAGAACTTCGACATTGCAACAAATTTTGTAGCTCTGAACTGCAAAACAAAGTAAAACTATTATCTGTAAGCGTGCAAGTGCGTCAACACTTTCTGCGAGACATTGTGTTTTTGAAATGGATCTTAGTGAATTTTGCCTCTATAAGCAGAAATGGAATCTTTGGAGGGAGAAACTCTTATTCACTGTGCTGTAAAGATAAGATACTATCTCTGTAATAACGATTCTCACACGCTCGGTCTGTCTGTTTGAAGCTGCAGGCTCATTGTTCAACACAAAGAGACGGGGGCAATGCCTCATGCATGGTAAGTCTATAACTACGGCTGGCGCAGAACACCAAGGGCGATTGGAAACCTCAAACGCGCTTGCCATGAGCCATTTGTAGAGCTACAGATATGAGCTGTATTCGTTTGCGTATGTTTAGGTTGCAACGAAACTGGAAATTTATTTACGCGCGCGCACACAAGCGCACGCGCGCGCGCGCACACACACACACGCACACCCGCACACACACACATGTAAAAAACGATTTGAATATCTTGAAACTGCTGATAAACAACACGAGGCTGAGGGCCAGTTTTTATGTTCAAGTCAACATAATCAAAGCTACTGACTTACAAAAGAAACTAGCATAATTCAGCTATGGATGTTGAAGTGCTGTGTGGCGATTGGTAAGCGGAAGATATGTAGAATTTTATGGAAATTCGTATGGAACCCTGTTTCCCTTGTTATAGAGTGAATGTGCACGGACATTTTCGAAATGTCGAAGGAAGTATGTTGCGGTCAAGAAATTACTTTATGTGTGCTGTAAACTTGCAGCTCTAGAAAACAGTTCTTACAGAATTACTGAATTCGTCCTTCGAATCATCACTCTCCTCTAAAAGTTATCTCAATATTCAGTTTCTAGCTTTTAGAAAACAGATTACTTCTCAGTTTCAAACGTTAACTGGCTGCTTAGAGAAACAACCCGTGGTTTTTTAGCTGAATTTACGAAATCATCACAAACATTTGTGGTTATTCTAAGCTTCATTTTCGAGATCATCGTTGAAAATGAGATGAATTTTGAAACGGCAGGTTCGTTAGACTATTTTCGAAGGAGTTACATAGAGATGAAACGTAAAAAAAATATTGTTACCCCAAATACAGTTTAATGCCTCGAAATTCCAAAATGCATTATACCAAAATGGACTTCTCCCCAAATTCATTACATATGCATAACATAAAAGTGATCATTTCCATCAGAGTTCTTCTGCTTTCCGTTATTTGGGTTGCATATTATTCAAGAAAACAGACATCAAACGTTCGGAATTAACATATCGCAGATGTAAATAAATCAGGAAGAGATGGTTCTTGTTTCGATGCCAGGGACTGTACTGCACGTCTGGATGTCGTCTTGTTTTGCACGTACCAGTTGTTTTCAAAACAAACTGCACGTACAGCGTCTCAGCAGCACCGACTTGCAATGAAACTTAGAGACCTACAAAGCATTTCCTTTCGTCTGCGAGTAGTTCAGCTTCTGTGCGTTTCTTGCTGCAGGGAGCTGAAAGAGTAGAATGCTTTGCTGGAACGAACGAGGTAGAATTTTATTTGTCATACGTTGGGCTTCTAGCTAGTTTTTAGTCCTTCCGTTATGGGTGTAGTAGTTATAATCTTCGAAATTCTATCTGACAGAAATCATGCAAGATATCCTAGTTTGAAATTTAGTCTTTTCCCACTTTTATGATTTTAACGAGCTACATCAACCAATTTATGCACTTAACAAAATACAATCAGAAGCAAGTATAAAATTCCTACATGTTTGGGCACCGGGGTGCCATCATCAGGGAGTTATTCATGACAAAGGAGTACAAGGCCCACAGCTAATCTAGGTATTATGTCGCCATTAGTGGAATGATTAAAATATTAGAATTTTAAAATATGCACGGTGTGAATAACATAAAATTTACTTCATGTTGCTTCGATCCGATCCCATTGGCCGCGCCGTCTGAGGCGTAGGTCTGCGGCCGAGCGCTTTCTGGGATCGTGGATTCGAATCCCACCGGGGGCATGGATGTTTGTCTCTTGTGATTGTTTGTGTTGTCAGGTAGAGGTCTCTGCGACGGGCCGATCCGTCGTCCAGAGGAGTCTTACCGACTGTGGTGTGTGTCTGAGTGTCATGAAGTGAAATCACAAAAACCCTCGACACCTGCTGTGAACAAGTAGGTAGAAGAGGGAACGACCTAAGTAAAGAAAAGTAAAGTTGCTTTGAGCGATACGATCGCACTATAAACGTCTGGTTAACAAAGGCCGTAATTAAACTTCTATCATTTGGAGTAATTTTGAGCTTTAACCTTTGATTCTCGGCCAGGTGGGTAGAATGACATATCCAGTCGTGCAAATGTCTTAAACAATACAAGAATCAACCAGTCAGTAAATCAGTCAATCGATCGATTAACCAATTTTTAGGCCAAAAGAATTTTTATTTTGGCATTAAAAAGAACTGATATAAGCACCTTCGAGACTGAGCGAAATATAAAAATGTTTATTTTAATGCGCAGTTTTTCTGTGCTCCATATATTCACGTTAAGATTCTATAGGCGTGCTAACGCAGACCTTTGTATTTCGTGCGAAATTCTAAAGCGTTACTGCAGGTGCTTGTACAGTGCAATCAAATCATGTATACATCTTGTTAGTTTTGTTTTTTATTTGTGAAATATAATACAGGCGAAGATAACATAATGCGAGTTGTCGCGATCGCTGCAAACTTTATGGCCAAAGCTGTATGCAGTAATAATCCTAGCTGTATCCGGTGGGGTACATGTGAACCGTGAGCGTCCGATAATTGGAACACACATTCACACTGGGCCAGAATTAATATCGAAGGACTCTGTATCACTATTTTCCAGTTCGCTGGGTGCTCAATCCATACTCGTGCATTTTTTTGATATGTGAAAAGTGCATGAAAAGTGCAATATTGGTGACAGTTCCCACGAGCGACTCATTTTGATTATTTAACATTGTTAATGTACATGATTTACCACTCTGCCGCTACATACATACATACACGGATATTGGCACGTTCATTAAAGATATAATGGTCGACAAATAATTCTGAGTATGAAGTACATGACATAACAATGAACTTAATGACCTGTACTCATCACCAAATATTATTCGGGTAATAAAATCGAGAAGAATGAGATGGGCGGGGCATGTAGGACGTATGGGGAAAAGAGAGGTGCAGACAGGATTTGGGGAGCATAATATTAAAATGGAACTTCAAGAAGTGGGATGGGACATGGACTGCATTGAGCTGGCTCAGGATAGGGACACGTGGCGGGCTGTTGTGAATGCGGTAATGAACCTCCGGGTTCCATAAAATGCGGATAATTTCCTGACTAGCTGAGAAACTGTTGGCTTCTCAAGAAGGCCTCTGGTCCATGGATTTAGTTAGTTAGTTAGTTAGTTAGTTAGTTAGCTAGTTAGTTATGAAGTCCATGTGAAAAGCAACTGTATGCATCGTCTACACCTACACGCTATATCTAATACAAAATTGAGTATGGTCCAAAGGTAAGTGACGCTTGGAGTTCTGTGTGCTGCCGCCAGATGGTAGGGGACACAATTATGAGAAATTTGGAGTTTCACAGACAGCCACTAGATGTCAGGAGACGTAAATACAAAGAATCCTGTTTTCTGCGCGGTACGGTATGAGCCTGTAATATGATTCGGGTTTATTTACGTGTTTTGTATGGACCTCGGAATAAACCGCGATTCTTTCCCCATACAGCATTAAATGATTGAATTTAAAACCCTATCGGGGTGTGTTTACTGCGCGGTACGGGCTCAGCCTGTACTGTAATTCAGTTTTATTTACATGTTTTGCATCGATCTCGGAACAAACCCCAATTGTTTCCCATACAGCATTAACTGATGGATTTTAAAAAACTGTCGGGGTGTGTTTACTGCGCGGTACGGACTGAGCCTGTAATATAATCCACTTTTATTCGCGTGTTTTGTATGGATCTCGAAACAAACTGCGGTTGTTTCCCATACAGCATTAAATGATTGATCTTTAAAATCCTGTCGGAGTGTGTTTACTGCGCGGTACGGGCTGAGCCTCTACTATAATTCAGTTTTATTTACATATTTTGTATCGATCTCGGAAGAAACCGCAATTTTTTTCCCATACAGCATTAAGTGACTGATCTCTAAACCCTGTCGAGGTGTGCTTACTGCGCGGTACGGACTGATCCTGGAATATAATTTAGTTTTATTTACGTGTTCTGTATGGATCTCGGAAAAAACCGCGATTGTTTCCCATACAGCATTAACTGATTGATTTTTAAAACCCTGTCGATTTGTGTTTTCTGGTACGGACTGAGCCTGTAATATTCAGCTTTATTTACGTCTTTTGTATGGATCTCGGAAGAAACCGCGATTGTTTCCCATACAGCATTAACTGATTGATTTTTAAAATCCTATTGGGGTGTGTCTACTGTGCGGTACGAAATAAGCCTGTAATATAATTCAGTTTTATTTAAATGTTTTCCACGGACCTCGGAACAAAACACGATTATTTTCCTATGCCCCATTATCTGATTGATTTTTAAAATCGAGACGGTGTGTGTTTACTGCGCGGTACGAAATAAGCCAGTACTATATAATTCAGCGTAATCTTAGTCTTTAAATGGTTAATCGCAAAGATATAAAATAGCAAAGAAATATTTGTAAACAATGTTCTCTTTGGTGTAACTTGATTTAAGGTCGTGCCATGGCTCAGGCGGTTAGCCGCCGCCCTCCCAATACGGAGGCCCGGGTTCGATCCCGGGTCAGTCCAAGTGGGTTTTGTGGTGGACAAAGTGACACTGGGACAGGTTTTCCCCGAGTATTTCGGTCTTCCCCTGTCAATTTCATTCCATCGTTGCTGCATTACCAGGAAAATGGCAATAATAATAATAATAATAATAATAATAAGGTTGCACAAGAAGGCTTAAGGTTGCGTTGCGTCCGTAGCGTCTGCTGCGGGGTCATTCTCCACAGAAAACTTAAATCATGATATGGGATTTTATGGTGTGGCTTTTCCTTCAAATGCTTCAACATTTTGCCTTCTGCAAGCAGTAAGCCCGTCTTATATACACCGTAGCATTGTCAGTCTCTATCACACTCCCACGTTGGAGTTTCATCGACCGCCACAAAATGGCAGGGAAAGACAAGACATAGAATCTATTTTGACGGACGCGCGGATGGTATGTAACAGACACGATTAATTGGGGTTGCCAGGTTAACTACGTAAAGGTTCGCCGGGCACTAATACGTCAGTATAATATATATACATACACATTATTCGGGTTTTCACGATAACTGTGGGCACCACTATGAAATTATAATACACAGGCATATACATTCTTCAGACTTCCACGGTAACTACGTAAATGGGTGTGCCTTGCCTGCCCACATCGCGAGGCTTCCGCGGTAACTACGGAGAAGCGTGTACCTTACCTGCCCGGATCGCGGGGTTTCCGCAGTGACTGCGTACATGAAGTGTTCCTTGCCCCCACGGGTCGCGAGTTTTCAAAGGTAACTAAGTAAATGAGTGTGCCTTGTCTGCCCGGGTTGGGGATTTACGCAGTAACTGCTTACGCTAACCGTGCCTCGCCCCATGGGTCGCGAGGTTTCAAAGGTAACTAAATAAATGTGTGTGTCTTCCCTGCTCGGGTCGCGGGGTTTCCACAGTAACTGCGTACATGAAGTGTTCCTTGCCGCCACGAGTCGCAACGTTTCAAATGTAACTAAGTAAATGGGTGTGCCTTCCCTGCTCGGGTCGCGGGGTTTCCACAGTAACTACGTACATGAAGTGTTCCTTGCCGCCACGGGTTGCGGAGATTCCACGGTAATATGTAAATGGATGTTCCTAGACTGCCCGGGTCGCCGGTCATCAGCTTACTAGTGAAATGAATATTCAAACAATTTTGTGCCTGTCATTTTCCCTTGTTCACTGTATAAATGTCGTGCATGGAAAATAAGCATAAGTCCACAGTCCCCGAAAGAGTGCTTTCAGTCTTCTGTAACCGTTTGACACAGAACTGAAAGTTAAGTGAGCCTGTAGCGGTATTTTATAGACCTCTGTAAATATGTTATTGTAAATTGATAATCTCCATGCGTGCCGTGGTGTTTGCACGAACTGTATATTTTACTTGAATGCAAAAACCCTCGAGTATCAATAGAGCCACACTGCAGAGTTACGAGACAAATATTATTCGCCAAATTTAGAGATACCGCAATGACATTTGAACTCCGAGTATGTTTACATGTGTTTTTAACGTGACGTCCAGAAAAAAAGTGCCGTTTTTATGACAGGGAATATTATACGATTCAACATAAAAAGTTGATGATATTCATTGACATGTCTCCTCTTTGTTTTGGCTGTACTACTCGTATCTCTTTCATTGCAGATGTATTCGTTAGCATTTTCACCGTTATTGTGTACTGTACGTGTCTGTTGCTTTGTTTTCTGCGGCTTTCTCTGCTTTGATTTGTGTTGTGTGTGTTACGAACCAGGGGAAATCATCTAACGAACCGTGGTTATTTAATTAATTATCAAAATGGATATATGACAGAATGGCATAACTCAGAGGGAAGAGAACAAGTATGATGACTGTTTGTGTTTATAAAATGCCGTGTGTGGCTGCTTTTAGTAGGAAATCATATATTAGGAGACTCTGAACATATATGCTGAATGAATTGTCGTTTGATGCTGGCAATATCATAAATTGGATTTATCACACATTTTAGGTCTTTGACAACTAAAATTACTCTGTATTTTATATAAAGATTTCTTTTTTAACTATCAGAAAACACATTGTGTGTCATCAGAAAGAAGAGTCCTGTGAAAACAATTTAAGGACGTAAAGGTAAAGGTTATGCTAACCCATTACAGGTCTGGAGAGGCCGCTAGGGTTTTAGGAGGTTGAGGATCACCGAATTCCTAGACTGTCGGTATATGAATATGGCAAGGTTGTCAGCTAAACGCACGGGCCACCTTTACCCCCCCTCCCCCCGGGACATGCCCCTGGTACTGATTTCTGTTACAGGCTGAGTCGAACCCAGGGCCATAGAGCGGTCGGAAGGACTAATTCATTGAAAGTGGCCTCATCCGGAATAGAACCCGCGACCTTCCGTCTTCTGGCGCAGTGTATCAACCAACTGCGCCACTGCGTACAGTTTGAGGAAGTGATCGGTATTTCTTACAAGGCACATACAAACGAATGTTTGGGGAAAATATATTATTTTAATTTTAAATATGTTGGCACATACAAAAACCACTCGGACTTAAAGTGTTAAAGATGAAGTTGGAAAAACTCCTAGTGCATAGGCAGCGTGTGTGGCATATGTATGCGCACGGACACTTTTGTCAGTTGCCGATTTCATTAATAGGTTCGTCTGTTGTACGAGGCCAAATGCAAAAACTTTTGAAGAGAAGAAACAAGAAAATGACAAGTTAATAAAAAGGAGTTATTACATTTGTTTGAAGAAATTTTCTTTTACTGTAATGGCGTCGGCGAGGCCGTTTTAGTGTTTCAACACATTTATCCGAAGTCGCCAATGTAACTGTCTTAGAATTTTAGGAATGGACATAATTTATTAGATTCTAAGCGGAATAGAGGAACTGGCCCAGATTAGCCATCTGACAAAGGATTTCCTATTTTACTGCGAAATTCTTCTTGGAGACGTCTTAAGAGGTCTGTGTGTATTTTGAGAATGTAGCATAAGTCAGGAAGCGAACAGAAATACGTACACGTACTATACAAATTTGGCTGTAGTAATTTCCGATCGTCAAAGGCTTTAGCAGCCCGCACAGCGTGTGAACCTGTGTTACAGACATGCTCATCTTTTATCGGTAAAATGACTGGTTGAATATACTGGCAGGGCTATGGAATAATTTTCTTTCTTCCATAGCGCAACAGCGTCTAGTGGGCTAAGTCCTCATTGTCAAGGCTTCGCGATCACACGCAGACACACCACACTCTGTACGGCTCCTCTGGACGAGTGATCAGCCCGACGCAGAGACCTGTACTTGACAACACTCACAAGAGACAGACATCCATGCCTCCGGCGGGATTCGAACCCGCAATCCCAGAAAGCGAGCGGCCGCAGACCCACGCCTTAGACCGCGCGCGGCCACTGGGATCGGCGCTGCCGAATAATACGACCAATATTTTTTGTCTATTTTTCTTTATGTCCAGGCGAACAAGGCAACAGACTAGGACTGTTGTCTTCAGAACCCCTGTTATAGTATCTTCTACAGCCGACGCATTCGACACTGCGTAAAACTTTCACTAGAAACCGCTTTGTTGCGTAACCTAAGAAAGACAATGTTTTGTGCTAATCGAGGTATTGATGTAGCGATAGGAAACAGGTGCAGCGTTATTGGTTAAATTAATTACGCCAATTTATTAGTCGTGGCTGTAGATTGTTTACACTTCTATGGTTCGTTTGTGTGATAACATTTAGGTTTGTAAAGTACATGCATAACAAACAGAGTAACACTGCATGGCTGCCATTTACGCATTGTGTTTATGCAGTTTCGCTACTTATGATAGACACGTAAACTTACGCATGAAATCGGTTACTGAATTTAAAAGATATAATGAAATCCAAAAGTGTGAACGTACCAGTCGGGTTATAATTTAACTAACAGTGAGCTTGCAGGGATGGTGGAAAAGTGCAGTGTACAGTCGCCCATTCAGATATCGCCTGAGGCATTTCTGTTTTTGTATTTTCGCGCGCGCGCGTGCATGTGTGTGTGCGTATGCGCCCATTAGTCTTGCTTCATAAATTAAAATTTCTATCTATCCAACTATGGTGGACTATCTACTTAAAAAACAAAAAAATTGCCATCTAGAAAACACCTGGCGTGTAATCACATGCGTCTTGAATATGTGTTAGTGGGATTTGCTGTCTAAAACAGTTCTAACAATAATGCACTGTTTAATGATTTTTAAAAACGTATTACAAAGTTCTTCAATTTTCCGACATGCCTCGGTGGTGGCCACCACCACCACCGCCGCCGCCGCCGCCGCCGCCACCACCACCACCGCCACCACTACCACCACCGCCACCACTACCACCACCGCCACCACCACACCACCGCCACCACCACCACCACCACCACCACCGCCACACCACCGCCGCCACCACCACCACCACCACCACCACCACCACCACCGCCGCCGCCACCACCACCACCACCACCGCCACCACCACGACAGGTCACA
>BLKM01009160.1:263539-290199 GCA_013340265.1 Coptotermes formosanus | reverse complement strand
ACACCACCGCCGCCCCCACCACCACCACCACCACCACCACCACCACCGCCGCCGCCACCATCACCACCACCACCGCCGCCGCCGCCGCCACCACCACCACCACCACCGCCACCACCACGACAGGTCACAGACACTTCTAGGCTAGCAGCAACGCTGCTATAAAGCACAGTTTGTCTTGCTATGTATCCATAACAGAATCCACTTCACAGTGCCCATGAACGTAGAGCCTGGTGTGCTGTGGTGCTGAGAAGTGTCGAGCCCCGTAAAAACAGTAATCGTAGGTGGATGTCCGAGTTGCGGCTACCATAGTGCCAGCTACGACCGGAACGTGGACATCCGTCTTGGACCTTTGTCTAAAAGCTTGGAGCTTGCATGTGTTTAAGCGCGAACGCCGTCGCTTACATTTTAAAACAACACTAACTGAGTGGGAGGAGGTAAAAGGGCCCATTAGATTGGAAGTCCAAAAGGCTTTATAAATAACAGTGCCGAAGGATCTCCTGTAGATTTTATTATCAAACCTTGTTGTTTCCATACGATTCCGTTGTGTTTGAATTTTTAAAACATTAATTTCATAGGATATAGGATTGTTGTTTATTAAGCGCGAGGAATTATAAAATCGCATCAAGCGAAACTGAGCCGCCGTGCCTAAACGGACAGTAACATTCTTGAGCCGTAACCTGAGGTCCTCGCTTTCTTGTATCAGTTCCACCTTATTTATTTACCTATTACAGATTGCCATGCTGTTGGTATGTAGCGTGTAATTTTGTCGGCGCACCTCCACACGCTGTTGAATTAACCCTATAAAGACGAAGCGTATCTGTTTTATATAAGGACTCAGTGCGTACCGCGCTGTAAACTCTCTCCACTTCGGTTATAAAAACCAGTCTCTTAGTGTTTTATAAGGCAAAAGTTGCTGTTTGTTCTGAGATCCGTACAAAACACATAAACGCAATGTGGGCACCGCGTAGAATTTTTTAATGTTAAACCTGGTGGTACGTAAAGTTACCGCTAGGCTTTAAAATGTTAACGTTTTATAAGGCAAAATTTGCTGTTTGTTCTGAGATCCGTACAAAACACATAAACGCAATGTGGGCACCGCGTAGAATTTTTTAATGTTAAACCTGGTGGTATGTAAAGTTACCGCTAGGAATTAGAAAGTTATACTGCATAAACACAGACGAGTTTTGAAGGGTATGATCCACAAGTTAACACTTGGCGTGACTAAAATATTGCTGACATAATATAAAATATGTAAATGTATGATATTACTCAGAACACGCCTTTCCGTAACAATGCAGGTAATTTAATACCAAGGTGCTGAGCCACGCGATTGACTGATCCCCAGTCCATACACGTTGAAGCTATATATTATTTGGGACTACAGTGCTGCCACCACTGTGGAAATCGCTGGAATCTAGTTTCCCATACGTAATGAATTTATGGCTTTTATAGGGTGTCCAGTGATACATGAGCCTACTGCTTTAATAATGTCCTTATACCTTTAGTAATGTAGACGTGTGAAGGATTATGCTGGGGTCGGTGCCGCAATTGCCGCTGCAAGTTTGACAGTGATGTCAAAAGTGCGACTAGAAGCAACACATGTATCTGTAGGTGAAAACTGGCAATTCAGTAGACTTGTAGTCAGTTTCGTACCAAGCAGCAGGCATTGCTTAACTCATATTTCCTAATCCTGGACAGAGATCATTGTTCATTGGGTAAACATACCTGTTATATTCACTAAATGGTTTAAATGGCAGAGTGCCTGCATTTCCGAAAGTCTGCTAGCATCACTGCATTTGTCAGGTTGTATGAGCTAATAACCGGCCACAGTTAAGTTATTATACTCGGAGAATTAGTGAAGAAATTGTTAAGGCGCCTTCTACAATCAGTCTCATCTGCAATTCACACCAGTTATGTCTCGTTTCACGAAAGGGTTGCTTTGCAAGTAGTGCATTTATGATTTGTTACTACAATAAATTTAAATATTACCTTGGTTCAAGGAACTAAAAATTAAATTCAGTTTTATAAAGTCCATTAAAATTGATAAAGTTCCTAAAACGTTATTCCTCCCGCTTAAAATGATTTTTTTTTTGTCATGGCGCAACAGCCCCCAGTGGGCCACAGTCTGCTCATCATCGAGGCTTCTCAATTGCACTCACTTAGCCACACCACAATCGGTAGGACTCCTCTGGACGAGGGATCGGCCCTTCGCACAGACCTCTACCTGACAACACAAACACTGTACAACAGACAAACACCCATTCTCCCAGCGGGATTCGAACCCACGATCCCAGCAAGCGCTCGGGCGCAGACCTACGCCTTATACCGCGCTGCCATTGGGGTCATTCATTGATTCTTAATCTATTTATTCATTTTTTCGTTTATTCATTCATTCCCTCACTCACTCACTAACTCACTCACTCATGTATCTACATCGGACGCTGTACAATCTCAGCAAGTGACAGTGCAGTTAAATGCAGTGCCCTCGCCTTCAGATTTCTGAAGAATTCTATTGATTTTGATTCAGCATCAAGAAGTGAGCGAAATATTATGCTGAAATTGTGTTACGATGTGTCTTTATCAGTTACATGTCCTAAAAATCCATTATACTTCCTTCCTCATACACATCCAAACGAGACGTCATTCAGCTTTTCTTAATTGTCGCAATTTACCATGTAGAATAAATGTTTCCATAGTTTAGAATTGAACCGCATCACTTCTTTACTCACATGCGTTGGGAGATGGAAGGAACAGAGAATATTATGACGTGGTGAGTAAAATAATGAAGCGAAGTTCAGAATGTTACCTTCAGCCCTTATTTTGTGGTTTATTATGGCCGTGTCAGCAGCTCACATTTTATGGTCTAGTATCGGCTTTGTCAGCAGCTCACATTTTGTGGTCTAGTATCGGCTTTGTCAGCAGCTCACATTTTGTGGTCTAGTATCGGCTTTGTCAGCAGCTCACATTTTGTGGTCTAGTATCGGCTTTGTCAGCAGCTCACATTTTGTGGTCTAGTATCGGCTTTGTCAGCAGCTCACATTTTGTGGTCTAGTATCGGCTTTGTCAGCAGCTCACATTTTGTGGTCTAGTATCGGCTTTGTCAGCAGCTCACATTTTGTGGTCTAGTATCGGCTTTGTCAGCAGCTCACATTTTGTGGTCTAGTATCGGCTTTGTCAGCAGCTCACATTTTGTGGTCTAGTATCGGCTTTGTCAGCAGCTCACATTTTGTGGTCTAGTATCGGCTTTGTCAGCAGCTCACATTTTGTGGTCTAGTATCGGCTTTGTCAGCAGCTCACATTTTGTGGTCTAGTATCGGCTTTGTCAGCAGCTCACATTTTGTGGTCTAGTATCGGCTTTGTCAGCAGCTCACATTTTGTGGTCTAGTATCGGCTTTGTCAGCAGCTCACATTTTGTGGTCTAGTATCGGCTTTGTCAGCAGCTCACATTTTGTGGTCTAGTATCGGCTTTGTCAGCAGCTCACATTTTGTGGTCTAGTATCGGCTTTGTCAGCAGCTCACATTTTGTGGTCTAGTATCGGCTTTGTCAGCAGCTCACATTTTGTGGTCTAGTATCGGCTTTGTCAGCAGCTCACATTTTGTGGTCTAGTATCGGCTTTGTCAGCAGCTCACATTTTATAGCGTCGAATGGTGTGAAGATTGAAAGTACGTTGAAAGCCTAATTAACGTTTGTTAGTAGATGCTGAGGAAAACCATGAACAACCGCTCATAAAATCGAAATTCCCCTCGGATTGGAAGCGGGCACCTCACGAATACATGTTAGGGTGCGTACCCATCAACAGAGTCCAGGCGAGTCGAGTCGAGCCCAATCAGACTCTAGAGTCAAGGGGGGTGCACACCGACCGAGTCGAGTCCAATCAAATCTACGCGAATCCAGTAGCTTTTTAGTGTTATTTGAACAGCGCACAAGTAAAGATCCATCTTGTATCAGTTCTTGAAGATAAATGGTTCCAGTAACGTTATATATCTGACCGTGGCCACTAGAATAGAAAACTTTTTCTACCTACTTCGCACTTATTTTAACCCATTCTTTAAATACAAAAAAAACTAAGATTTAGCTACGTATATAAGCTAAATGTAATTATCTTCCAATAAACATACCTCAAGTAGCACATTCAGTTACTTTTATTACTTCCTTTTTTCATGCCATCCCTTGATGATGATGATGATGATGATAATAATAATAATAATTACTCTATACACACATTACATTATCTTTAATTTGAAGCCAGCATAAAGCTTCTTTGTTAACATTATTTCCTACGCCAAAAATAACGTATGAAAACTTTAACAAAAGGCATAATAACAATAATAATAAAAATAACAATAATAATAAAACAGCGACACTAATAACAGTAATAAGGTTCCACTTACCCACACCCATCTGCTGTGCGATTTTTACCCAAACGCTGGCAATGTGTTCTGTTTCTATGTTCAGAATGAGAGGGATCATAGATGGCCTGGCGGTCCTTAACTAAAAGAATAAACTTTTCTATACCCATTCTCCAACGCAAAATAGCAGCCGTCACCCCTGGTCACTAGAGTCTGACTGACGAAAATGGAACATGCGGCATCAAGACTCTTGACTCGGCAAGACTCGCGGGACTCGACTCGACTCGACTCGACTCTGCTGGTGGGTACATATTCCCACGCGTAGGCATTATGAGTAAGCCAAATAGTCTCAGCCGCGTCTTTGTGGGTCTGATTGGGCTCGACTCGACTCGCCTGGACTCTGTCGGTGGGTGCGGACCCTTACAGCGCCACTGCGATGCAGACCTGCTCGGTACGTTCCGCTTAGGCTGCAAGGAGTCACCTGCGGAATACGTGTGAGAGAATCATTGTTTTACGTTTAACTTAGTTACAGGTTGCGTTTTTAAAAGACTCGAAATTTTAAAACTAGTGCGAAGAAATCTATAACTACAAGATCCCAATGCAATGGTAGTTGGCACACTTTTGCAGGGTGGAATTTTCGTAACCGCCTCGAATTTGACGGTGAGTTGGCTGTTGCTGTGCTGTTCATTGGTATGCAAACGCAGTTCGAATGGCAGAGATACTGCTCCATCACGCCACGCGACACGGTCTGGCCTGTGACGCGTCTCTCCTACGTTTATTTATTGTTTGGTTGGGGGTTGTAGTTCCAGCGGTGTTACGTTGCACGCATGTCACACTTGAGGCACGGTATGCATTACAGTCCTCGCCAGAAAATTTGAACGCAAGTGTGAGGAATCTGGATCTAATTTTTTTTTTCTGAATTCACTATATGTTTCATGTTTACACTGTACAGATATTGTGCTGTGTAGGTGACTCGAATGTTTAGAGCTTAATGCCACTTATTTTGCCCTGAAGGAGTCCGTAAGATTCGGTTCGTAGGTTAACAAGCACAGTTTCCCCAGTCCACTGAGAGGATATTTGTCGTAGATGCTTACGCTGGTAGATAGCGTATTTATTCTTCCCCTTCCAAGTAACGTGCGTAAGTACAAGCGTTTTATTACCTTTCTCAGGCCGTGGACCTACTCTTAAAACTTCCATATCACTAAATTCTGTTTCATATATCTCGCAGACTTAGGCCATGTTTGTTTTCACACTGAGCACATCGTGTAACTTTTGCTTATTTTGAGATTAAAATTAAAATAATGTTCTTGGTTTTATAATCCACAAGACGTGAACAAGCGGACTTAACTTCTTTCAGCCTGTTATTAAAAATTGTTGGTTCAGTTCACGGATTCTTTTCAGCGTCTGTTTGATGGCTGTGATGTTCTCTAACATGATCTGTGGTTACGGTTATGAAAGTGCTGTAGACCTCTGTAAGGTCTTGAGATATAGGCCTATGTAAGGTCTCGTGCCTTAGGTCTGTGTAAGGTCTTGTGCCGTGGGTCTATGTAAGATCTCGTGCCCTAGGCGTATGTAAGGTCTCGTGCCTTAGGTCTGTGTAAGGTCTTGTGCCGTGGGTCTGTGTAAGATCTCGTGCCCTAGGCGTATGTAAGGTCTCGTGCCTTTAAGCCCATGTAAGGTCTCGTGCCTTAAGCCCATGTAAGGTCTCGTGGTATAGGCCTATGTAAGGTCTCGCACTATAGGTCTATGTAAGGTCTTGTGCCATAGGCCTATGTAAGATCTCGTGCCTTAGGTCTATGTAAGGGCTCGTGCCCTAGGCGTATGTAAGGTCTCGTGCCCTAGGCCTGTGTAAAGTCTCGTGCCTTAAGCCCATGTAAGGTCTCGTGCTATAGGCCTATGTAAGGTCTCGTGCTATGTGCCCCCGTTTGGTCTCGTGCTACAGGCCTATGTAAGGTCTCGTGGTACAGGCTCATGTAAGGTCTCTTGCCTTAGTTCTGTGTGAGGTCTCATGCCTGTAAGCCTATTTAAGGTCTTGTTTTCCGTTAAGAAATACTTTGTCTGGGTGCTACTAAAATTCACGTTGGTCTCGCCTTCTGCCAGTTTTGTGATTATAAACAGGCCATACCTTAACCTTTTAAAGCCTAGCGGTAACTTTACGTACCACCAGGTTTAACATTAAAATCTTCTACGTGGTGCCCACATTGCGTTTATGTGTTTTGTACGGATCTCAGAACAAACAGCAACTTTTGCCTTATAAAACATTAAGAGACTGGTTTTTATAACCGAAGTGGAGAGTGTTTACAGCGCGGTACGCACTTAGTCCTTATATAAAACAGATACGCTTCGTCTTTAAAGGGTTAATAAGGCTTCGAACGTTCTGTAGTGAACATTAGCTCTTTGTGGTTGGCGGCTCCCGATTATTACAATTGAAGGCGTCTACATCTATCTGAATATAAGTCACGGCTTGGCCAGCGTAATTCAGAAACTACCCACAACTAGGATTAGGATACCTTACATACAGTAACTTCATTTCTCTGTGACTGTTCATCATGTTTTCATCTGCTTCGCGCTGATGGACTTGCACGTATTCATTTCCAGTTATTTAAACCCTTCGATGACGCTGGGGATTAAATTCCAACTACTTCCCAGGACGGAGGGGTATTAAATGTATAGCAACTTTGAATGCATTCACGACCGTACAGTGCACCGAGGCCGACGACGTGAAGAATTAATGGTCCATATATTGCACTGAGGTCAACAAGGAAGAACTAACGACGCCGTATCGCAGATTGTGTGGCTTAGAAGTATAGGGTGACTGATAACCGATCAGTTGGAAAGCAGTTGGAAGTACGTGTTCATGACCCGGTCGTGGTTGTATATATGAATTTGCCTGGAGGGACTGAGTAAAACCAGTAAAACGTCAGGATAACTGGTGTCCTGGTCTAGATTGAACCCAGTTGAGGTTTATAAAACGCTCAGTCAGTAAAAATTGTGTTTGTGCCTGGAATTGGGCTGTGCCTGTTGTTGCTAACATTCTTCAAATTTTCCCTTTTATTTTATTAACCCTTTAAAGACGAAGCGTATCTGTTTTATATAAGGACTCAGTGCGTACCGCGCTGTAAACACTCTCCACTTCGGTTATAAAAACCAGTCTCTTGATGTTTTATAAGGAAAAGTTGCTGTTTGTTCTGAGATCCGTACAAAACACATAAACGCAATGCGGGCACCACGTAGAATTTTTTAATGTTAACCTGATGGTACGTAAAGTTACCGCTAGGCTTTAAAAGGTTAATTACAATTTCGTCACCTCTTATATACCCAACGACATTAATAATTTACTGTAATTATGATCCAGTACTTCAGTATTTCTGGGCGGCCGCGGTAGCGCAGTTGGTTGAGGCACTGCGCTACAAACCGGCAGGTCGCGGGTTCGATTCCAGATGGTGCCATTGGAATTTTCATGGCCCTGGTGTCGACTCAGCCTCTAACAGTAATGAGTACTAGAAATATTTCTTCAGGGTAAGGGCGGCCGGTGCGTATGGCTGACAACCTACCACCGGCCGCGTTTACCCCGAAGAAATATTCCTGGTACTCATTTGTGTTAGAGACTGAGTCGAACCCATACTGAAAAATCCCAATAATTTTGTATATTCGGTCCACGTGTAGAGTCTTTATATGTAATAGCACTTGATGTGTACTCAAATGGAGTTACGAAAAAAAAAATATTATAGGTTTATTCAGTGAGACACACAAAACGGTTTTACCCTCTCATCTACTAGGAGGCATTAATTAAGTAGTCTGCTATAGTGATACAGGAATTCTAAGCCGATGTAATCGTTTTTTTCCCAGAGAATCGCTTTCTGCTTTTGCGTTGGATTCATTTAAATCTATAATGCGATTTTTAATATGAATACAGTAGTGTGTTCCTGTGTGTATGTGTGTGTGTGTGTGTTTTTAATACGAAATATTTAACGACAAAATATTTGCTTTAATTCCTTACGTAAGTTTTTGTGTAGAGTTACTTTTATGTACTTCACTGCCAGAGTACTTATGCCTGCGTAATGCTAAGTGGAGTTTAGAGGGCTACAGAGCTTGCTGGAAGAGAAAATATTGCTTGTTTCATTTAAAGCTTCTTATCACGAAACAGACGCTAACAGAAAGTGACTTATTTTCGCATGCTTTACGAGAGGTTATCTATACATACATGAATATTCGAACAGTGCTTCAAACGGCTCGTCCAATTTAGGGGTTAACAGAATAATCACGCTCTAATCTACGACGTATCTGGCTATGATTTCCACAGATAACCCTTCTATTAATCCCTTCGTATATGTTGTAAGATTAGAGGGTCAGTGCGAAGTCACATTATCACTGAATATTCACGACGTGAATTGGAGAAATTTTTAAACGGCAGCGTGGTGTGTTACCTACAAAGTATAACGCAGCAATGCCGACAGAAATATAGGCACACCTTGACTGCTTCATGACAACAGATTATGTATGTCTGTCACTGTCGTCTATCTGATCATAACCTGTAACAAAAACTCGGGTGTGTCTCCGTAACTCAGTCAGTCAAAATCACAAAGGTAGATTCAAAAGACGTCTGTTACCAAAGATTTGTTAAAATTTGGGATAATAATAGATACCCAAATTGTTACTACTGGAAAAAAATTTTTGTACAAAATTTTCAGATATATATTTCCGCCTAATACGAATTTTTGCACCATTAATGCCTTTCTCAAAATCCCTTCAGCGTTCCTCTAACACTTTTCTCTCTAGATACATAATTTCATAGCATCGAAATCTCATGTTTCCATGCATTCAATATATAATATCAGAGAAACTTTCTGGGTGTTTGTATTTTGAAACTAGTTACTACGTGTATTTTGGACTTATGAAATAACGTCTTAAAGCTTTCAAACTTTCGCCGATCACACACCTTCAGGGCCCACAGCTTCGAGCTGTCCAACAAATTTAAAACCCGTCACTACTGCTGATACAGCTACACCCTAATCGCGATATGCAATCCTCTCGTCTAGGCGAACGTGATATATCTTGTAGGGGATTTTAAGATAACATTGTTGGTAACAGCCTGTACACAGGGTCTTACAAGAGGGCTGAGTTAGTCGTATTACACGTGCTTAAGTGGTTGAGAAAGTGAAAGTATTTTATAGGACTGTAGCTCTGAGAAGACATTGTAACGATTTATAATGGCTTTGTTTATTGGTATTGCAATTAAAAATTAAACACAATTAGATATATAATTAGCTTCTGTCACCTGAACTAAAATGGGAAATGTATGGTTTAATAAGGCCAGTAAGCATCGTCCGAGTATCAGCTGTGGCAGAGCATACAAAACCGATGTGCAGTTACTTCAGCAAAGTTTTGTGTGTCCATAAAAGTCCACCAGTCACTGACCAGTGCAAGGACATAAAGACGTGCTCCAGAGTCAAAATCATAATTTTGCGTAACTGCTGTAATTTACCTCTGAGATGTTTTAAATTAAAGTAGTATAAAACAACTTGCTAATAGCCCATTAAGAACTGATTTGTGGTGGTACATTCATATAAAATTTTTATCAGCTTAAGCTAGTAAACAAGTTCCGGCGTAAGATTTGACCGATTTGAACATCTGTGCATGTGCAGTGTAAAGTAACGCTGCTTCGACAGGGTTAGACATACATCGAAACATTGACCAGCTGCAGCCGTGATGCAGTCGGACAAGCAACATTAAGCACAAACAAAAGGTTTCAAAGCCTTCAGACAAACCATTTCGGTTAAAATTAGGTTAACATCTTTTTCTTATCCGAGATAAGACTTGCTGAAAATTTATATTACATTTTGAGGGTGTAGGCTTTCAGACTCATTATACCAAACTGTACGGCGTCACATATTGCAAAATTGTAATCCTGTCACTCAATATTGTTTTAAAGTTTCTGTTTGTTCTTAACCTTTTAAAGCCTAGCGGTAACTTTACATACGGCCAGGTTTAACATTAAAAAATTCTACGTGGTGCCCACATTGCGTTTATGTGTTTTGTACGGATCTCAAAACAATCAGCAGCTTTTGCCTTATAAAACATTAAGAGACTGGTTTTTATAACCGAAGTGGAGAGTGTTTACAGCGCGGTACGCACTGAGTCCTTATATAAAACACAAACTCGTCATCTTAAAAGGGTTAAATAAGGTATGCAGAAGTAGATTCTCGTTATGGAGGGTCTAGTCTTTTGAACACAGCAGTCAGCCAAAAACATGGCTTTATTTTGCTAACAAATAACCACGGTCTTTGATATTATTATGCACCAGACTGACGGACATTTTATCCACAGAGTAGCCGTCTGAAAATATGAAACCTTAATACTGGCTTAACAACCTGTCAGCCCCTGACTCGCGGACCCGTAATTCATGTCCAAGGGATGAATGAACTCTTGATTTTTCTGAATATTTCTCATCTTTTCCGGCATAGAGAAATAACCCCACGCTTCTTTCTGTATTTTTTTTGTGTTTTAACCTTGCCTGCAGGTCGTTTTGAAACCCTGCGACATTTTGGTATGGAGTTAATTACGTATGAAAATGCATTCAGGCGTATGCGAAGATAAGAGCTTAACCCACCCTTTATGATATATAAGGGGTCGTGAATGAGCAATATGGGGTAGGTGTGCGTAAGGGGAGATGCTCTTGAGTCTTGGATAAATACTGTGGAACATTCTCTTGTGTGTTCCGTGTATTGTAATATAATTAATTCGTAACAAACAACATGGCAAATACCATGATGTCAGAACCCGCTACATCATTGCTAAACCTACGTGCTTACAGCGATTTATATCAAGCCCGTGATGGGCGGTATAATTCTGCAACCGCTGCATAATATAAATAAATGTTACGTCAGCTGTTGTCTGTAACTTTTTTTCAAGCTCTTCCCGTTTAATGTTTCCTTGATCCCCATAATCCAATTTTTTGGTTTCTCCCTTTGAATCTTTTTACTTCCATGATGTGACGACGTGACATCTCATATAAATTTTTCAGCTTTTTGGACGAATTTATGCCTCTATATTCTACCATAAAGATGGAGGCAGCAGGTTTCCCCGAAACGTCGGTAAATTTTTATCAGACTAAACGGCGTCATTTTGTGGAAGACAATATTTCTCATGGTCACAGCGGTGGGAACGTCACATCTCAAATAATAAATCTAAAATTATATGGCGAAGCTAAATTTAAAGTTTCCCCTGTGGCCGTCATGAAAGCGTATGGGGCGTCGAGGTATATTTATTCTTATTAATAACCTCTCCACTAGATATGGTTAGTGGTTATCTTTGCGCCCCGGCCGCTTTATCCTCGAGGAAGGAGCCTCAAATATCCATTAACCCTTTAAAGACGAAGCGTGTCTGTTTTATATAAGGACTCAGTGCGTACCGCGCTGTAAACACTCTCCACTTCGGTTATAAAAGACAGTCTCTCAATGTTTTATGAGGCAAAAGTTGCTGTTTGTTCTGAGATCCGTACAAAACACATAAACGCAATGTGGGCACCACGTAGAAATTTTTAGTGTTAAACCTGGTCGTATGTAAAGTTACCGCTAGGCTTTAAAAGGTTAAATAGGACGTTGAATGGACTCCGGACCCTGGACGTTTTGGAGCATAGATAAATCTCGTGCCTCTAGCGGGAACCAAACCACGATCCCTCGAGTGTTCGGGCGGTGTCATAGTAACTATATGGAGTATGCTATCTGGAAATTGTATTGCTCAATTTCCTAATTTGTCTTCGTCTTGTTTTTGCTAAAAACGCAGTGTTTTGGAAGACGATTTTGACTCTGTCATCAGGTAAAAGTATGAAACATGCTGTTTAGGGTAAATTAGATGAAATTTATTTCCATCCTGGAGGCAGACAGTAGTTTGACTGAATGGCAACAACAGAATTAGAATTTGTACAATAGTGATGACGGAAACCTTGCGCTCTAGAATTAGATATTAGCTCAAACCGATAAGCCAGACTAGGTACGTTTGTGATTTTACCCGATGAACGAAGCAAAAATGGTTTCGGATGTATGGTGTTTTTAACCTTTTAAAGCCTAGCGGTAACTTTATGTACCACCAGCTTTAACATTCACAAATTCTACGTTCTGCCACACAGTGTATTTATGTGTTTTGTGTGGATCTCAGAACAAACAGCGATTATTTCCCTATACATCATTAACTGACTGGTTTTTATAGCCGAGACGGAGAGTGTTTACTGCGCGGTATGCACTAGCTCCTTATATATAAAAAAGATATGCTTCGTCTTTAAGGAGTTAAACAACACGAAATTATGTAAATATGCTTCAATTATGTTCATTTTTTATCTCTATGACTAATCTTGTTTTCTTATCGTTGTTTGTTTAGAAATAAACTATACACGATCTTTGCAAGCAAACGCGTGGCATCATGTTGAAATTCTAAGTTTCACTATTGTACCGCGAAGAATAAGGGGAGCGCTGTGAGGGGAAAATCACTAAAACTGTCAACTCGGGCACGTCAGAACGCAGCGGTGAAACGGAAGGTTTAGAATCCGCAAACTCCGTTGTGGTTTTCCTCGGGTCCAGCAGTGCCTCGCTATGGGTGGCAGAAAGTCAGAAAGACAATTTCCCGTGCTTACCCTATCTCTCTCTCTCTCTTTCTGTAGACTGCTGTATTAACGTGTCATCTAGTCTAACTGGCAGAACTTTTGACATGTCAGCATACCCACACACGTCTGCCCGTTATGAACACGACACCCGTAATTGAGACAACAGTGTGGCTCCCAGTTCAATTCCACGACCTTGTTATTGCCAGTATATGAAACTGGTTTTAGAATACCGTTCCGTCCCGTTTGTTTTGAAAGTCGTCTTTCCTCTCCCGTTTGTTTTATTAAAACGACACGAGCGTCTGCAGGTATCTGTAAACACATTACCCATCATGTACGTACTACCTACGACAGACTTCTAGGAATTCTGCGGCGGAACACATGCATGGCATCACGACTGTCTGTTTTTTTTCCTTTCTAGCATCATAACGACTCCATGGGGTTAAGTTCTACTTGAGAAGCTACAGATCGCACGTCTGATCGAGAAACGTTTCGCCTTTCGCGTAACCCAAAGGCTCATTAGCGTATTCACAATATTCTGCCACTGTCCGCTATACTGAGCCAGATTAACCTAGCGGATATACACGTATTCTAAGATAAGGTCATTATTATTATTATTATTATTATTATTATTATATGAGCTGGGCGGGGCATGTAGGACGCATGGGGGAAAAGAGAATTGCGTACAGGATTCTGGTGGGGAGACCTGAGGGAAGACGACCACTTGGGAGACCCAGGCGTAGATGGGAGGATAATATTAAAATGGTTCTTCAAGAAGTGGGATAGGGGCATGGACTGGATTGAGCTGGCTCAGGATAGGGATAGGTGGCGGGCTGTTGTGAATGCGGTAATGAAACTCCGGGTTCCATAAAATGCGGGGAATTTCTTAACTAGCTGAGAAACTGCTAGCTTCTCAAGAAGGCCTCTGCTCCATGGAGTTAATTATTATTATTATTATTATTATTATTATTATTATAGCTGCGCCAGGTCGTCATGTTTCCCGCTAAAATTGTGTATGAGTTTCTAATACCTCCAATGCATGCTATTGTTCCCCCTTATCCCGTATTTTTTTTTTAAATTTGATGACCTTGGTAACATCAGTGCACGATAGGAAGTATCAAGTCATAAAGTTTCTCATTTTTTAATCTGTTCTAGTCTCGCCTTTTTATATACAGAGTGAACGAAAAATGCACGGCTTAACCTGCAAAGGCGAATCTACACCACAATGCAAGGACAAATGCCGTATGAACATAGGCCCTCTGAAACATGGTTTCCGAGTTATGGCCTCCTGAAAATCAAAGAAAGTGCTCAAAGTGTCCGCCTTGAGCTTCAACGCATGACGTTGCACGTCTGAACAGTGATTGCCTGACTCGCTGGAAAAATCGAACGAGTGGGCTTATTCACTTCTGTGATCCCCGTGTTTCTACCGATGTGCAGCGTTGAACTGGTCTATATCAGTCTGATACTTCCAAATATAACGGAGTGTACTTTCTGGCTGGACATGCCTGGTCTCCTTACTTCACGCAACGAGAGGAATTCTGTGTATAGTTGCTTTCAAATACAAACATTCTTACAGGCAGGCCACGTTCTATTAGGCGTTTCGTAGCACGCAGACCCCGTAGTGTAACATCCTGTCTTCGCATGTATGAATGCTCGAAACCGCAGTCAGATTTCGGTAAAACCCCTTTCAGGTCACGTGACCGTGTAACATGCTTCACATTTGGTTATGGCGGAGAGAGATTAAAACTCGCACCGAATTCTCGTGGATAAACCTCTAACAAGGGATACACGTGGAATAGCGAATATCGGAACTAGTAACGTGTGAAGCGGGGGGGGGGGGGGTTGTGGGGCAGCCCCACTCAGCAGAGTAGAAGGGGCAGCAAATTAGGCGCCAAAAGAATTATTTTAAAAGAAAAAAATTGATTTTCTGCGCTCAACAAATTTAGATTACTGAGCCGAATACTTGTATATATACAATAAGCAATTGTGTTTTTTTTAAGTCTATAATTTGTGTTAGGGGCGGCCATTGTGATTACTCGCGTCGGCGGACATTATACCTAGCTACGTCACGATGTGGAGACAGGTGGTGTATGTGGGAGACACTGGTATGTCCCACAGCGGACTCGTATTGCAAACGTCGAAACTTTGACGTCTACCACAGCGTTAGTTCTTGAATTAGTATTTCAGCTGGCATTCAGCAAAACATGATCGCTGCAGAACGGTTCATAGAGACAGGCGAGCTTATCTTGGCATACACGCTACATTGCGTTATCTAACGCGTGAGTTGCACATTCCAGCTTCGTATTTCGTGCGTAACGCACGTTAAGCCTGCGTTGTTCGTGAATATAAGTATAGTAAGGGGCTTTTTATTGCGACGTAGATTGTGTGTGTCTTCGTGGATATGCAATGCAGTGTAACAAACAGGATTTTTATTGTCGAAACACGCAATGTAAAAGTGTGTTTCCCAGCATTTCCGTTCTTGCGAACATTGCGTGGTGAACAACTTCTAAGAGCCGATTCCTTGTCAAAGAAGAAACTAGAGTGGTCACCGCGCAGTGCTTGAAAAGAACATTAGGTGTGAGATGTGCGACAGTTGTGAGATATTACGCAGCGTCATGTGGTAATTGTTTACCGACGTTTCGGGACAACGTTTCGGTCCCATTTTCAAGGGTAAAGAAGTCCTTTTCTCCTTGGACTCCTTGACCGTTCAAGATGGGACCGATACACGACGCTGCGCCATATCCCAGAAGAGTGCAGATTTCATCCGCATCGCGGCGGAAGCCTGAAATCGACATTAGTTATGTTGAAGCGCATTCAGAAGCGTCTCGTCGAAACCGCACACAAGCATTCAGGACAAAATCATAATATAAAGATATCGCCTCGCTAACATGTCTGTAAATTAAATCCGTCCTATCTCATTGTGGGATGGAGATTTGAAC
This sequence comes from Coptotermes formosanus, assembly GCA_013340265.1. Lineage (NCBI taxonomy): Eukaryota > Metazoa > Arthropoda > Insecta > Blattodea > Rhinotermitidae > Coptotermes > Coptotermes formosanus. The sequence goes on along the minus strand of BLKM01009160.1, from coordinate 274,314 downwards.
TAGAGTCGAACTCGGTTATAACGTCATGAAAGAGACTGAATATTTTGTGTCGCTATAAACGAGTGTTGTTATAACCGAGGAGTGGAACGTTATGGCTAACAGTGAGGAATTAATTGGTACCACAAAAGATCTGATGCTATAGGCGAGGTGTCGCACAAACCGATGTAGTTATAACCGGATTCGACTGTATTTAAAATCATTCTTTACTTATCTGGAAGTTTCCATTCAGCCAACACCAAATGAGAACTTATTTACCTGTACTGCTGCATTGTCTTTCGACGTGACTGTACCCAGTAGTCTTGTAAGCAGCAGACGACGTGGGTGGAAGCATTGGTAACGCGCTGAGCCGAATTTCCTTTGGCGTACGAAAACCAAGGTAAAAATCTGCATTGCAAATGGAAACAATCAAAATACCTCTCCTTAACTGTAAGGTTTGGGGCACACAGCGCTGGCTGTTACAGAGAGGGCGTGGTAATGAAAGCTTTCACTTTGAGATACTTCGACATTGTAGGTCATGGACTTTATTTTTATTCCCTCATTGCAAGACAAATTGAAGCCCAGACGTTCTGAAGAACCTCAACTTCATTCCGTTAGTATGTCTGGATTTCGAACCTAATCAGATGTGGAAGTGTTCGCCCCTATCTCATTTGGAATGTAGAAGCTCTATACCGCTAGGCATGCATCTACTACGCTATCTGTATATTAGAAAAGCAGTAAGCAAACTTTTAGCGAGAGACTGATACATCTTTTAACAGTTATATTGGTATATTCAAACAACATTAAAACTTATAAATTAATAACTGTCCAACTCCAATAGACTGTATCATTTACATACGCCTCTGTGGGAGTGTAAATGTTCGTGCCCGCCCATACACCGCTGTCATGACCCGAGTTCTGCTAACTGTCTCGTTCTGTGATCGTTTCTTTACGTGCTGTGCTGTAATTCCTATAAACGTAGCTTTATCGCGACTCTGAAACGCTTCATTGTCTCGGAATTACTTCTGGTATGCGAGTATCATATTTTACGCTGACGTAATAGATGCAAGGAACTTCGCATTCTGCGAACTAGAGGAGGGTGCAACAGTGAGTGAATCGCTGAAGGCTAACTTTAACCTAATTCGATCTGACACTATACGTTCCGTTGTGTATATAGAATTACATAAATAACACTAAGCATTCCGTCCGACACACCCTGTATTTATTATTATTTTTTCAAACACTGCGTGTTTCGATACAGCCGATCATCATCAGGTGTTTTTACAAAATTACTATTTATTTATTTAGTTACAAACTTGGATCCTAAATTTTTAAAATTTTAAGTTTTAAATTACACACCACACCGTTTATATTAAATGACACACAACCAAGCATTACAAGTCGATGTAATTTATAGTTTGTAATTTGTATCATTTGTGAGAACTCCCAAAATTACATTTTCACCTTGAATTTTAAGTTTTTGTGTGAATAAACACCTGATAATTATCGGCTTGGTCGAAACATGTAGTGCTTGAAAAAATAATAATAAATACAGGGTGTGTCAGACGGAATACGTACCGTTGTTTATATAAATTTAACCTAAATTGTATTTAAAGGCTCTTTTCCCCTCTCGCAGTAAACACTCACCCTCTGGCTTATAATAGGGATCAGTTAATGCTGTATAGGGAAATAATCGCCTTTGTTCCAAGAAACATATAAAACTGCTTTCTATGGGCCGAGTGTAGAATTTTTTAATCTTAAACTCTTTGGTAAATAAAGTAACCACTGGACCTTAAACGGATAATGGCTGTTGATATTCTACGTGGGGATCATTTGAATTTCCAGGTGCAAACGTACGTAGTGTTCGCATCTTACTGATAGTGACTAATCTCATATTTCATATATTAATATCTAGCCCGTGCCGCAGTTGTATCGACGCCACGTATCCAGGTAAATGTCAGCTGACTTTGACCCGTGGTCCGCGTCTCCCTCATCAAATATCAATATGAACAGTGGAGTTGGACAGGCTGTCACGTGATGATCTGATGTGGGGTCAGCAGCCTTAGTGGTGGACAGCACACTGAGCATTAATTACGAGCGGACGGCCAACTTCTGCAAACTTCACATGCAGAGGTGGACAAAAAGACTGAGGCAGATCTGCACATTCTGCCATGATTAAGGGCTGCAGTAGCTGTCGCCCCTGTGCGATTTTGCCAAACATGAATCCTATACAGATGATGGTTATCTTTCGGGTTTTCCTACCGCGTGGTAAAGTTTCTTCCGACGTTTCGGAGTAACGTACTGCGTAAATCTTAATGGTGACTGAATATGATTAATTATGTTAATATCTTTGGATTATTACAAGTTCAGGGGATTTTTAAACAGGAAGTAACAAAGTCGTTGTCTCTTCTAACCTGGACGCAACATCTGAGTGCATTATAAGTATTCATATTTAGGCGTGTTCCCTTAATCTTGATAAGCGCCATTATGTTATGGTCCGTCTGTCCACATGTATTAGCGCGGCTCGCACTGGACGGATGCCCGTGAAATTTGATACTGGGGACTTTATAAAAATTTCTCCAGTGACTTGAGATGTGGTTAAAATCGGACAAAGCTATCGGGCACTTTACGTGAACACCTAAGTACGTTTTTTATTGTTGCCAGCGACATTGAATCGCCATAAAAGCGCTGTCCTCGAGTGAAATGGCGCCACGCTGTTAGGGTAGCCGAGGAGGTATAAACATTACGCGAACGCGCCACAACGCTATTACCGTGTTTAAAATTAACTACGACCAGTTTCTTACATTCAAGTCACCATTTTAACGTATTTACGTATTATATCGTTAAAGCAGTCCCCAAAAAAAGTATTCTGAGGTTGGTTTGGTGTGTACAGTACAAAGGCAAAAATAATGAGCGTCACGTGCTATTTAAAATATTCATCTCACTGAGTAACTTTATTCATTTCTGACATTATTTTGTTGAATGAAAGTTTTATGTAGGCACAACAGTCGTGTTGAGGGTCTGTAGTTAAAATCCTAATTATCACGCGAAAATTAGTCGCCGTAAGACTACTGCTACCCTTCATAATAAAGATAAAGCAGTCCCATTACAGGCCCGGACAGACCCAGAGGGTTTCAGGAGGTTGAGGCTCCCAGATTTCTAGACAATCGGCACATTAAGGTGGTAAGGTTGTCAGCCCTACGCACCGGCCGCGTTTACCCCCCAGGAAATATTCCTGGTACTCACTTCTGTTAGAGGCTGAGTCGCCCCAGGGCCATAGCGCGACCGACAGGATTATGCCAATGAAAAATTCCAATGACACCATCGGGAATCGAACCCGCGACCTGCCTGTTTGTAGCCTCAACCAACTGCACCACCGCGGCCCCCCCCCCCCCGCCTCTTCGTAATAAACTTACTGTACATCTCATATAAACACAGCTGCAGTGTGTAAGAGCAGACATTTGACCGTGTGGCAAAATCTTCATGCGTGCGTCGACGGGTGTCCTGCTTATGTCAGTGCACCTTTGTTACGTCTTTCTACTCTAAATCCCTTTTGGCAGATGTTAGTCTGAGATTTTACAAGGAAAATCCGACCAAAATCTATTGATAAAACATGAACTGGGAATTCCGTGATTTCGGACTTCCGCCGCGACGTAGATGAGATCTGTGATCTCCTGGGATATGACGCAGCGTCGAGTGGTCATTCTGTACCGACGTTTCGGGACAACATGTCGGTCCCATCTTTAACATTTTAAAGCCTAGCGGTAACTTTACATACCACCAGGTTTAACATTAAAAAATTCTACGTGGTGCCCACATTGCGTTTATGTGTTTTGTACGGATCTCAGAACAAACAGCAACTTTTGCCTTATAAAACATTAAGAGACTGGTTTTTATAACCGAAGTGGAGAGTGTTTACGGCGCGGTACGCACTGAGTCCGTATATAAAACAGATACGCTTCGTCTTTAAAGGGTTAAGGGTGAATACTTCTTGACCCTTGAAGATGGGTCCGATAGGTTGTGCTGAAACGTCGGTAGAGAGCTACAACTCGACAATGCATCATATCCCAGAAGAGCGCAGATCTCATGAACTGGGAACATAGGATTGCACGCCTGCTGATCCTGTCAGCACTTATTTCTGCGAACAAAGTTTTTGGTCATGAACTTTCCGAAACGTAAACTTTTCTCCTGCGTTGCTAATGAACTTCATGCATTTCTCACTCAAGTTTCAAAGCAGACATCTGCAAATTAGCTACAGACATACAACCTCAGAAAATCCATTATAGAGAGAGAGACGGGGGGGGGGGCAGTAATGTCTTAGTAAATATCCGTAATCACTAAAGCTGGGCGAAAATTTTCCTTCCGAATGACAGCATTGGGTAATGTAAATAAATTAAAATCTGCTTGCGTCTGTGAAATAATATGTGACTGTGTGCTTGTACCTCGTAATCTGTAGTTTATTTCTTAGAATGCTACTGCGCTTCTTGTTATCGGTGTTTCCTACGCCGGCGGCCCGAGTTAACAAGTGGAATGCGGGCAGCAAGTGGCAAACGTTTGTCTGACGCCCACTGTAATATATCTGTATCCTGTAGCTATCCTTCATGCACAAGAGGGGCAAGCGTAACAAACCCTGCAGCCGCTGAATTTATGGAAGTACAAAGGGAAGTAAAAAAAGTCGAAAAAGCAAATCGATGGTTGAAGACACAACTAAAATAATTTTGTACAGAGTATTAACCAGTTCATTCAACGCCGGACCACCTGCGTTGAACCTGAGTGAGGCTATGTTGCAAACTAACGTAGGATTTGGACCTGTATTTGTGTTTAACCCTTTAAAGACGAAACTGTGTGTTTTATATCAGCACTCAGTGCGTACCGCGCTGTAAACACTCTCCACTTCGGTTATAAAAACACAGTCCTTTAATGCTGTATAAGGCAAAAAAGTCGTTTGTTCTGAGAACCATCTAAACACATAAACGCAATGTGAGCGGCATCTAGAATTTTTTAATTTTAAAACAGGTGGTGCGTAAAGTTACCTCTAGGCTTTAAAAGGTTAAATATATTTTATTTTAAAATTCCATTTACTTTTTGACTTTCCTTTGTATAGTAAATAATGTCGTTCATCTTTAAGGCTTTTAAAGTTACATTTCATGCTGATGTACCCAGTGACGTCACTTGACATACCTGCATGTCCAGAGCAGTTGCCACCTGCTCTGGACATGCCGAGTGACCGTTTTGCTTTCGATTACAACCCTGTCACGGTTCGAATCGTGTGTAGGACATTGTTATGGGTGTTTTCGTTTAACTCTAATTACCGCCAATTTCAGGGCTGCGACTGGAGCTCGTGTGTTAAGAATTTTTGGGCTATAGATAATGCCGCAGCTGGCCACTTGCTGATCTTAATGTACTGGCGACGAATCATGGTGTATTCCAAATGCCTTCAAAGTATCCTTCCGGTTGAGGAAAGCACCAGTGCATGCTGTTGCTTATGTTAATTGCTGCCCGAATTAGTCGCATTTCTGCCAGCAATGATTTCCTTGCTCTCCCAACTCTTAACGTTTTTGTTTTCAATTGTCATGTTTAACATTTTAAAGCCTAGCGGTAACTTTACATACCACCAGGTTTAACATTAAAAAATTCTACGTGGTGACCACATTGCGTTTATGTGTTTTGTACGGATCTCAGAACAAACAGCAACTTTTCCCTTATAAAACATCAAGAGACTGGTTTTTATAACCGAAGTGGAGAGTGTTTACAGCGCGGTACGCACCGAGTCCTTATATAAAACAGATACGCTTCGTCTTTAAAGGGTTAATAGGACAGTGGCAATTCTGTGTTTTGGCACTGTGTAGGTTGGTGGATTGACGCCGACAATTACGAGGAAGGTGCTGCCTCTCCTTCAGGGTGACAATTAAGTCCTGGCAGACAATGAATGTAGCATTGCGCTAATTGTCTGGTATGCAAGTAACGTAATGTAATGAATCCCATGCTAATGCCTATTCTTATGAGATTCTTGACCGTTTCTTTGCTTCTGTTTTGAGTGGCGTTTATCTCTGCATAATGAATTCCCGCTTTATACCACGGCATTTTCTTTTCGTGACGCATGCTGGTAAGACGGTGCTGCCATCTATAGCAAGCTACCAAGACCTACAAGAACAATAAAAAGAAACCTTTCGGAACATTTCCAAGCGCGATTCAAGAGCCAGTACTGTGTTGAGAGACGTAATTTCAAGTATTTATTTTAAATGACTGCCATAGACGTTTTGTGCGTCGAAAACTTTTGGGTGGAGTGGTGAAAAAGAAAGATTCCAACAAAAACTTTCCTTTAGGAAGGTTGAAAGGAGAAAGGAGAGAAAGGAGAGAAAGGGTGGGGAAAGCCTTGAGCAACGAAACAGTGCGCCTGTCATTGGAAAATGGAAAGAGGAGAGGGAAAACCAAGTGACGTGGAAACGTAGATAAAGAGAAGTCATAAAGAATGAGACAGAATATGAGATAATCCAATAACAAAGAGAAGTTCGCAAATTGTGTATGGGAAAGTAGCATTGTTTTACATGATGCACGAATTAGTGCATCATCCTTAGGCAATGCTAATATGAACTATGGATATAAGAATCATGACAGCGTTTAGGCTTATGACGGTGCTGAACATGGTTATAATTGTGACGAAACACAGAGTTAGACGAATAAAGTTCTTTTATATTTTTGTGTTTCTGTGGACCAAGCTTTGTTGTGAGGTTCATGGTTGTTGCCATTATTACAAATGAAATGTCCTTCCGGGTTAAAAAACTATTTTGAAGATCCTCACTGCACTTTGGCTGCAATCATCTGACGGAGGATTTTTTCCCGTGTAAGTCACTTTTACAGTAACTGCTTATATACTGCGTTACATTGTGATGGAAATTAAGATGCTAGAGTATGAAAATTCTTGTCATTAATTATGCAGTTCCGAAAACTTATAAACACTTTTATATGAGTGAACGATAACTACAAACTGTCGCTTAAATTATTGCAGTTATCGACCGCTGAAACACAATAATACACAAATTTTTAATTTTTCGCAGCGGCGTATTTGACGATTTTCAGAGTAACCGAATTGACATAATAATAATGATAATAATAATAATAATATTGTTATTATTTATACAAGAATTTCTATTCCTGGAGTTTTCGTGTAACCGTTTTCCAATTAAAACTGTAACCATACAATGTCTCGTTTCGTAGTCCTTCCCTCTTCTACCTACTCACAGCAGGTGTCGAGGTTGTTTATTTTCACTTGATCACACTCAGACACACACCACATTCGGTAGGACTCCTCTGGACGAGGGATCGGCCCGTTGCAGAGACCTCTACCTGACAACACAAACACTCACAAGAGACAAACATCCATGACCCCGGTGGGACTCGAACCCACGATCCCAGCAAGCGCTCGGCCGAAGATCCACGCCTTAGACCGCGCGGCCACTGGGATCGGCACTATACAATGTAATATCACAATGATGAAGCTGCTTCCCCACGTCACATCCTGAGATGTAAGTTCAGTTACCCGGAGCACGGCGCTTTTACCTAGAGAGTTTCATTTTGCTTCTCAAAGTCTTTATGAGAGAGTGTTATTGTTGAAAAGGAGTGCCTTCAGCAAGTTTGCCGGTAAAATACAAAAGTGATATTTCTAGGCGTAGTACAGTCATTAGCATTCCATACACTTCTGTGTTTTTCTGTGTTTTGGTGTTATGCGAATACATTAAGGAACAGTTGCTGAATTGCCCTAAAAATCAAAATTCTATTCAAGAAGAAATTAAGAGCAAATTGAAGCCAGGGAATGATTGCTATCGTGCGGTGCAGAATCTTTTGTCTTACAGTTTCCTATACAAAAGTGTGAAGCTTACGGTGCTGTACAGAACTGTTAAGGTTGCCTCTTATTTTATATGGGTGTGAAATTTTGCCTGTCACATGGAAGGAAGTACGTAGGCTGAAGATGTTCGAGAACTGGGTCTAAGAGAAGACAAGGTAACAGAGGAGTGTAGAAGACGCCGTGTACTCACCAAATATTATTCGGGTGATCAAATCAAGAAGAATAAGATAGGCGGGATATGTGGCACGTGTGGGAGACAGGAGAGGTGGATACAGGGTTTTGGTGGGGAAACCTGTTGGAAAGACACCACTTGGAAAATCTAGGCGCAAATGGGAGGATAATATTAAAATGGATCTTCAAGCTGTGGGATGGGGAGGCATGGACTGAATTGGTTTGTTTCAGGATAGGGACAGGTGTCACGCACTTGTGAGTGGGGTAATTAAATTCCAGGTTCCATAACATGGGGGAATTTTCTTGACTATTTGATAACCTCTTAGCTTTTCAGGACTGCTCCATGGAGTTTGTTAGTTGGTTAGTTGGTTGGTTGGTTGGTTGGTTGGTTGGTTGGTTGGTTGGTTGGTTGGTTGGTTGGTTAGTTAGTTAGTTAGTGGGTGTACTGCAAGATGACAAGTTCAATATATTCTAATGTTCACTTACATAACAAGAGAAGGGTTCGGCAACTTCTGAAGAGGTTATAACTGGCATGTAAATTTCCATTTAAATAATACATGAATGTATATATAGTACATAAGGTACCAAGCAATCCCTTAGCGCTGACGTGATCGGTTTTTCGGCTTAACCGTCCTTTGAGGGCAGAATTTTCTAAATGGATGGATAATGTGTTCTGTCAGGTTTAATGCATGTTGGGAACTCCCCAAACAAAGGCCGTTAAGCGTATAACATAATGTCTACTGCACCAAGCCCGTATCTATGTAACTGTCACACGGATACTCTCATGGGTAGGTACAGTTACTGCACAGGTTTGTGCGTCCTAACGCTTGTCATACGCCTACGAAAATCTCATCTTCCATCGCGTATAGCGGTTTGCTTTCTAGAAGGTAAAGAAGGCCGTGGCAATGCCCAGGTTGCCGGCCTCCCATCGCGTGGGCTAGATTTCGATCCCATACCTGTCTATGTGGGGTTTGTGGCGATAAAAGTGGCACTGAGACACATCCCTCTCGAGTAACGCGGTACTCTCCCGTGCGCGTCTTAATGCCGGTCCTCAGCACGCATTCAGTATCATACCCCCGACGCTGCGTAATCCTAGCAATTTGCAGGGTCGTTAAGTAACACGCTTAAAAATTCATAGAGTGGGCCATGTGTGTGTGTGTGTGTGTGTGTGTGTGTGTGTGTGCGCGCGCGCGCTTGCAGGCGTGGTTTACAAGTAACGCTGCTAGCATATGCCGGTACTAGAGTATTGCTTCAGTTTTTGTGGTGTAGGTTATGTTAATATAAGGTTTACAGTGTGAAATTACGTCATCTGTAGGGCAGCAAAAGTAACACGCACGTGGAAAAAGTGTTGTAAGGGCTACGATACAATTGAGCGTATTTTGTCAGTGGCCGTTGTTTTGAAACGTGCAGTTCCATAAGAATTGCACCAACGGAACTGCGCCTTTTGGTGTGTTCGACACGCTTGGAATACGCGTTTCTTTCGAGGCGCCCTAGAGTTAGCATAGAGAACGAAACAATTTTTAAATAATACGGTTTTCTGTATGGACATAAAAGTACCGTAATGCAGAAAGACAGAGAGCCCTTAAGAAATCCAGTACTATAAAAATGCATTTTTGTGGCTGTTGTTGAGATTAGCCTAATACTTAGGTATTGTGACTGTAGGTGGCGTACTACATGAGTGATGTTAAGAAGTGGAACGTGCAACCATCATATGTAACATACAGTTCAGAACCTTGTCACCAGTGGCTTAGCTGGGGGCAAAGTAGTGCAGCGGCCCCAGGCGGCAGAATGTAGGCGACGTCAAAATATTTGGCAAAATGAAAACTGTAGATGAAGAAACTTGGACATCTGCGCTCAACAAATTTTAGATTTTTTTTGGGCTAAATAAGAATGAATTCAGTAAATGATCCTGAATTTTAAATCGTATTTTATGTTGTGGGCGGCCGTTTGGATTAAAAGGGGCAAAAAGAATGTAGCTACGCCTCTGTACACTGCAAAGAGCAAGGAGGACATGGGAAACCAAAAACCATTACGTGTAACTGCAAAAGCGCCTCTTAAATATGAATCATGCTATGCTACAAAATTATTAGTATACAAAATATTACACACCAGAATTAACTTCACAAAACTTAAGATTACAATAAATGAGTGCATTACTAACAAATTGCGCGACAAATCCCACGTATCCACGTACTGGAGACTACCCCAGCATATTTCGAATATTTCTCATCGCCGTCCTCAGAGAGTAGTGATATATGAGTACGTACATATGGAGTTAAAATCTAAAATTTAACTTCACACACATAAATGGTACGAGTCATTATAAGTATACTGTTACAATATTAAAGTGTGATGGTTTACGTACATAGGTTAAAAATTGTAAAGGACTCTAATGTGTTTCCTGAGAAGGGTGTAAGTAATAGGCGAAACCTGTTGGAGTAATCTCATGTATGTGGATGGGTGAAATTGTTGTACAGTTTCTTGTTAGTAAACTCATTTATGTGTGTATCTAAAAGTATATGTTGCACGGTATACGTACACTATCACATTATGTTTATAATATTAAATATAATTTAAACTAATTTAATATGTACCATGTCCGTGCACTGTATTATACGAAATAATAACACCAACTAATGCACCAAAAATATATATAATTTTATTCTTAAAAGTCTCCTACATGTTTCGGCCCTGCTGGGCCATCTTCAGGGAGAATAATATTGATACACTGTGGTTGCGTTTATACAGTTAAGTGCGAATGTGCCCCAGAGCACATTCGCGC
>BLKM01009160.1:187833-253614 GCA_013340265.1 Coptotermes formosanus | reverse complement strand
CACCTAACAAAAGCATAAGAACAAAAACTTTTTCTAAAATACCCGGAACCCGCTTCGAAATACTAAGGTCATATTCAGATATTTCTTTCAAATATGTGCAGCTGACAAATACATGCATCTTTACGTATAAGGTGTGAACAACTTATTGAGTTACTAAAACGTAGAATTAACTCCACATACGGGCTAGATCGTGACACGGTAGAAACGTCATTTGACATTGAATCTTGGGTTAATAGAGTTTTGTTTTTACAGGTAAGAGTATAGATTTTAAATTCTTATACCCTGTTACTAACGTTTGTTTTCTTTCTATGTTTTTTGGATGGGCCCATCAGAATTTGGCTTTAACTTTTACGCCTCCTTGGGATCATAACAAGGACCAGCAACATGCAACGTGTGCACATTAAGTTGTAATATGTGTGTGAAAAACAAGTCGCTTGTATTGCATTTATATTATTGTGAACAAAACTTTATCATGGATCACATGTATTATTCGGGATTACTACGAATGAAATTTAACAACTTTGTACTTAGCTTCGATATTTTTATTATTGGCGGTTAAGTATATCCTACATTACACACTCGCATGTGTATCGTCAGTTCCTATTAAAAGGCTAAAATGCGTGAGACATTTAACGGAAAGTGGGAATTGGTCCCTAAACAACATTAAAAGGAAACATCTACGTACAAGCGGTTGTAAGAAATGTAACTCTCTATGGTAATTTTCTGACAAATATCTTTCCAATAGCTGACACTCAGAATGAAGTGCGTGTATTCCATAAGCGGGTTTGAACTGGCGTTATATGTAGTAACAATTGAATAATTTTTACAGAACCTTTATATGCAGATGTGCCCCTTAAGCAGATGCTGTGCGTGTTTGAATAGGATCTCTGCAGATGACCTTGTGACACCGACATGTGTCACGTTTGCTTTACTATTTATTTCGATTGTTACACTAAACTTTCGTAGTATATATAGTTGACATTGCTGAATATGATGGAAGTATTTTAGAAAAAAAACAGGCCCTTAGTGGAGAATTCTGTGAAAGAAATGCAGCTTTCTTGTGTAAACTACAAGCGAGAAACAATAAAGTACTGACAGATTAACCCACCGTGTTTTGGGGAAACCAAAGAGTTTTCTAGCAACTAATAATATTTTCATTACATTAACTATGCGGTTTAATTAACCCAATTTTTGTTGCCCTTTAAAATAGTTGAAAGAGGGTTATTGTAGTCATGTGTGCCATAAAGGAAATTTCAAAACATAATATTAACATTTTAGAAGAACTGTCTTCGCTGACATTATCTCGCTACATTCTACCGTACATATGTTGATTTCACTCAAAGAAACTCTTAGTAACTTTTCTAATTAAAGTATTGCAAAATTACGTAGTTGCATAAGAAACGGTATCTTGATTGGCGGAGACACGTTGGAAGACTGGAGCAAAAGAATATGTCGGAGAATGTAACGGCTTGAATCATTTCGTTATCGTTGTGAACATCAGGAAGGTCCTACCGAAAAGGCATTTAGTTATTCACAGTCGAATTATTTTTACGTAAAAATCTTGCTGATTCAAAGGCTGTAAGTTAAAAGAAGCAGGAAGGAAGACAGTGATGATGAAAGTTGAAGAGAAGTAAAATTTGAAAGGGAAAGGAGAATAATAAAAAGCTGCATTTAAATCGAAAGGAACACGAAAAATAGTACACCAAAAAACACGCTATTTAACCTTTTAAAGCCTAGCGGTAACTTTATGTACCGCCAGGTTTAACATTAAAAAATTCTACGTGGTGCCCACATTGCGTTTATGTGTTTTGTACGGATCTCAGAACAAACAGCAACTTTTGCCTTACAAAACATCAAGAGATTGGTTTTTATAACCGAAGTGGAGAGTGTTTACAGCGCGTTACGCACTGAGTCCTTATGTAAAACGGATACGCTTCGTCTTTAAAGGGTTAATTACGAAATAGAATATGTGAAGAAAGTTCAGTGGCTTACGAACTGAGAAGTTCCTTCCGACCGCTATGTGCGTGTTTGTTCGGTTAGGTGTACTGGGTCTGTGTTACATACAAATTTTTCAGCCTTTTTGTGCTTATGTAGTATGAATTAAGAATCGCAAATTATGTTGTCAATGCGTGTAGCATGCCTAACTATACAGTACAGTGCACCCCAGAACAGCCCATGACGGACCAGACAGGGAGCGTTGGTATAGCTTTACTCTTTCTTTAACCTAGGCACTAGATGTGGGTGGGTAGTCAACTCTACGCCCCAGCCGCTTTACGCCCAGGAAAGAGACCCTGTACCCATTCTATAGCAGGCTGGGTGGGCCCCACGGCCGGTATGGATGGTTGTGGAAAATTTCGCCCCAACTGGGATTTGATCCCTGGACCCTCCAGCCCGTAGCGAGTCGCTATACCGACTGAGCTACCCAATTATACAGTCAGACCAGTTTAATGCATGAGGAAAAGTACGAGCTGGGTGTCCTTACACCATTAATTGTGGTCTTTGTGGTAACATGACTGGAAGTCGTTGTGCCCAGCAGTAACCTATCTGCATTTTCCCCAATTCATCATGCAGTATTAGAATTAGTGCAATTACCCCCATGGATTCAGAAGCGTTCATGTTAATGTGAGCGGTGGAACACTTAAGACCAGGTACCACTTTGATACCCAGCATGTCAGCTGTAATAACGTGTACTTTAATTTTCGTACAGCAGAATTGGCGGCCAATCCCAGTGGCCACTCTCTAAGGCGTTGGTCTGTGGCCTCTCGCTTGCTGGGTTTGGGGGTTCGAATCCCGCTGGGGGCATAGATGCCTGTCTGTTGTCAGTGTTGTGTGTTGTCAGGGAGAGGTCTCTGCGTCGGGCTGATCACTCGTCCAGAGGAGTCCTACCGACTGTGGTGTGTCGAAATAAGTGTAATTGTGAAGCCTCGACAGCCCCTAGGGGGCCCTGGCCCCCTAGGGGCTGTCGAGCCATGAAAGGAAAGATAATTGGCTTCTAATTGAACAACTGCTTTTCGATTTTAAACCTGGCCAGTGTTTAAAATTTCCTGTATTTACGACAGAGCATGCTGGCCCAGGCACTAAGGCTGTTGTCTCCTACTCGGATAGTATGTGTTTAGAATCTTGGCCCGGGACATCGACCAACAAAACTGAGGTTTCCTTGACTTTCCTTAGTCGCTGCAGGAAAATGCCGGTGAAGTATGTCTGACTAGGGTAACACCAATACCACATCAGTTGATCCAAGTTATTAACTGCTAAGCGTCTTTTTGTTTACTCTAGACCTACATACTGTTATCCACTGACTCCGTGCTTAAACAAACTGCACTACACCAGTACTTTGAGCTGTGTCCTGAATGACATGTCCACGTGCCACCTTGCATTGGCGCACCTGCTGGAGTCCCTACCACCTTGCTTTTGAACATCTAGTCCGGTATTTAATCTTCGTTTATTGAAAATACCAACTGTTGTTATGCGATGTATGGCGACTGTGACAGCACTCACTCCCTGGATTGATCCTACTTTTACATACGTCACATTTCTTAGAATTTACTCGTGGTGATACAAAAAGACCTTGTAATATGAAGTGTTAGCTTTTCCTTCGAACTACAGATATTACGAAAATGAAAGAGTAGCGGTTGTTACTACACCGTGACATCTGCCAGTTTTGGCCACTTTCCAAACAAATTGACCGTAGCATATCAATTTAGCGTTCTGCGCGTGTCAGGGTACTTCTGGCAACATTCACACAAGAAACTGGCTTTCTTCTGTTGTATCAATAAACGAAGGATTAAAGTCTGAAAACTCAAACACTGTATGTTTATTTGGTTGTGAAAATTGGTCTGTCACACTGAAGGAAGTATGGATGGTACTGAAAGAATGTCTAGACCAACGAAAGAAGGGAAAATGGGTTGTAAACATTTCGTAATAGAAAGAGTCGCGAAGTGTAATGGTCACTGAATATTATTACCGTGTTCTGCTCAAAAGTTCGGGCATGGGCGGTGCGTGTATCACGTATGGGAGAGACGAGAGGTGTATATAAACTTTTAGTTGTGGTACCTTAAATGAATAGACCATTTGAGCGGCATAGGTTTAGATGGGTTTATGTTATTAGAGTTGATCTTAAGGGAGTAATGTTTTGAACTGACTCCGGACGTAGCCTTACGTGGGGCTCTTGTAAATACGCTAATGGAACATGGGGCTGCACGTAAAGTGGACAAATCGTTGACTAGCCGTGCAAGATTGTGAAGGAGTAAATTTCATGGGAATATATAGGAACTACCAAGGGATCGTATTGTCATTAGAGATGGGAGTTGAGAATATTCTCGAGATAATATTCTCCGAGAACTAGAATATTTTGAGAATATTCTCCGAAAGATTATTCTCCGCGAATATTTGAGAATTTTCTAAAAAACGAACACTTGAATCTTCCTGAACACTTTAAAGATTTGGAGAACGTTCCAGGACCCTACGGTCAATGTGTACGTACCGCAGGTGTACCCGCCGAACTCTTGACAGTGTTCTAGGGCTACAGTAGCAGCGGAGCTGCTCGTAGCACGGATCATCTAGTATATGTCGCGCAGCTCGACTGTTCATGAAGATCCCGTGCGGTTCCGAAGGAAAAACGCAGCGCTGCGAATGCGATGGCCTTACACTAGCGGAGGGGAGGTAGTAGCAGCAGGCTCTGGTACATCAAACTAGTTTTTTGGTCCTGTTTTCTGGCGCTCTGATGCTGAGCTGTACTATCGAAAATCATCGTTTTTTATTTCACCTTGCACTACTTCCAGAATGTATTTGTAAGGCACAATTGCGACATTACTTAACACTTGCAGATTTTCCCCAATAGTAGCTTGCCACAGAACGTGTTGGCTTCACTTGACTGTCAGGTAGCGAATATACCCTTGCTTTTTCCTGACGTGTAGTGCAACTGCTGCTGGACAGGATACGTGAAAAACGCAAAAAGAACGCAAAAGCAACTTGCCAGTTGCTCAGAGTCTCCTAGATACGTGAAAGTAAAAACTGCAACTCCGGTAAGTGCGGGAAGTGAAGCAGCAAGCAAGCCATCAACTTCTGCTTTGGTGTTACGGTTTAAAATCAGCAAAACTCGCAGTTTCTATACTAAGTATGCCTCCCCGCTTCAGACGCTACGGAAAGAAATTTCAGTAAAAAGAACATTATATATATCACCCGCCAAAAGATTCAGCGTAATTCAAGAAAGACCTGACAAGTTAACTTACATACCTAGCTTACAATGTGAAACTTTTAAGAAATGCTAATGACTTGCCGTCCGTCCAAACAAACTGGACATCGTCCGCCGGGATGGAGTGTCAAGAACAAGAAGGGCAAGGAAATGGCAATGATGAAGAGTCTGAAGACCACGACGCAAAACCAGACAACAAGCAGGGAGTTTGAAAAATTATTACATTCTTCTTATTTCTAGAATATTCTGAAATATGGCTGTATTTATATAAAATTTTCTCGTGCAACCGATAAATATAAATGTAAAAGTAACTTGTCAATATAATGGACGCATTAAACAGAAGAAACATGATTACTCAGCATATCCAATATTTTATTCTTCTCCTTCCACCTCGATACGTTGTACTTTTACCGACGTCTTTTTATTTTGCTCAGGCCCATCGAGAAAGACAAATATTTATAGACCACATTAGTAAATATGCACAACAGTAATGTTACCGTTCCGTGGTTACGTGTTTTTTGGTATGGAAACAGAAAATTCTCAAAAATTCTCGGGTCAGAGAATATTCTCGCCAAAGATTATTCTAGAGAATTTTACATCACTAATTGTCATGCGAATAGTACATGTATCTTTATTCAACCGAGGAACTGGATAAAAATAAGCATAATTTATTTGGGTCTGGGCGCAATTGTTCCTGAATGTACAGTAACCGTGTAAATCTGTAGATAGGGCTACGCTGTGCGTTGTCAGTGTTGTTTGTATCCGTAGGTAGGGCTACGCTGTGCGTTGTCAGTGTTGTTTGTATCTGTAGGTAGGGCTACGCTGTGCGTTGTCAGTGTTGTTTGTATCTGTAGGCTGGAGATGAGTTGAGACAGTTGTTGTTGCAGGCACTGGCTGTTCATTTCAGTTGTTCCTCCAGTTTGTTGAAAGCACAGATTTTCAAGACATGCTGGAAGAAACGAGACATGTTTAGTCTTTTCGCTTCATAAAGTGCCTATGATGCTCTGTTACTCATGTAGAAATATTTGCAAGTTAAGGGGATCGAACTTTTGCGTTCTAAGTCTACCAGTATGGTTACCGTCCCGTCACCTTACAATAGTATTATTTTTACAAATATACTAATCACCAACAAATGCAAAAACAGAGTTTTATCATCCATCGTAAGACACTCCTACATGTTTCGACATGTTTCCGGCCGGACCGCGGACAGTTGACGCCTCCAAAAACAACGCAGTACACAGTCAACAGCACATTCTCACTCAACTATGAAGTGCAACCTTAGTGTAACGGTAACAAAAAAGTTCTCCCTGAAGATGACCCAGCAGGGTCGAAACATGTAGGAGTGTGTTACGATTGATGACAAAACTCTCTTTGTGTATTTGTTGGTGATTAGTGTTTTCGTATAATATAGTGCACGGACGTGGAACACATTAAAAAAGCATTATTTTTGTTGGTTTGCCTTTTCTGATATAAACTGTTCATTCGTTTCGTAGTCCTTCCCTCTTCTACCGACTCACATTCGGTGTCGACGTTGTTTGTCTTCACTTGATGACACTCAAGCGCACGCCACAGTCGGTAGGACTCCTCTGGACGAGGGATCGGCCCGTCGCAGAGACCTCTACCTGACAACACAAACACTGTACAAGAGACAAACATCCATGCCCCCGGTGGGATTCGAACCCGCGACCCCAGCAAGCGCTCGGCCGCAGTTCTACGCCTTAGACCGCGCGGCCACTGGGACCGGCATCAGTTGTTCATTCCAGCCTAATTAGCCACACACTCCTTCAGTCTACGGACATGTCTACACATCCCTCCTTATACGTCTGTCAGATTTCAGCCAATCCAGTTTTTACTCTCCAATTTCATTTTATTTTCGTTTAACGCATGTCATTATCACATTTTCTCTCCATCTTTACCTTTTTCTAATTTCCACTCTTTATGTGCCTTCTCTTTCACTCTTTCTTTCATTTCCGTGCCCGGAACTATAAATAGTGGTTTAGAATAGTACTTCTTGTACTGTACTCTAAAGTAATGTAATGTAATAAATATGTATTAATGGAATAAAGTCTTGAAATTAACGAAATATAAAGTGGAGTCCTCGCTAAAATTATTGCGTTCTTATAAAAAGACGAACTTCATGTCAAGCAGGACACCTTTACTGATATGATGGACAGGATCTAGTTGTACACTGGGGTGGGCATGCGGAGAATATAAATGCATGCAGAATTCTGGTGAAGAAACCTCTAGGAAAACATTCAGTACTTTTGGAGAACCGGAAGAAGATGGGAAGATTACTATGAACATGGATATTATGAAATATGGTTGTAATTTTTGTAGGCGGATAGAACTCTTTTGCATTCGTCTATACTGGCGGGCTTTGTATTACAGTTGTTAAGTTTTCGGATCCTGATACCAGAATGCTATGTCGTTTGTTCACTGCTCAGTCAGGTATATGCAGTATTTGAGTAATACATCTCTATGTGAGGTATGATTACTAATTATCTCTAGCACAGTTCTGAGATTTTGTCTTCTGTTGGTGGCATATCTTTACGGCCGTACGGACAATTGCAGAATTTGATGCTAATAGTGTAAATAAACTACTTTAAGAGTACGTGACACTGTTTCGAGAGATGCAATTCTTTGTTAATTTGCGAAGAATGTCTCAGTCTAAAGGAAATTTCTGGTGAAATTTGAGCTTCTAATGTTGTGAACATTATGGTTATTTCTTTTGGGATGTACGCCTTGCATGTTGATAGATAAATACTGACGTTTCGGGACTCATGCTGATTTATTATTATGGTACAGCAGACTACAGGCCAAAAAAGTTTTCTTATTCGACGGCTCTTGTACAACAACTGTCGATACACCCTGTATTTGTACTGCATAATATGCAGTGTGCCGATCCCAGTGGCCGCGCGGTATAAGGTGTAGGTCTGCGGCCAAGCGCTTGCTGGGATCATGGGTTCGAATCCCACCGGGGGCATGGATGTTTGTCTTGTATAGTGTTTGTGTTGTCACGTAGAGGTCTCTGCGACGGGCCGAGCCCTCGTCCAGAGGAGTCCTACCGACTGTGGTGTGTGCTTGAGTGTGATCAAGTGAAAATAAATAACCTGGACACCTACTGTGAACAAGTAGGTAGAAGAGGGAAGGACTACGAAACGAAACGAATATGCAGTGTCATTTGATGAGGTCTGACATTATGTGTGAACTGTTGCTAACCGTTTAAAAGTAAAAATGAAATTTTTTCCACATCCAGTAAACTTCCTGAAGTGCTAAATGCTTTTGATGAACATTAATATTAAATGAAAACAAAAAATTTGTTAACCCGTGATTTTTGAATGAATTTGCTTAATATGAGAGGCTTCAGATAGTCTTAAAAAGGAGTTCCGTTATGCGTCAAGTCAATTGCTTGTGCCAAAATAAATCATAGAGCGTATTCTGAGAAGCTTCTCGGAAAACTCCTATGCCTTCAACTGTTTTTTTTTTCAGTACATGGACAGAATTATAATTAGCAACATCCGGCGACCATATTAAGCAAACTGAAAATGAGGACTTAGTGGAGCGTTAAATAGGGCTGCGTAGCCAACAGTCACGCTTGCAGCCAAATCAGCAAACGGCCGACGAATTCCTGTCAGTGGATAATGACATCTCGCGTAGCTAATTGTTGTGAGATTTGAGTTTCTAATGGCAGACGCTATGAAGTTACTCTTCCGAGATATGCCGCTGTGTAGTGTGGTAAATATGTACTGTACTGCACCATAAAAATTTAAAGAACTTCTACATTACGACTACAGTTTGTTTAATTATCAGATATTTACTCGTACTTACGTTACGTTACGCCACATGTGAACCAAACTGACGTCTCTGGAATGAAGAGAAACGTTACGAGGCCGCGGCTAAAGATGAAGAAGCCAAGACTGGGTTGAAGTAGGAACCAGTCCTGGATGTTGCTTGGGTTTTTGAGATTTAATTTTCGAGATTCTGATGAAAACTCGACGAAGACGAGAGAGAGATACAGAAAGGCGTGAGCTGTTGATGGGACATGAAATTAGTTTACGACGCCAAGTCATCGGCGCCTGTTCTTTTGCGTTGCTACTGCCGTGACTAAAGAGTAGATTTGGAAACATCCAACGAATACAACACCACAACGTCGAGTTGTATAAATACCTCAGTATAAAAATGTTTCTTCTCTCTCGTATATAATTGAACAGACACAACAAAACTTATTTTCAGCGGAACATGAAGGAAGCGGAAACCTTTCTCTAGCGATCAAGGTTTGGCGTTCGTAGGATCTGGCGTAAAACAGTCTGAAACAATCTGTAAAAAATGGGAACTGTCTGTCTCCTTTCATAGGTTTCTCCACGACAAAGTCACATCGGCTTAATGAACGAAATAACGGGCGGTTAAGAAAGGAGGACGAAGTATTTATTCTACCCGTGAAATATTGATGTATTTTAATTTTGAATCAATTCGCCACAATTTCTACAAATAATGTAAGTTCCTTACTAAGTCTAGCATCTACTTATATGTTCAATTAAACGGACCGTAATATTTGCAATATTAACATTTTAAAGACGAAACATGTCTGTCTTATGTCAGGACTCAGTTCATACCGCGCAGTAAACACTCACTACCTGTGTTATACAAAACCAATCTGTTAATGCTCTATAAGGAAATAGTCGCTGTTTGTTCTGAGATCCGTACGAAACACATAAACGCAATGTGGGCACCACGTAGAATTTTTGAATGTTGAACCTGGTGGTACGTAAAGTTACCCCTAGGCTTTAAAAGTTTAATTACCTTACTTCACATGCAAGAGCACACTAAATGCACTCCTACAGAATTTGTTTAACAACGCCAATTTAATTACGCAAGAATCTGGTAATTCGGTTTAAAAGAATTTACATATTTGCATATATGTCGTCATTAGTAAGAGTTGTATATGTAGCAAGTTTCAAGAAAGAGCCATTGACGTAAAATAGTGCAACCCTAGAACCTACATACCCGTAATTGTTAGGTTTCTTATTTGATATAACGCGTAAGAAGGGAACTGAATTAATATAGATGTAACTCCTAATTTATGCGACCTTACTTTGGCGGAATTGACCGTTTATGTTGAATATTATATTGTGAGTTATGTTACATACGTGAAAAAAAATTCGCACACAAGCTGTCCGTAGTGTATCCATGTTAAAAGTGCACTGCAAATGTACCAAATATGTCCCGAGACACTGAATTTCCGACGTGTAAGTCACTGTAAAATGGCTGAACATATAAACTGACGAAACCATGGCCACGTCATAGTTACACGTGCAATATGTGCAGAGGAGGTAGCCTTCGCGGGCAGTGCTGTGGGTCTAACTGATCGTCACGAAGTAAGCCTACTTCGGGGAACCCCGGTTTTGATAATCCGATTCTCGTGCGATATCGCCTGAACTTTATACAGCTATCCTTTCACAGCTGCGAATATGACGTCTTTATTTGGTGGTTTCCCTACAGTTCGTTGGCATCCTGCATTTACACGTGACATAGGAGTTACACTTCCGGTGTCACGGAGACACTGTTGCAGTCATCGCTGCACATTAGCGTCTGGAGAACATCGAGCAGAATAATGTAGCACGAATTACCGTGCATTAGTACCGGCTGGGCTATTACAGACGTCGAGGGTAAAGGGCGCGTTTTAATATTCGTCATATATGTGTTTTGTTATCATCTCATCAAAAATGAGCCGTGCTCTACGGTTTGTGTTTAGAGAACATCTGAACGCACTTTAACCTCGTAAGAAATAAGAAGAAAATGTCTCATTGTATTTGAGAATGACGTGTATCTCGAAAACTAAATGCTCAGGCCGTTTGTTATGTGATATGTTGGTCTTCTTTTTAAAAGGGAATTATATCATAGAGGGTTAGTGGCGAATTCATTTCCACACTGTGGAACTTTATTTTACACCATATATTTGTGTTCCCCCAGAACCATTATAAAGAACAAACAGCCTTACAAGTGAATCAAGTAATAAATGACATCTGGAGAACCGATCAAACGAGTCAGCTAAACGAAAATGAACATGAGCATGGCCACTTTCATGAAACTATATTTTTCATTTACTTCACGTTAGAATGTGATTGATTTTCGTGTAAGGATTGTCTAAAATGTATCCATGTTTTTCCACAGACAACGAAATTTGACGTCGGTCCATTCACGGTTGTAAGAACGCTGAAATTCCTATCCAAATCACACAAAACCAAAGAACCTCTTGTTCTGTAAGTGCATGAAACTTCACCTCTCGCCCTAAATGAAGAAAACAGTGTCTGAGAGAAGAGTACTATGAACACTTGGCTCTAAAAGGAAGGACCATGGCTGCGGAGAAAATGGCACAGTAAGGAACTTCTGAATTTATGCTTCTAACTGCATATTCTTAGCAGTTTAATTAAATCACGTGTCATGAGGTGGGCGGTGTAGGCAACGTGTGTGGCTCTAATGGCAAACGCTTACAAAATTTGGTCGTGAGTACTGGATGGAAGAGAGTATTTGGGAAACCTAGTTGTAAACGGGAGGATGAAATTAATTTGGATCAGCCGCAGGATCTGAGGGATGGGATGGATATATCTGGCTTAGGATGTCGTACAGAGGCGGACTGTTCTGAGCGCTGTAAAGAACTTAGGATTTCTCCAAAAGGAAATGAATTTTTTCATTAGTTGAGCTCTTATCGCTTTCCTAAGAAGAATTCTGTCCAGTGGAGTTGATCATGGTTTTCTTGCTCTAATATTTCGGTCTTCATCCGTGGAGTCCTACTTCATAGGCAGAATTAATCGTTTCGTAGTTCTTCCCTCTTCTACCTACTCACAGCAGGTGTCGAGGTTGTATATTTGCACTTGATCACACTCAGACACACACCACAGTCGGTATGAATCCTCTGGGCGAGGGATCGGTTCGTCGCAGAGACCTCTACCTGACAACACAAACACTGTACAAGACAAACATCCATGCCCCCAAGTGGGATTCAAACCCACGATCCCAGCAAGCGCTCGGCCGCAGACCTACGCCTTAGACTGCGCGGCCACTGGGATAGGCGACAGAATTAATACTGAGCCGAAACTGGCTGAGGGATCTGAGTAACAGGGTAACCAAGTGTTCCGCACTGTCAGTGTTTAACCAAAAGCAAGAAATTCGACATGGCTTAGAGGGTTTATTTAACCCACTAAAGACGAAGCATATCTGTTTTATATAAGGACTCAGTGCGTACCGCGCTGTAAACGCTCTCCACTTCGGTTATAAAAACCAATCTCTTAGTGTTTTATAAGGCAAAAGTTGCTGTTTGTTCTGAGATCCGTACAAAACACATAAACGCAATGTTGGCGCCACGTAGAATTTTTTAATGTTAAACCTGGTCGTATGCAAAGTTACCGCTAGGCTTTAAAAGGTTAACCTGTTTTATGTGGGCTACACAGAACATTAATTCATCTTCAGTCTTTCACACCGCTTGTAGGAACTGATGTCAGTAACTGATGTCAGTTACTGATGTCAGTAACTGATGTCAGTAACTGATGTCAGTAACTGCGGCTGTAAATATCTGCATCCGTACGTTCCTTCTTGTTAACTTTATTATCCCTCGCTGAACTCTTCTTGGTAGACGTACGTACATCTTTCTGTGTAATGGGGGTGCACACATTAAAGGGATGGTGGTTTATTTAAATAAATACCCATACTGACACACTGATTAGTTTTAAAGTTTGGCTGTGGATAATTTTGATCAATTTATACAATTTCACTTTACACTTTCTGTCTGCTTATCGGCGTCAGTAATGTTGACAGCAATTTAGCTGTGTTAATTACTAGTCTACAGCGAGTTGTGTCCACTCATCTCTTCACCATAAATCGCTTTCACCACTGACGTAAATTTGCGCTTCATAAATTTATAGCGATATTCACAACGACTAGAAAGTGAAGTCATTCACGTGGCGTCCTTTCGGTCAGTTAGGAAAACGTGACTTCTTACTGAGAGAAAAATGTGTTTCCCGCTGTACCTTTAGCTAATTTCGATACAAGTTCCCTCAAATTGTTATGAGAAAACTCAACTGTGTTCGTGCAAGAAATTGACTAAGTTTGATGGTGTTCCCGGAACTTCGGGGATAACCAGTTTTTGGAAGAATTCGTTACGCATGACGCAGATGACGTCTGTCAGTGGTCATCCAGTAAATCGTTTGTGCTTGTTAAGCAGTAAGTGTGTTACTTAGCATTGTCATGGTCCTTCAGTGTAAGCGGGTGACTGAATTCGAAAATAACCTACGTATATTAGTGGTTTAAAATTGATAAAAAATAAATTACGGAAGTTTGTCAGACGTGAACAGCTGCAGGGTTTTGGGTACCAAATCCTCAGACGCGTTGAAACAACACTTAAATAACCAGCTATGTCGCCACACCTTTCCCCTGAGAATGACCCTCCTTGCAGCATCCCAGCTTTCCAGTGGGTTCGGAAGAGCCGCATTACATACTTGCTAGCGGTAACTTTACATAGACCAGGATTAATATTAAAAAATTCTGCGTGGTGCCCACATTGCGTTTATGTGTTTTGTACGGATCTCAGAACAAACAGCAACTTTTGCCTTATAAAACATTAAGAGACTGGTTTTTATAACCGAATTGGAGAGTGTTTACAGCGCGGTACGCACTGAGTCCTTATATAAAACAGATACGCTTCGTCTTTAAAGGGTTAACGCTCTAAAGACGAAGCGTATCTGTTTTATATAAGGACTCAGTGCGTACCGCGCTGTAAACACTCTCCACTTCGGTTATAAAAACCAATCTCTTAATGTTTTATAAGGCAAAAGTTGCTGTTTGTTCTGAGATCCGTACAAAACACATAAACGCAATGTGAGCACCATGGAGAACTGATTAAAGTTAAGCCTGGTGGTACGTAAAGTTACCGCTAGGCTTTAAAAGGTTAATTTGACACAAGTGACGTGCCTGGTTTTGGAATAAACGTGGTAGGGAACGTTCAGCTGCACATCGAAACTCTGTCGGGATTTTCTGGGCCAGCGCGACTGATGTTCAAAACTAAACGCCATTATCGTCTTCTATGATATTTACACGAGTAAAAACCATTAACAATGATGAATCACACTTTGAATCCGGCAAAGTTAAACACTGAATCCGAGAGAAGGGATTTTGAGATTGGAGAGCCGTATATCACAGTCGATAGGCTGTGCTAGGTAGAGTAGCCCAGGGTATGGACTAAATACTTTACATTCATCAGTACTAGAGTGAAATAACGCGGAATGGGCGGGGGGGGGGAGGTAGACCTAAAGGCTGTTTCAATATATAATAAAAAGCTTCTCCCTTCCGCACCATGCAGTGTATGTAACGGGAGTTTAAATTTATTGGTTAAGTTATGGACTCGTGTAACGACACAAACAGTATTTAACAAACAGTTTACGAGGTCGATATCATCAATCCATAACGATCAAAGCTTCCCATGGGGTTGCACAGCATGTCCCTTCTCTCTCGCATAGCTCCCCACCGTCCCCGATCAGTTACATAAGTGCACCTGTGAACAGTGGCCAGTATTATGACGGTTACAACGGCAACGCCGTTAACGGACAGAGAGTGACACCAATACGACTGCTTTACTTGCATAACAGAGAGTCCTTAATGTGACTGCATTGTCACTGTTTAAGGCCGTCATCACGTGGGTTGAGATGCAGATTATAATTGTAGTAGATGAGAAGTTATAAAACATTTTAGTGGGTAAAGCTAAAGGAAGGAGACCATGTTTGAGAACTTGGTGTAGAGGGGCGCATAATATTGAAGTTGATATGAAATCACGTGTGCACTGTATTAACCTGTTTTACGGTAGGGTCTGTTGCTGGGGAGGCAAGTTAGTCACATTGAATGAAAACTGAAAAACTGTTTACTACCTGAGCATTTTGCTTCATAGTGTTAGCTTATTTTTAACTTGTGTAATCTACTACAAGACCTTGAACAAATAATTTGTTTTGTAGTCCTTCCCTCTTCTACGTACTCACGGTAGGTGTCTAGGTAGTTTATTTTCACTTGATCACACTCAGCCACACACCACAGTCGGTATGAATCCTCTGGCCGAGGGATCGGCCTGTCGCAGAGACCTCTCCTGACAACACAAACACTCACAAAAGAAAACATCAATGCCCCCGGTGGGATTCGAACCCACGATCCCAGCAAGCGCTCGGCCGCAGACCTACACCTTAGACCGCGCGGCCACTGGGATCGGCGAACATGTAATTAACTCTTCCTTTAATCTGTTTTAAGATACAGTATTTGCTGTTTCTGGTTGTAGTTTTTCCACGTCTTTTTCAAACATGTGAATGATATGAAAAGTCATTGTTTTCCGGCGTTAAGTAATTTAGACTACGAGGTTTTCCGAAAGTGATTGATTGTATTTACGTCAAACGTGTTATAAGAAAGCGCCTGTAGGTATTTGCATGTCCGTACATGAAACGGGAGGAAAGCGAGTTAACATTTCATTGAAAATAAATACTAATAAGGGAAAGGTTTTGCTGATAGAAGGCATTTGAATATTATTTTGAAAATATTAACTGAATTTTATGGGCTCAATGTAAAAAATTTTTTCTCTCCCATTGCACGAAAGATTGGAAGGAAAGCCGTTGCACTACGTTAAAAGTACAAAGTTATGCTTGACCGATCCCTCTGTGGAATGGTTAAGGCACTGTCAATGTGCGATAAGTAGAGGAGGAATGGACTGAATGACTGTTCGAAGCGTGAAATTTGTTAGAAAAATATCTGAAAAATGTGGTTTGTGTGCATGGAAAAACGCGTGTATCAGTTACAAAGACTAACTAGTTTTTGCTTCTTAGGCGATAATAATTGTTCATATAACGATCGTATATTTATTATTATTAATTCTGCAGTCAGGTCCTGCACTTCACTTCAATTTTAAAAAACACGTACTTTGCCAAAACGCGTATTTTTAAGAACGAAGTGTTGGATTTGACTGTAGAACTAATAAGAAAAAGTATGCTTATGTAATCTGTGTATTAACAGGGTTGTCTTGTATTAAAATAAAAAGCCGTTCACGTTATCAGTCGTGCGTCGTATAATAATCCTTCGTGTTGCAATACGTCGTGTATTTGTGAACGCATATCAGCTTATTTTGTCTTAAACCTACTGGCTCTGTGCATGCGGTAAACTAGAGTTAACAGTTTAACTTGTGTGTTTTACCTTACTTTACTCAGTCCTTCCCTCTTCTACCTGCTTGTTCACAGCAGGTGTCGAGGGTTTTTGTGATTTCACTTGATCACACTCAAACACACACCACAGTCGGTAGGACTCCTCTGGACAAGGGATCGGCCCGTCGCAGAGACCTCTACCTGACAACGCAAACATTGTACAAGACAAACATCCGTGCCCCCACCGGCGTCGGATTCGAACCCACGATCCCAGCAAACGCTGGGCCGCAGGCCTACGCCTTACACCGCGCGGCCACTGGGACCGGCTAACTTCTGTACAGTCAGTGTAAATTGAATATTAGGTTCAAAATCGAGTTGGTTTAATGTTAAGAATTTTTAAAGAGACAATCGCGTGTGGTAAAGTAAGCGATAATTGTGGATGATTTAGTAATAATTTCAGTATCTAAAACGCTATATTGTCGCATGTTAGGTCCAATAGCAAATGTTGAACTGGAGAATATGCAGAAGGCAGGTTGTGTGGACTAACTTGAGGCACTGTCTTTGTATGTGCCTGGAGGATCTGAGGAAAACTAAGAGTGAGCTGAATCAGAGTCAGCCGAGATATGAATCCGAAGTTTTCTAGGTATGAATAAAGAGTACTAAAAATTCGAAGGCGATTTTCCCTCACTTCACGAAAGGTAACGGCTTCCAGGGACATAGTAATATAGCTGAACCTTGCAAGTGAAGGCGGCGTGAAGAAGCCCTCCTTCATTTAGAGGTACAAGTATGTGCAATAATTATTGAAACGCATACATGAAACACAAGAGGCTAGCATAAAAACATTTAATGTTTATATAGATCAAATAATTTATGAGGGTTGGACATACCGCCGAAGAGGTTTATTAACATCTAACAGTTTATAAAATCTTACAAAAGTTTATATACATATGATTATCTTTTGTAGTTCATCATCATCATCATCATCATCATCACCACCACCACCACCACCACCACCACCACCACCACCACCACCACCATCATCATCATCAATTGACTGCTTGAAATATCATAATATATGTAATTATTTTACAAGCGAGCGGTTTGTGTACCGCTGATGTTTCGGTGCGGCATGAAATTGGAAGATTCAGTTATATTCGTTTCGTTTCGTAGTCCTTACATCTTCTACCTACTCAAAGTAGTAGAAGAGGTTGTTCATTTTCACTTGATCACACTCAGACACACACCACAGTCGGTAGGACTCCTCTGGATGAGGGATCGGCCCGTCGCAGAGACCGCTACCTGACAACACAAACACTGTACAAGACAAACATCCATGCCCCCGGTGGGATTCGAACCCACGATCCCAGCTTGCGCTCGACCGCAGACCTACGCCTTAGACCGCGCGGCCACTGGGATCGGCCAGTTATATAAGGATTAGAATGAATAGCAAGTCCTGTTCTTTACGGGTAACGGACAGAAAAAATTTGTAGAATTCTTTCCTCTTGTGTTGACTGAACGTGGCCGTGTTCATAATACCTGTGGGCATATGCCCTGTTTGATTAAACTTGTAAGGGTTTTCTAGTCTCTGCAAAGCCTTTCAATACCGTAATATTCACCGCCCGTAATCTCATCACTGGGGGGCGGCTCTGTAGCTCCAGCAGCATTATCAGCCGCCTGCTGGGTTCAGTATCGCAGAGCATTGTAACGTTCCATCGGAACTGAGCGAAAATAATTGGACCTTGTGCCCTGTGTACTGAGTACTTTATTCACATCGACATTGGAATTGTACTAGATATTGTTGCAGTTACAAATAAATACTGGAAAAATTATATAACTGCTTTTCTTCAAATGCCGAAATTATGTGGCATTTTTATCAAGAAGTGCATATTAAACATGTTTGTTAAATTAGTTCTGCACTCATGATTTCCAGTACCAGGCCCACTGACACAGATTCCCTTGTAGATATGTGCATAAAACTCCGTCTAATTTGTTGCTATAATATTAGCTTTTATTTTTGCATGACAAAACTTATCGCAGTCCTTCCCTCTTCTACCTAATCACAGTAGTTGTCGAGGTTGTTTATTTTCACTTGATCACACTCAGACACACACCACAGTCGGTAGGACTCCTCTGGACGAGGGATCGGCCCGTCACAGAGACCTCTACCTGACCACACAAACACTGTACAAGAGACAAACATCCATGCCCCAGGTGGGATTCGAACCCACGATCCCAGCAAGCGCTCGGCCGCAGACCTACGCCTTAGACCGCGCGGCCACTGGGATCGGCGACAAACTTATAATAAGTGTAGAAGAGGAATGTATAGAATAACTTCGAATCGGGGGGAGAAAATAGAAAAGAGTTCGAAAGAAAATTTCACGTGGATGTGTTCTGAGGGGATGGATGTAAGTTTTGCGTTCTAGTTCTCAGCACGGCATGTAAGTGAGTAGTCATGCGTCTGCAGTCAGGCATTTTACACCCAGGTCACTTTTATCCCCTCCCGTTGGGTAGAGCTGAGGTACGTTCTTTAATTATTTCCTATGTTGGAAGCACTGACGTTTTAAATTTAGACCCAAGCATAATAATAACAATAATAATAATAACAAAAATAATGTTAATTTTATGTTTTACTGGTCCAAAAGCGGTGATTAGGAAGTACCGTTGTGTTACCTTACTGTTCAGTATACGTAAATTAAGGGGTGTTTCTTCAAGAGAGGTTCCACCGGTTAATAAAATGTTTGCCTGTACGATCCTGAAATTTCCTTGCCGTTTGAAAATAGCAAATCTTTGGAACATGTCCTGGGCCACATGAACCATATCTCTTGTTGCATTCCAGATCGGAGATGCTCCATCGTCATTTCTGTAAACATAGTAGCTGTTATGCACAGGACGCCTTATCCCCATGTGCACTTGCAAAGCTGGCAAATGTTCCCTTGTTGGATGTAGCAGGTCACTTAACTGACGTATTTGTAGGCTTCATACACTTTATTAGTTTGTTGACATACAGTACGTCACGTGTTTGATGACATCACGCAACGTGTATGATGACATATAGCACCTTACGTGTTTGTTGACGTATAGTACGTTACGTGTTTGACATCACGCAACGTGTTTGATGACATATAGCACGTTACGTGTTTGTTGACATATAGTACGTTACGTATTTGATGACATAATGCAACGTGTTTGATGACATGTAGCACGTTACGTGTTCGTTGATATATAGCACGTTACGTTTTGATGACATATAGCACATTACGTTTTGATGACATATAGCACATTACGTGTTTGATGACATATAGCACGTTACGTGTTTGATGACATATAGCACGTTATGTATTTGTTGACATAGCATGTTACGTATTTGTTGACATAGCATGTTACGTGTTTGTTGACATAGAGCACGTTTGTGTTTGATGACATATAGCACGTTACGTGTTTGAAGACATATAGCACGTTACGTGTTTGAAGACATAGCACGTTACGTGTTCGATGACATAGCACGTTACGTGTTTGATGACATAGCACGTTACGTGTTTGAAGACATATAGCACGGTACGTGTTTGTTGAGATGTAGCACGTTACGTTTGATGACATATAGCATGTTACGTGTTTGAAGACATATAGCACGTTACGTGTTTGAAGACATAGCAAGTTACGTGTTTGTTGATATATAGCACGTTACGTTTGATGACATATAGCATGTTACGTGTTTGATGACATGTAGCATGTTACGTGTTTGATGGCATATAGCATGTTACGTGTTTGATGGCATATAGCACGTTACGTGTTTGAAGACATATAGCACGTTACGTATTCGATTTTCTAATTAGTGAGCTGTGAGTTTGTCTATTTATCTGAGGCACATTTTCTCCGATTTTTAAGTATCGTTATCGGGATAACGTAAAATATTGAATGTCTTTTGTCGAAACGAATTGCTTGAGACAAGAATTTTAAAAGCAAACGGAAACAAGAACTGTTTTCTACTCGTTATCGAGGAAGAAAGTAATATCTGCCGACCGGCTTGTGGTGGCGGCCTTTGTAATATCCTGCCTGCCTGCCTTCCGTTATTTCCTGTCTGTGATTACTAAGACTTTCAGCTTGTCATCTACTGCCTTCATCGGTTAAGAGGTACCTAAGTACTTGGATCACAGAAATAATCCCGACGTCGTAAACTTTGGTGTACAGCTTCTAGCATTTGTGTTAAACCTCGGATTTACCTAGTACAAAATCTGCTGTTGCATGAGTCTTCCACACATTTATTATTATTATTATTATTATTATTATTATTATTATTATTATTATTANTTCCACACATTTATTATTATTATTATTATTATTATTATTATTATTATTATTATTATTAGTCGATCGTAGTAGCCATGCGGTCTATGTTGTGGGTCTGGGACCGCTTGCTTGGTGGGATTGCGGGTTCGAATCCTGCAGGGGTCACGGATGTCTTTCTGTTGTGAGTGTTGTGTGTTGTCAGACAGAGGTCTCTGCGTCGGGCTGATCACTTATCCAGAGGAGGCCTACCAAGTCTGGTGTTTCTGAGTGAAGCCTCGATAATGAGGAGGCCCTGGCCCACTAGGGGCTGTTGCACTATGAACAAAAAAAATCATTATGATTACAAGAGCCGGGCGCGTCTCCCTGTCCTGAGTCATATCAATCCAGCACATCCTCCCCCATCCCACTTCTTGAAGATCGAGTTTAATATTATCTTTCCATCTACGCCTGGGTCTTTCAAGTGTTCTCGCTTCCCTCAGGTCTGCCCACCAAAATCCTGTATGCACCTCTCCCCTAGCCCATACGCGCTGCATGCCCCGCCGATATCATTCTTCTCGATTTGGTCAAGACTGGGTTCAGTTACAACTC
This sequence comes from Coptotermes formosanus, assembly GCA_013340265.1. NCBI lineage: Eukaryota > Metazoa > Arthropoda > Insecta > Blattodea > Rhinotermitidae > Coptotermes > Coptotermes formosanus. The sequence goes on along the minus strand of BLKM01009160.1, from coordinate 232,383 downwards.
ACATTCTTTTCTTCGAGTGCGCTGTCTTCCGCATATTATGTATGAAATTTGTGGTTCTTACAGCGGCGTTTCAGAGGATTCAATTCGTTTGTGTTGACGCCGTGTCGCTGTGTGAGTGGTTCCCGATGTTCCTAATGTGGGTACTACGGTCCTTCGAAACGTCCGGAACCACTCACCAAAGGACACAGCGTATTATCCCAGAAAATCTGAATCCTCATTTTACAGCTAGTTTACACGTAAATGTATCTTAAACTGAATATTCAAGTCATCTGTTAACATACTGTCCAGTGACACAGAGTCACATCCCAGAAGACTTGAACTTACAGTAACACGGCTGTGAGGGCCTCATATCTTCACGAATCTTAAATTCCTTGCTTCGTATCCAGCTGAAATAAGGTTCAGATGCGAACGCCCCACGCTAGGTTTATCGTACATATGGTCTCTGACAGTTTAGTGTGGAGCAGTTGTGGAATGCTGGCTGGCACAGGAGAAGGGAACAAAAGGGGAGAAATGCCTAATCCGCTGCCACTTTATCCCCACCAATTCCACATGCCGTCAGATAGTAGTGACTCTAAAGATTCGTCTTGATTGGCCAATACTCAACACTCCAGGCTGCAAAGAGCACAGGTCTGGCAGATATTTCACGTGTCCTTTTACAAATGCAATAACCTGTTTTTCCTCTTGGCACAGAACTTGTATAAGTTTAAGAATGCTAATTCAGTTTGTTTAATAACACATGTCGTAATGTAAATATGTATGAAGGCCCAAATAATATTTGTTACAAATATATTAACGTATTGACTTATTTTCTTCCGTCAGTAAGCAACAGAAAATAATTGTACAGTGCCAAGTTTGATCAGTAGATGTCACTCTGTTTTTAATGTCTGACAAGTAGGGGAACCTTGGGTTGGAGAGGGGAAGCAGGTGTAAGGCGGTGGGCAGCTTGGCATCCCCCCTTCCTTGTAGTTGCAATCGTGTGCATAATTGCGTCGCGAAAGTGGATTTATAGCTCATGTGTTAGTTACTTTTTAATTTGTTTGTAATGAGTGCTGTTATGTGCTTGTACGTATAACAAAGTGTTGAATTATTTAAAAGTGTCATAATATTGCCTTTGTGGTGTCATTTTATATTGTAATGAAGTTGCAAAGTGAATGCCAATGAAGGATCAGTACCAAGTGGGTAGGACTGAAACGAACTGGACAGGTCTTGTGACTGCCGCCATGTTCTTCGCCGAGACGCGGAGAAATGCACTGAAATATTTAACCCGTAATGATACGTCCAGTGTTCGATGCAGCTACTTAAGGGTAAGTTTAATTCATCCTACACTGAATAAACTATTTATAAAGTAATACAGTTTTGGAAGGAAGTACAGTATGTTGTCGCTTTTTATAGAAATTAGAATGGCGCCATTAATATTGCATACCTTTCTTAGCAATGTCATTGCAGTGATAACGTGTACATTTTGTTCAGTATAAGCGGCGAATGCCATTTTTATGGCTTCCCTTTTAATGTACTACGTAACACGAAAGCATATTGCGCTAAATTTGTTTGTTTGTATGTTTTATGTACAGAACTACTGGACGAAATATACTAATAAAACCAACTGCTGCACAGTTACATTTGTATAATCTCCGACATGTTTCGGTCGTCACTATTCGGCCATCTTCAGGGATAATGTTTTTTTTCTTAAGAAAGCAGCACACCATATGCTGCTTTGTTAAGAAAAAACATTCTCCCTGTAGACAGCCGAATAGTTACGGCCGAAACATGTCGGAGATTATACAAATGTAACTGTGCAGTAGTTGGTTTTATTAATAAATTTGTATAATAGACATATAATATTTTAGGCTTGAAAATGTCATGATATGAGTGAAAAGAGAGGTAGGCTGGAAAATGTGTAAATTTGTGGGACGTATTCGAAATTAGTACCATGGAATTTTGCCTGAAAAAAACCGAAACATTAGGATTTGTCAGAATAGCCTTGTGCTAAATTCATTCATGATCCGATTTTCAATTCAGTGTATAGAATTCACTTGTTTATTGATTTTTAACTGGGTGAAGAAACTTCGAGTACTTATTCATGCTCATCATAAGGTACACACATATGCGTTAAAACTGACCAAGTTTATGGAGATTTATTTGATGTAATGGTATTGTTTATATTTATTATACATGTAGGAACATTGTATAATAAACATAAATATTGTAGAGAAATTTGTGTTTATAGAGATTGCTTCAGTGATTACTTAATTTAGGATTGTCGAAACCCTGTGGACGCAATAGCAAATAGGCGCTTAACTTTAAGGTGTGCTACAAACCAGTATCGTTCTTAAATTTTAAAATATTTTGTAACTGTAAGTTGCTACATAATATTTACTTCGCATAATACATTTGTGGGCCCACTGAAAGGGAGGATATGGCGAGTCACGATCTGTATTTCTTAATAATGCTGCATGTTGTGAGCTATCAATTCGCGTTTCTCGTGTAGTCGATTTACCAAGGTCTCATCACACTTGTCCGACTATAGTTGTAGCTTGCTCCAGGCAGGATACAAGGATGAAAGGGTTTTTCGATATCGACGAAATTAAAGACAGGACATTGCAGGGTTAGAGTAAGGACTGCGGAGAGTGGAGGGGGGCATAGTATAGATCGACTTGAAGTGACATCGCATGAACCTTGTTCTCAGTAATGGAACAAAGTGGGGGGGGGGGCCGGGGGGGGGGGGGCACAAGAGAGCACAGTAAGGAGGAATACAGATGAATGTCCAATTATTGAAATCCTCGCTCCGCGTAATTTCCTTCCTGGCTGAAATAGGATTAAGTCTAATGGGTAATTATGATTGACGTAACTGCTGAGTTCTCGAACTAAACCCGCATTCTCACTGAATGAAAATATTTTCGTCTCTTCGTAATGAACAAGAATTGACTGCTCATTTAATGTAACACTAGCGTGTATCAGAACGTAACGTTGTCATTTATAGAGTAAACTAGCAAATGAGGTAAAACAGAATTGCGAAAATTGAAGATGAACGTTCTTGAGGAACGTGGTGTTTAATTGAATCACTAAATTGGAAATGGGAACATTTCCTCTAGTTAAGATGGAGCATATTGCCTTTCCAAAGTCACAGACTTAGTTGTCGTTACGTATGGGCATCATACAGTTTTTTCGTTGCTGTACACTATATTGTAGGTGTAAGATTAGGGTAAGAAGCACTGGTTGGCAAATCGCCTGAATTGATATTGCCGATTAATGGGTAGAAATTCGATATAGTTGGGCAATTGATGTTATAGGGATTAATTTAATGTTTTAAATAAAGTAATGTTAAAAATATGACTGTACATTTGCGGCATTTGATCTTTTAGCCAAAAGCAGCACAAATACGAAAGACGTGCGCACGTTAAAGTGACTAGACTAAGCAGTGAACGTTTTGTATCTCACATCTGTTTGTGATTTATTTTGTGTGAAGGCAGTTAATCCTTCTGATTAATTAAGCCAGAAACCGTCAGATGTTGAACAGTCGAGATTTTTGGGGTATGACTGAGTGTGTTTTGGTAATAATTATTAACGTGTAGGAGTAGCTTGCTGCTACCATCTTCAGGGTCCAAAAAATTCAATGTGACTTCTTTGACCCTGATGATGTAGGCACCAAGCTCTTAAACTTCGGTAACTGTATGCCAGTCCACACGGCACCAGAGTCTAGGACACTTGCATCTTTATAAACACGGCTTCGAGAACTTAGAAAATCACATTTTAATGTGCTACTTAGGCCCAGGTTTAATTTTTTTTTTAAATTTGTGTTTAAGAAGAAGCATATTAAGCCACATAATTTAAGTGTAAAATTGACATTCACATGTAGCAAACAGCACTCCTGAATGCAATGTCTTGCATGGATTCTTTAATTTCAATTTTCAACATTCATTGATTTACACAGTGCCAGCTGATATGTCCGCTGTGTTTGTAAATCTGAATTGGGTGTGTGCGCTTGTTTAAAGGTGTGCAGGTCTCTGAAAAAGTTGCAAAATATGGTCTTTTTGTGTGGTATTATTCTTGTCATTATGTCCTAATTTAAAATAATATCCAATTAAAATATAAAACAAAACCAAGAACATCAGCCAACGTTCTAAGGAACTTCTCCAGTGCACATAGAATGACCAGTACCAGTCACTACACTATGACACATCGGGCACAAAGTTAGTCGCAGTTATCCCACATCCTTCCCGGTAAACGCTTGCAAGTAACTGAAAGTATGTGTCTAAGATTCAATCACTCTTCTGTTCATTTCATCTTTCATACGAACCCTGCCACGCGAAGCTACACATTTCTGCGGCTGCAAATTTCCGTGACATAACACAGCGATGAATCTGCTGGTCTTTCAGCGGGGCGTTGTACTGCACACGGGTTTTAAATCCGAACTCCCAAAACAGACGCCAGTTGCTTCACATACCATTACTCCTATATTTTATATTGCAAAACAACCCGGGAGGACTCATCTGAAGTATGATCAGCTCGTCGCAGAGGCCAATACGTGCGGAACACACAACAAACACGAGAGACGAATGTAAGTGCCCTCAGCGAGACTCCAAAACCTGCGATCATAGCAATAAAGCAGCCACAGTCATATATCTTAGACTGCAGTTTTTGTAAGAAAATGTAACGTGCAACCAGTACGTTCGCCCCAAATCAAGCACAGAAATAGTACGGCAATCCAAGCGTTCCAAATTATACATCTTCTCGTGCGAATTTCCTTACATTTGTCTTATTGGTTTGTATCATGAAATAGCGTGACCGGTTTAAAGGCGGTGCTATTCATTGGGAACCACAGTCCTCTTCTCTTTTTCTGATGAGTCCAGCAGTTTGTACTCCTGCTTGCATGAGCGGTAACACTCGTGACTTATCTTCACTAGGTGCCGTATTACAGTGTATTCTGTGCCCTGTTTGAAACACGTTCTTGTTTTGTTAAGAAATCTGTTGAGACTGCACTACAACAAACTGCGGCTGTTTCTCCAGCATCCGTTCAGATTTGTCTTATAATCAGCACCGTACGTCACTTTACACCTCGTAAGATGATGATTAACAAAGACAGAGCGTGTTCAAGAATAGGGTGCTGAGGAAGATATTTGGGCCTAAGAGGGACGAGGCGACTGGGAAGTGGAGAAGACTACATAACGAGGAACTTAATGACCTGTACTCATCACGAAATATTATTCGGGTAATCAAATCGAGAAGAATGAGATGGGCCGGGCATGTAGCACGTATGGGGGAAAAGAGAAGTGCATGCAGGATTTTGGTGGGGAGACCTGAGAGAAGGCGACCACTTGGGAGACCCAGGCGTAGATGGGAGGATAATATTAAAATGGATCTGCAAGAAGTGGGATGGGTGGGCATGGACTGGATTGAACTGGCTTAGGAGAGGGAGAGGTAGCGGGCTCTTGTGAATGCGGTAATGAACCTTCGGGTTCCATAAAATGTGGGTAATTTCTTGACTAGCTGAGAAACTGTTAGCTTCTCAAGAAGGCCTCTGCTCCATTTAGTTAGTTTAGTTAGTTGGTTAGTTAGTTAGTTCGTTAGGTAGGTAGGTAGGTAGGTAGGTAGGTAGGTAGGTAGGTAGGTAGGTAGGTAGGTAGTTAAGATGATGATTCTATATAATGCTGCCGTGTACGTCTCACGTTAACGTATAAGTTGTTCTATGTTTTATGTTATGGAAGTATTAAGTGTTCAAAGACTAATGCTAACCTTCTGTGACATGAAGCCAGTCTGTATTTTAACAAGTATTGTGTTTATTTTTTTCGTGTCATTCCAAGCAGTGATTATTTCCCTAAACATATTTAAATGATTTGTCTTTATAATTTGTGTGTTTTGTGTTTTCTGTGCGGTAGGAACAGAAGTTTTATGTATGACTGTGGTTGAACATCAGTCTTCAAAGCGGTTAACTTTTATGGGCGTGTCAAACCATTACACACATTTATATTTACAATAGCGGTGATTATTAAAACAACATCTGCGTATTAAAACTCTTACTGTTTGGATTTACTACAAAACGGCCCACCTCTAAGGCGTGAAACTCCGGTTTCAATGGGAAAGTAAGGAACACCATCCGTGTTGCTCGTGCTTCAACTTTATATAATGTTATTTTATAAGGAAATTCACTGCTTTCACATCTACATTTCAATTTATGCACGAATTACATAGTATGTATAAGTCTGTGTAGTGTGTTTCAAATAATCGTGGATGGAATACTGGCAGTATCCAAGTACCGCCGATGCCGTGTATTCTGAAGTAGTTCTGTTACTTATCGTATTATATATATACTGTGTGTGTGTGTGTGTGTGTGTGTGTGTGTGTATCATTATCTTCGTATAACTAGAGTCATTGCACAGCAGGAAGGAGGTTTTTTTAACGGGTAGTTCGAAAGGAACTTCGGTGTTATATAGATGAAGCTCAAAACGTTGCTCTTTGGTGTGGTTTGTATGACTAGCTACTTTGAACGTAGCCGTTCGTTTCAATGAGTTCTGAGCAATTATCGAATTCTGTATGCTGGAGACATCAGCTTCCTGTCTGGCGGGAATTGTTAAAACTTTTAGTTTCAGCATCCTTCAATTTTGTCATCTTACAGCTATAAGACGCTCCATCAGTACGATAAGGAACAAAATCGGCGTCTTCCTTGTTGCTGTGACTGTACTTCCCAATTAGTTTGAATCAGTTGACAAAGGTAAGGACAGTGAATTGGTTATCCAACTTCCTTGTTTTTGTAGAATGGTACACTCATAGCTTGATGTGGGTTTTTGACTGTTCCCACCAAAAAAATTTTTGACGCAGTTCTTGAATTTCCATGCAACATGATATGTCCATTATGCCATCACATTACGCCCTCTGGCTCTAATATTCTACGGTGAATAACACCAATGTGCCTGCTGGACAGAACAATACTCTGAATTCGTAGCTAATAATTGTAAATATATTCCCAGAGAATGAAATTTTCATTACATATATTTTATACTAAAGCAGTATGACAGCCCCTCAAAATTATGTGTATTTTTCGGTTTTATGACAAGTAAAACACCCTTGTTTGTACAAGAATTTGTATGTCGTTAGTCAATAAATATTGTCTACGGATATAAGCTATGTTTCCACCTATTTCTGCAACCAGCATTGTATATATGCCACTCCAAGATGTTAGGCAAGCAATATGTTTTGATCCTTCTGTGTTCATCATCAGGCTAATATAAGTCCATATTTTTATTAAGAGTTTCATACATAGATTGTCGTTTTCCCTTTTTAACAAAATCACTTTTGGATGGTTATTGTTCGTAAACCTACTGCACTGCGTTAATATATCCTTAATTGACAAGACACGGACAATCTGACACGTCAAAACAACTGAAGATCGTAGAATAGTTTAAATATCATTGAAGGAAAGATAGAAGTAAGGATAGAAGTCGCGGGAGGACGAGGACGAAAGCGTAAGCAGCGACTGGATGATCTTAAGTAGACAAGAAGATACTGCAAATTGAAAGAGGAAGCACTTGCTCTCACGCCTTTTAAAGTGTTACGTAGTTCACACCAGCTTAATTTTGTTGAGGGACTGAATGTAGGTGATAATCTGCCATTTACTGAGGACCTGCACGGTTGTTCTCCCTTTTACGGATACAGATGTTTTCCGTATACACCAAATCGCTTTGTGTGTTTTAAAACACGCGATTTAATCCATTTCCAGCGCACCGGAATGTCAGATCGTTGGCGTCAGCATCGTCATTGGATTCTCTGTCACTGCTATCATCATCTGCTATTTATATTTAGCGTCGCCGTAACCAGCACCATCATTAGCATAATACAATCATTACTGTTAGAAAAATTGCCACTGGGAACCAAAAACTTCGTGATTATTTCTATAGACAACATTCTTTAACAGCTTACTTTATTCGTATATTGGTATACTTTATTGACGAATAGGAAAGGGTTTGTGATGCTTATGGTTATAATAATATCTTACTGTAATTATTATAGTTGTCTAAGATGTTGAATAAACTGAAATATCTAGTTTTTTTCTGAATACTGCGACAGGTTTTGTACTGTCACACTGAAAATTCATTTTATTAATCTAGAATGTTACGGAAGGATGAATTCGCCCATACTTTACGTACGGTCGTAGGAAAATTAACAGTGCTCTTTCAATACAAGCCAGAAATTTCTGATTTACAAGTAGAAAATACAAACACTTAAGTTTTTGGTCACACTGATTTTAAACTATTGTGTTGTGTTTACTTCTTATCTCACACATTTCTTCATGCACTTTCCCTTGTGTTTTTTGTAATCTCACACTGTGGGACAGAAGTATATGTACTGTAAAATCGTCCCAAGATCCTGTGTGTCTGGTTCCCAGACCTGCTGCATTCTCTGTCGTGGCACGTCCATTACGACCCCTTGAAGACGCAGTAACCATCACGATGTGAACGGCGGTTCCTTCACGATACGTTCTGCACAATTTAGCATAGGAATAGTGCAGGAGAAACCAAAACTGAGGCAGTGGACCAGAAGTACTGAATACATTTCTCAGACTGTGTGTGTGTGTGTGTGTGTGTGTGTGTTTCAATGCGGCGATGTCTAACAGCTGAACGAGAGAGCTAACGTAAAGGCCTCGATTTCTTCATATTCTAAGCCTTCTACGTAACAGTTCCATTGTATGGTTATTATAATTGCGCAGTCCCAGTAATGGTCGACTGAGATGGAAACTCTATATGGCTGGTCGAAACAGTGAATAGCAAAGGTCTCAAATTTCCCTTCACTGAAAGTCCTCTGCTTTTCTCAGAACTTCCTGACTTCTTGATTCTCAGGGACTTGGAAGTACAGAGCAGAAAGGGAAAGTCATGTGGGGAAGACAGAGAAGTACCTATATAAAGATTTCATTGATCCATGAAAAAGATTTCTGTGAAAAGCGGAAAAGAGACCATGTTAAAAGTATTAGCTTACTGCTTTCAGACTTATCCATCGTCGTTTTCGAGGACGCTGTGTGTACAGTCTATAGAGAAGGGACTGCAGGGCCACATGTTCAAGAAATCGGATGCTAAAAAAGAGCGTTAGAAGTCGAGAATTTTTATACTTGGATCGCGAGTTTATGAGTGGGAGTAGGTTGGAAGGGGATGCTTATAATATGTTGAGTGGCCTTGCCTGTAAAGGAAATATAAAGACTTATTTGGAAAATGAAATAGGGACAGTATTTGTATAGTAGTATGGCTTCCATGTATGGAGATAATAATGCTATTTATGCAGCAGTCTGGAATGAAGAGGTGACGTTAGTCTCTGTAGAAGGTGACAAATAACTGTTATTAGTTACGCCGTCCATTGGTCTGGGTTTTATCGTTTCGATAAGGAATGTTGAAGACTAGGATAAACTAGGAATCAGCCCCGCGCCTTTCAATAATTTGGGCCCCCGTTCATTGATAATAAGAGCTGCACTATAATTCTTAGCGAAATTGCTGTCAGATCTCATGACATGGACCCATAGCGCTGCCTTATGCCAAGATAAGGGAATCCAGTCGGAAAGAACCCACAACCAGTGTTATTATTCTATACGTTTGGACGTCCCTCTGACGCACGGGGCCCGCGTCGGCCTCAACCACGCCATTGCAGCTTACTCAAGTTCAAAAAATGCAGCTGATGTTCTACGAGTGTAATATACATCGCGTCTGATTCAGAAAACTAATTTTGAAACCTAAATCCAGTACTAAAAAAAATATAAATTACTTTCCCAAAACATGGTTAACCCTTGGAACTATGAAGGCTGTTGAAATAACGTGTAAAATTTTGTTTCCTACCTCAGATCACCCTCAGTGGCCGCGCGGTCTAAGGCGTAGGCCTGCAGCCAAGCGCTTGCTGGGATCGTAGGTTCGAATCCCACCGGCGACATGGATGTTTGTCTCTTGTACAGTGTTTGTGTTGTCAGGTAGATGTCTCTGCGACGGGCCGATCCCTCGTCCAGAGGAGTCCTACCGAATGTGGTGTGTGTCTGAGTGTGATGAAGCGAAACTAAACAACCTCGACACCTGCTGTGAGTAGGTAGAAGAGGAGGGATTATGACGACTTCAAATCACCATGTTTTTAATTAAAATTCATGTAGTTAATATTTTTAGGAAAATAATCGCTGCTTAATCTGTAAACCATACGAAAATATGGGTACTCTCTGGTGAACACAGTACGAAATATTCTGATTTTAAGACCGTGTACATTCATTAGTCACTATGCTTTCAAGGTTTAAAACTGAAAGTCTGTTCTCACGTACTGCGATTTTTGGCTCTACGTACTAAGGAATACGCCTGTCTTAAGAACATGATGTCCCATTAACTCTTACCAAATCAAAGTCTGAGTTGGTTACAGATTATAAAACATACTGCGTCGATTAGGATGATACTGTGCGATATGGTTAAGTCTTAAACACAGCGGATACTGATGGCGGTTATAATATCACCGATCTGTTCAGAGTACATGTTTCTCATTAGCAGATGTGTAATGTTTAATTCTTTTGGTTCTTACTATGTAGAGCCAGGATTTGAGGCTTCATCCGGAATTAAACTATTTCCTTTTCTTGATTTTCCTCAGTTTCTCCATAATAGTATACTGCATTGACCCGACCTTTTTACTTTTATATTTTTCTTTATTTATCTTTGATAATTGGAGTTTTATTCGACACCATAATTATAATGTTGGAACATGATGACTTTATAGCTCAAAATACTTCCGTACGTTAAACAGTGTACAGAAATTACCCGCTAGACAGCTCCGCATCCTGGAGAACCAGAATCCTCAAATTCAGCGCGCCATGGAAACGCATCTCACAAGGTATGAGTGTCTGACCGTAGCCGCTTCCTGACAAAACGTCGCTGTTCCATATGAATCCACTTATCTCGCAATGTATATCTCACCGCAGTCTCTTTGTAACAGTAACGTACTGTTTCGTACCAAACAGATAACTTAAAATGAACTGCCTCAATACATATTCAAATGCAAGTCAGATTTTTGGAGGATAGAGTGCTAATGAACGATCCCCGTGGCCGCGCGGTCTAAGGCGTAGGTCTGCGGCCGAGCGCTTGCTGAGATCGTGGGTTCGAATCCCAGCGGGGGCATGGATGTTTGTCTTGTACGGTGTTTGTGTTGTCAGGTAGAGGTCTCTGCGACAGGCCGATCCCTCGTCCAGAGGAATCGTACCGACTGTGGTGTGTGTCTGAGTGTGATCAAGTGAAAATAAACAAACTCGACACCTGTTGTTAGTAGGTAGAAGAGGGAAGGACTACGAAACGAATGCTGATGAAAACATCCTTTGTGATTGCTAAAGCGCGTCTATGATAAATAACGTGGCACGTACTCCGGAATATGATCCCCGAACTTCGAGTAGAGAAAGTTTGTGGTGGAGCGCGAGTCTGTTGTGTTTTGTTCGTGGGGCGTGTGATTTTATGTTATTAGTCTTTCGTTTCTGAAAATATGGCAAGACATATGTGTTCTGTGGAGCTAAAAGGCTCATTCCAAAAATGGATGCTCTTAGGTGTTTCAGAAGTAAAGTATTAAGTATGAGAAATAAGAAAAAACACAGTTTTATAAAAAGCAGCTACATTTCAGGAATTCCGCTTTCATAAAAACTAAAGAACATAATGAAAAGGGCATGACCTAAAGGTGATCTTGTGTGTTGACATTAAAATTTGTATAATGGACCTTGCTGTTGACAGAATTCTTCCTTAGCAGGTCATAAAGAGTTGAAAGAAATGGGATGTAGAAATGGTGGGAGGGAAGAAAATCAGTATGACTTCGCTGTCTGGAATCTTGAGGTGACAAAGCAGAGCCGTGTCCCGGTGCACCCTGCGTGACTTAGTAGACCGACTGAACTCTTTCCAGAATTTGACAGGTATGAACACTTGCCAACTCCTTATTCTCTTTCATTCTCCCATTCTCTCCTATTCCCCCCCCCCCTTTTTCTTATTCCCGTTTACTTTTTTTCCCCGGCTTTCCCATCTTTCTTCACTCTCGATCTTCCCTTTCATCGCCTTTAATGGAGTAGGTATAAATGCTCTACTAAGACTCTCTGGTCGTCCCTCTAACACGCGCGACTTACGCACTGTATAAAAATTGGCTTGATGTAACGTCAAGAACGTCCAGCGCTGACACCTGATTGCGTGCTCGCAATTAAAACTCACTTTATTAAAAACATGTAAGACCTTAAGTGATAAATATGTAGGGGCAGTTGACTGTGGCATTAATAAAGACAGTTGATCCATTCTTGTGAATTCTGATTGATCCACCGTTTCACCTACCTTTCGTGCCGGCAGCCTCATGAAAATGTGATCTTAGAACTGAATCTTATAATACGAAATAAGGAAGAAATAAAGATGACGCCATGCCTTGTTTCAGTATATTATTGCAATTTACTGAGCGGGGTCTGAAACCGAACGAAAAGCTTCAAGTGAGAGTTATTTCTCATCTCTCGTCAGATGCATTTCACAATGAATTTAATAAATACTTCTGCAACTGTCTATTTTCTGTCCAGCTTAAAACTTACGAACCTTCTTAAGGTTTCAGTGTTATGATATTGCGTTTATTATTATTTTATTGCACGGAGCAGATTTATATATTAATGTCCTTGTTATAAAGTGTGGCTAAATTTCATGGCGATGTTGCTGCTGAACTTAATTTTGCACGAGTTTATGAAGGCATATGGGAGTGTGTGGTGGAATACTACTCATTTCTAAGCGCAAGATCTGTACGGAGATAAGCAGTTACTTTCGCGCTGTGGTCTGATTTTCCCTGTGGAGTCGTTGATAGTCACTGTATGGATGGCTGGGTGGTCATAGAGCGGGTCCGAAATTTTAGAGGACAGAAATATTTTCCTCTTCCTGCAAGCGATACCGGATTTCTTTATCGCCCGAATCGTAGCGTAATCACTAATTCGACTGAAATATCCTGGCTTTACAACGGATTGTTGATAAAACAATAGAAGTGCCGTTTTAGCCCGAAAATTTTCAAGAGTTGCGGCCCTCCTCCTGGGATATAAAGGCAGGTCGCGTGTTCGATTCTCGATGGTGTCAGTGGATATTTTCATTGACATAATCCTTCCGGCCGCACTGTGGCCCTGGGGTCGACTCAGCCTCTAACAGAAATGAGTACCAGGAATATTTCCTGGGCGGTAAACGCGGCCGGTGTGTATGGCTGACAACCTTACCACCTTCAAGTGCCGACTGTCTAGAAATTTGGGAGCCTCGACCTTCTGGAACCCTCTGGGCCTGTCCAGGCCTGTAATGGGACTGCTTTATCTTATGGGAGTCATACTGTTATATTTACTTTCAGTGGTAACTCTTTTAATCTTAGCAGGTTAGTATTAATTGTAGTAAATGGCAAATTATTTTTGTTGAAACTTAATTTTCTGCAAGTAATACATAAGTATTGACTGTTCTTGTATTAATATTCCCTGAAGAAGGCGGCAGAATGCTCCTTAGAAACGTTCGTGTAAGTATTTACTGGTCTACTGAGGTAGCATCCTCGAAGACTTGAATTTTTATCGAGACTCATGCGACGACCTTCTAATCTCGCAAAGAGAAACTCAAATGTAATGTGGTACAGAAGCAAGTAGCTTCCCAGGTGATTCTGTTACATTCATTCCTCAGACTTACAACCTGTCCGTGAAAGCGCAGATTCGTAGGTGTTTAATGAAGTGCATTTGAATGTGACCTACTGTTCAGTGAATTACATGTTAGTTTACAGTTTTCTTTATGAATGTTAATGGTTTTCGGAATAATGTACTTTCAGATTGAAGCTTGTTTAGTCCATTGTTCTGATTGAAAGACTAAAATTTCAATAGAGCTGAATAACGAAGCAAATTACGTTCTTTCACCGGTTATTATGATAAATTCGCGTTCTGTGCGCTGTGTTCTCATGCACAATGCAAATGTCGTTAGAAGTTTTCCGAAACCTCTTCTGTGCCTTTCTGCAAGGTGTGCGATATGAACGAATGAGCGAAGGAATTTGTGTATCATATCGTGACATTGTGTACGTAGCGTCCCTTGCATAATGTCTGAGGCCCGTTGTAGCAAATACACTGCAGTAGCATTACAACCTCTCCATTTTTGCAGATCTAATTACAAGTTTTCGCCGATCCCAGTGGCCGAGCGGTCTAAGGCGTGGGTCTGCAGCCCTTCGCTTGCTGGGATTGTGGGTTCGAATCCCGCCGGGAATATGGATGTCTGTCTCTTGTGTTATGTGTTGTCAGGTACAGGCCTCTGTGTCGGGCTGATCACCCGTCCAGAGGAGTCCTACCGAGTGTGGTGTGTCTGAATGTAATCATGAAGCCTCGATAGTGAGGAGGCCTTGGCCCACTAGGGGCTGTTGCGCCATGGGGAAAAAAGACCAGTTTTCATTTATCTGAAATGCAATGGTCATAAGCTGAAGTGGCAGGTGTAGTGGCGACGCTGTAGACTTGTTTGCGAGAAGCGACAATTTGAATCGCTGTGAAATACCAGTTATTCTGACTGCGGGTTTCTTTATTTCACTCATTTCTTCAGCGTGCATACTATGTCAGTAACTCAAAGAACCAACGTTTACACACCAACTGTCAAATCAACAACCGCTTTTTATTAGTCCTAACGTGTTTTGTCCATGCATCATGTTCGTCCTCAGGGAATGTTGCTTCTAAGATGTGCAATCGACTGCCGATCTTACATCCATACGGCTATGGCAGCCAGCAACTCTTTATGCCATGAATATGTAATTACTAGGTCAGTACGCTGATGTACATAATGTAAGGATCGCACCCTTTCTGCTGACCACTTTTTAGCACATTCCTTTTCATTCGTTGCTAAAGGCGAAAAAGTTAAATTCATATTAAAGCAAAAGAGTTTTTTCTTGAAAATAAGTTTCTTTGTGTCTTAGGATAATTGTATGTTTACTTACTGCGTCCGCTGGTGTCCCACAAATTTAAAGCAACGTGGAAGCATTGGCCAGACAGGAACGTCAGGCAGTTGCTAGTAAACACGTGTAGATTATTGATGGTACTGACAACAAGCATCGTCTGCACTCGGGAAGGCTATATGTAGCGGCTCGGGTATCGATGTAATTAAACAAAATATGCAGGTTAATTACAATTTTAATTTGGAATCTTTGGTCATCAGTACTGAGTGAAAAACTTCGGAAATAATTTTAAAGTTTCAAAGGCAGATATTTTGCGTTAATATTATGCTTATCAGGAAACATCAAAATTGCATTTAATGAATCGTAGAGACAGAAAGACAGACAGACAGACAGACTTCCTGAATCAGACACACGATTTCTCTTTTTACTTGTCTGGCTGCCAGTAATGGTAACCCATGTGTGATAGAGGAAGGTACAACCATATATTTTTCTATGACATTTTATAATCGCTATCCCCACTCTGATACCATAAAACTGCATGTTTGGTGTTACTTATAAATTGTTACTACATGCAACTTTCAGGTGAATTCGTGTTGTAATATCTACCTTTATCTTAGTTTCAGCGAAGCAATTGTTATAACGTGCCTTATTTCAAAATATTCTGAACATTTTTAATATCTACTGCAATATAAAACTCATTGATATATTAACAGTAAGTTTTCAAATTTCCCATTTCTAGCTAGGATTTGAAGAGAAAATCTTTCGGCTCTTACACTCTTGTACGTAATAAGTACACCATGAAGACAGAGGTTTACTGGTTGCGACCTTCATAAACTTGAGAAGTTTTTAAAAAGGAAATTTGGCGGTAGAAGAGGTGTTACTGTGTAGAGCAGAGCTGATCAACTTGAGGCGCACGCAGCCCCTGGGGGCGCGAGACATGCCAAATTTGTCTTACGTTTATTGAGAAAGTGAAACATATATTTGTGTCTTTCATTTTGTTTAAAAACTGACCTACTTACCGATTTCTATTACCTGTTCATGAACATATTTTGAGGAACCAAATGTGTGTGAGCTGCACAGAAATTTATGAACCACTGGCCTAGCAGGGATAACATTTCATCCGCAACGGTAGAACCTTCATTGCCAGCCAAAGCATTTAGGTACCCTCGAACCTTTCATAATGACACATTGTTTCGGACAGTCAGTGCCACCTAGCTTACGCCTTCTGAACCCCCTATGCTCGAACGTCTTCAGCCCTTGATCTACTCCTGTGACAGGTCAAGTTTCGCACTCATAAAATAGCAGGCGCCGTTACAGTTTGTATATTTTAATTTTTATGCTTTCATACGCCGATCCAAGTGGCCGCGCGGCCTAAGGCGTGTGTCTGCGGTCGTTCGTTTGCTGGAATTGTTGGTTCGAATCCCGCT
The DNA here is from genome assembly GCA_013340265.1 of Coptotermes formosanus. Lineage (NCBI taxonomy): Eukaryota > Metazoa > Arthropoda > Insecta > Blattodea > Rhinotermitidae > Coptotermes > Coptotermes formosanus. Next base: position 216,073 of record BLKM01009160.1, on the reverse strand, counting down.
GGGGGCATTGATTTCTGTATCTTGTGATTGTTGTGTGTTGTCAGGTAGAGGTATCTGCGTCGGGCTGATCACTCGTCCAGAGGAGTCCCACCGAGTGTGGTGTGTCTGAGTGTGATCGTGAAGCATCGATAATGAGGAGGCCATGGCCTAGTGGGCGTGTTGCACCATGGGAAAGAAAATGCTTTCACACAGAAACGTGCAACGGAATTCTAAAACAAATTGTGTGAAGTGTTTCCCAGGTTTAACGTTTCTTTAATTTGTACATATATTGAAATTTCATTTGAGAGTCGCTTTCCAAAGCATTTTAAATTTGCTGCATAATCAGATAGTTGTCGCTTATCATCATGTGATTTTATGCTACAGTCTGTTGATAATACAGGAACGTAACCTTAATTTCTCAGAATTTACCACTACTTGTACTAAGAATGCAAAATCGTACGTTCAGATTTCAGTAAAATTGTGACAGTTTTTAAAGAGTACATCATAATTGAACCTTCAAAGAACAAAATCTAAATATGTGACATAAAAATTAATTTTCTTCACAGTGTCCGTTATAAAGACTGATTGGTTGATGTGGTGTAGAGAAGTGATCGCTGTTTGACTGAGGATGATACGAAGTACATAAGTACCTTCTGTAGGAAAGGTGCAAAGTTTGTAATTCTGCAGTTGGTGGTACAGCGAAATATGGAGGGCTGGAAGGTACTCTTACATGAATCTGAAAACAGTGAAGTTTTTACAGCCGTATGAAGAACCGTCCGTGATTATTAACTACATGTTATGATGTGTAAATACGAAGTAGAACTGTGGCGAGAAAACTCGGCTACAACACTGTATTCCGTTTCCTATTTCAGTTAATGCAGAAAATATAACGTATTCACAAACAGGACTTCGGAAATTCCAATAGGCGTTGCTTAGCCGTGTCTGTGGGTGCGTGGTTCATCCTTCATATGTCTCTCTGTGGGGTGCAAGTTGTGTAAGGAAGTGAGCTCAACTCTGGCGGCGTACGGCTGTGACGTGAAAGGAAAGCAGGAGCTAGAATCGGTGTTACCCTGGTGACAAATGACAGTAGCACACAATAGAGGAGTCAAGTTGACTCTCCCACCCCAGAGCGACACTGGAGGCTAAGGACCCACCAACTAGGCCTCTTGTTTCTGTTTTAGTGTATAAGCGGTTTAAGATATGAACGCTGTAGTTACTGGATGATAATTAAATCATAATAAGGTAACCGAGAAGCATACCAATGAACGGGCGTCTACAGGAAGCGGTACATATTATACAGATTTATGTTAAAGAGCTTTCCGCAGTGATGCTTTAAAATAAGAGCACCAATTTTACTCCAAATGAATTCTTGGAAATGTATTCTATAATAACATATTAACCATGCTTTTTTTCTGCGAAGTAATTCGGGTAATATGTCTTCCCTGCCCTACAGTTTATAACAGCCTCATTTCAAATCCTGTAATTTGCGTTTTAGAGTCTGAAGTGCCTTCTTCACATTCTCGAAGTACTGATTTCGATTCTGGGTCCGTAAGTTGACGCCATTTAGGCCTATCGTCTGCAGTTCAGCTAAACGAAACGAGAAGGAAAGGAAAGAGAAAGAAAGGCTCCAAAAGTGGTCTGCGACACTGTTCAGAAGCAAGAGAAATATGCTTCAATGGAAGATTTTTTTTGTCTCGAGTTGCAATATTTTGCCTTACAGTTCGTTACGTACTGAGAAGACCTTGAATCAGTACTAGGAGATGGCTCCCTTCATTTTGCTAATACAAAAAATCTCCTCTCGATTCTTTTACTCTGAGCGGTAGTTCTGAGATATATACTCTCCGACTTTCTTGTCTTATGCGGCCGAACTTCCACTAAGAGGTTTCATTCCAACTCAGGCTTGCTGCTTCTGTACGAACAGACAACTTCGATTAAGAACATTTACTACATCGCTGCCGCGTTTTAAATCCACCTGCAAGACGTTCGGTGGCAACTGAAGTAGTTATCAAGGGACAGCGGTGGAATCAGCCAAACATTTAAGTGGTTTTCAAGAGCTTATTTGGTTTCACACCCAGTGGTGTGCATTGATGCTGATTAAGGCCTTGATGCCTCGCAAATCGAGGTCGAATCTAGCAAGTTTGCCTTCGATTCTCCGCCTAGCTTAAAAATTCGTACCTTTGTCAAAGAAAACTGACGGCTTACCAACCAGAAAGCCGCAAACCAAAGGTTCGATAGGATGACCAATAAGGGAGGCCAGCCTCCGTCAGCACTAACAATTGGTGCCAAAACTGGGATTTCCACAAGGATTACTAGCGACCGATCAGAAGTGTCCGTTTTCGTGTTGATATCCCAGGGGGCGGGTCTCTGGAAAACCTGATGGCACTTGAGTCTAAGTTATATAAATGTTCAGCGTCTGCAGGAGTGCTGCTCTGTGTTAAATCCCCTTTTTTTTAAGTCAACCAGACGTACGTTAAGTGGAAACTTGGATTCATGTTCATAGAACACGTTATCGCAAACTTGTGACACGCATATTTACATCAGATGTGAAAGTGATTTCTGTCGGATACGTACTTAGATAAAAACTGTTGTGGGCTAGCAGTTAACAGAATGTATCAGCATCGAGCTGAAGGGAATCAACAGATGGTGTGAAATAAACTTATGCAAATCTTAAGAAACAATTTTCAGTCTAACACAACTACCCAGTAATTAATACAGTTGATACAGCTACATGTTTCAGCTAACTATAAGCCATTTTCAGGCTGTAAAGTAATTAAAAAAGTAATATACGACATACATAATAATGTATATACTTTATTATGTATGTTTTGTATTACAGTTTTAATCTTTTAAAGCCTAGCGGTAACTTTACACACGACCAGGTTTAACATTAAAAAATTCTACGTGGTGCCCACATTGCGTTTGTGTGTTTTGTACGGATCTCAGAACAAACAGCAACTTTTGCCTTCTAAACATTAAGATACTGGTTTTTATAACCGAAGTGGAGAGTGTTTACAGCGCGGTACGCACTGAGTCCTTATATAAAACAGATACGCTTCGTCTGTAAAGGTTTAATTACTTTATGTGCTGAAGATGGCTTATAGTGTGATATTGATATAAGGTACAAGGGGATGAACAGTGTAAAGGTGAACTTACGTAAATCATATAGTTAATTTAATCAATACTTGAAATTAAGCCAGTGAATGTGTGTGTCTGCCTATTTTGTTAAGTAAATCTTCAGGCGTTTAAAGCCTGAAATTCCGTATCCCGAAAGGGCCTCTACTATCGGTAATAGCTCAACCGGGACAAAGAGTCCGAAGAAAGAAAAACGTTCGGGCACGCGATTTATCCAGTTTGTGTGAGCTCTGGGTCTGCCTTAGATTCAGGCAGATGATGCTGTTATCAAGCCATGTGTACTGATGGCACATTCTTGAGGTATATTTCTGGCGCTCGAGGCCAGGAGGATCAACATTTGGAGATCAGATACTGACATCATTTCAGTCAGTGTTTGTAGCAAAATGGTTTGAGATACAGTGAGTTTCATTGCAGATATTTTTTTTATCGTGGCTCGACAGCCCTGTTGGGCGTAGGCCTTCTCAATAGTGAAGTTTCAAAATCACACTAAATTAAACACGCCGCAATCGGTAGCACTCCTCTGGACGAGTGAGCTGCCCTTCGCAGAGACCTCTACCTAACAACACACGCCACACTTGAGGCAGACATCCATGCCCCCCCCCCGGCGCGATTCGAACCCGTAATCCCAGCAAGCGAAAGGCCGGAGACCCACGTCCTAGACAGCGCGGACCCTGGTATCGGCTTCAGTGCAGAGGAGAACAGAAATTAATGCTCTTCGCGTGAGGAAAGTGAGGTAAAGTGAAAGGCACTGAAATGATAAAGACATGAAGTGCAGGATTCACTGTTACGTGCAGGCTGATTAAATGAAGCAGAATAGGCCATATTCGAACTCGGTTATAACGTCACAAAAGGGATTAAATATTTTGTGTCGCTATAAACGAGTGTTGTTATAACCGAGGAGTGTAATGTTGTGGTTAACAGTGAGGAATTAATTAGTACCACAGACTATCTGACGCCATAGACGAGATGTCGCATAAACCGATGACGTTAAAACCGGGTTGTACTGTATTTGAAAGGAGGAACAAGAAAGAAGAACGAACTTTGGCATGGGAAGCATTCTAAGTGACTGATTAGAAAACCCAAACGTGTATCGTAAAATATAAATATGCCTGTTATTGCTTTATGTATCAGTTGTGTGTGTTATGTTGTGTGGAGCAACTGAATGGTTTTAGAAGTTGTGCTGGGAGGGTTGATACAAGAGGTACAAGATGTAGGCTTATTCGCGTGAAGGGCCTCGCACCTGTCGGTCACGATAACCCGTCTTCGGACAGTCAGTCCGGACCATCTCCTTTTTCTTAGCAGTACGAAGCAAGTATTCAGAGGGTTATTAGGAAAATCCGTCTTTTTAAGAGACATTACGCTACATTGGATCGGCGTGTTTATTGTCGTTGGTGTTGCTCATCGTTTCGTAGTCCTTACCTCTGCTACCTGCTCACAGCAGGTGTCGAGGGTTTTTGATTTTTCGCTTGATCACACTCAGACACACACCACAGTTGGTAAGACTCCTCTGGACGAGTGATCGGCCCGTCGCAGAGACCTCTACCTGACAACATAAACACTGTACAAGAGACAAACATCTATGCCTCCGGTGGGATTCGAACCCACGATCCCAGCAAGCGCTCGGCCGCAGACGTACGCCTTAGACCGCGCGGCCACTGAGCGTGTTGCACATTCGGATATAAATCCTGAGATTGATTAATGAATTAATTGTTTCATTTATTCCTTCGTTTATTCATTCGCTTATTCGTTCATTCATTCTTTCTTTTATTCACTCAATCGCCCACGCCTTCCCTCACTCAGAAATGTATTAATTAATTAATTAATTCATTAATTCATTCATTCATTCATTCATTCATTTCTACACTCATTAACTCACTGCTCCGCAAACGTATTTTCTGGCTTTTTCCAAGTCCCGTCTTTTAAGCGCATTCGCAAAGTGGCGAAAAGGGACAGTTAACTTTGTCATGTCTGTCTGTCCATCCATCCGCATGGAACAAATCGTATCCCACTGGACGGATATTCATGAAATTTGATATTTTAATATTTTGCCAAAGTCTGTCGACAAAAGGCGCCCTTCATTAAAATCTGACAAGAGTAACGGCTACTTTACATGAAGACCTGTGTACGTTTATGGTAACATCTCGCTGAGTTCTTCTTATAATGAGAAATGTTTCGGACAAAAGTTGTACAGAAAATAAAAACACACATTTTATTTTCGATAATGTTCTTCTGAGAATCGTGCCACTTATGAGATAATGTGGAAAAATATGGTACAGCAAGACGGGACACAGATGGCAATATAATATGGCGCATGCGCTTTTGATGCAGGATAACTAAGGCTATAAACACGTACTCAGAATGTGTAATACTTATTGCTTTTCCACTGCAACAATGGTTACGCGAACGCGCCTCAGTATTATGTTATACGTACAGCGCGTGTCTTTTTCAGTCGGTCTTCATGTCTGCTAGTTTGGTGAACAGTTGTCTTCTGCTCAGCTGCTTAGCTCAGTTTGTGCGGCTTATGTGGTTCCTTTATTTCTTTACTACTACTACTACTACTACTACTACTACTACTACTACTACTACTANTATTTCTTTACTACTACTACTACTACTACTACTACTACTACTACTACTACTACTACTACTACTACATGACAACGAAATTTCGGCGTCGGCCTCGTCCTTATTTCTCGATTCGGAACGTATTTGTTCAGCACGAGCTTTGTTGAAAACGATGGGATGGTTTTTTTGCACGGATGATTGAGCGTTTATAGGAATTTCATCTTTACTGATTTAATGAACCGTCTAGGATTTTGCAATTTTCTTGGTCATTTAATAGTCCTTTCATGTTATGAAATGAACGTGTCTGAGCATACAGCTAGTTTTTATTGTTTGCTTGAAGACTCATAGATTTCGTTGCCGCTTGCCAGTGTTGTTGTGACGTATCTAATCCAGCTACCCTCACATGTGACACGCGTTGTTGTCACTGCTGGCCGTATTTCATGTGACACTGTTGCAGGGCGTGTTGTAATAACAAGGAGCACAAACGCAAAATGAATGCAAGCATTGGTTTAACATTCAAGGCATTCGAACAGTATACGTCATATACAGTGTTTTACCTTTAATATAATATAACACAAGACACTAAATTTCTCTGCCTGTAAAATAGATGAAAGTGACTGAGAATTCCACGCATTATAAACAGTCACTTCTTCCACCATATCAAGCGTGACCCGTGTGACAAATTTAATAAGCTATATTTTACTTTTACATCGACAGATCTGCAAGGAGGTCCGGTGAAAGTGAGGCCAGAAGATAAGAGGGCTGCACTTTTGTCAGTTCCTTTATTTGTGAGCTAATCATTTATGAAGTCTTTTTTAACTCACTAAAACTGTAATTTAAATTTTACCAAGAATGAGATATTTCACACAAAGATGCGTGGGCTAAAGATTTGATATGAATATTGCATCATCTCAGGTAGTCATTTAAAACAATAACGTACACAACAGCGTAACGTGCAGTGTTATAGTAACATTGACCTTCTCCAGTACCAGCCATATATAATTGAGTGAGTCTTTCTACTGTACGCGCAAACCGATACCATTGTTGTAAAAACTATCTCTGCGAAGTTGACTTATTACTAGAAATCCCTCAGAATACATCATCAGTGGAAGCCTTAATATCCATTAATTAAAAAATTAATCAATACGTTGCGTCTAAAAACTAGTCACGTGCCTCGACGAGTTACGACATTCTTGTGTACCGCCGGAAAAAAATTTGTCGCTGCGTACAAAAAATTGACATATATGTAGATTTTATACACTTGTACGTTCCTATTAATTTTATATTAATTATTTTATATTTTAATATCTGTTTTGTTCTTATTAATATTTTATGATTATTTTTATGAAAGGATGACATCTCATTTCTTGTTGCAGCCAGGAGTTTTTATTGGTAGTTCTTGAAGACACAGGGGCTGACGATGGCTTGGAATAAGCCGAAACATGTCACCTCGTTGATAATATTATGGTGTTGTATGTGACTGTACTATCGCGAAGTAAATCATATAGGTATAAAATGTCATTTCTCTATGTTTACTGCTGTTCCATGTGGTTGATTCACTGCAGATGCAAATAATTTAAGGCTGTATAGTACTTTAGCGTCTACATGTGTGATGTCAACCAACACGTTGTTCCCACTTCAAAAGTCGCTGCGTTGGTAAAAGTTTTTTTCAATTAAAGGTCTACACGGTCTTAGAATTTTACTGAGCGACAGTTGGTTGAATTCAGACGTTACATAACGTCGAATTATTAGTACAGTTTTAAAAAAATTAATTAGAAACTTGTTAACCTGTTTGAAAGAAGTAATTCAGAATGTTTTCTGCAGGAAGTGAAGACAGAAAACCGACATACGTCTGAATTATGGATCATCGATTGCTAATGACTAATTAACAGCATTTGTTTCTGTTGTATGTTACACGCTACAAGCCGAAAGGTCGCGGGTTCGATTCTCGATGGTGTCATTGGAATTTTTCATTGATATAATCCTTCTGGCCGCATTATGGCCCTGGGGTCGACTCCACCTCTAACAGAAATGAGTACCAGAAGTATTTCTTGGAGGGGTAAAGGCTGCAGGTGCCTAGGGCTGACAGCCTTGCTGCCTTCATCTGTCGATTGTCTTGAAATCTGGGAACCTCAACCTCCTGGAGCCCTCAGGGCCTCTCTATGCATGTAATAGGATAGCTTTTAGCTTTACGTGCCTGAACTCCGGTCATTACGATGTGAAGAACTTGTTACGTGTATTATATTTTAATACACTCTCTTAGGCTGTCTTATAACGTGCACTAAGTCCGTGACCTGCTTTTTCTGCCCTTCCTTTGCCATAAGCCCCTTTCCAGAACAAAGAAATATGTAAATTAATAGAACTGCCGTAGAAAGTCACAGTTAAGAGTTTAAAATTTCTCCTGCATGGTTTAGAGATTCGTAATAGGGCATTTTAATCGGTGTGTGTGATATGTGATTAATTGTGCTTTCCCACTTCCCGAGGAAAATATTAAAACACGGTTCTCCAGTGTAAGTCACGGCTTCTTGCATATCGCTTTCAGTTAGTTACTAATTATAATTTAGCCGTTTCGCGCTAAATAAACGCGCCCTGCCATTGCATAGGCCGCCAGGGGTCGGCTGCCATCCGCGGAAGCCCGACTTCGATCCCAGGTCATTCCTAGTGGGGTTTATGATGGACGAAGTACCACAGGGACAGGTTTCTCTTTAAGTGCTTCTGAGTTTCCTGTTAACCATTCCACCATTGCTCCTTATCCAGTCACTTATGTACTACCAAGGCTTATAAGCTAAGAAACTGAGTTTGAAATACTTATCTCTCGACAGAAAAAAACGCGGCTGAAAAACGGAAAAGTCAAATTTTACGAGTAGTTCTGTGTTAAGTGCATCATTTCACAAAATTTCCTTTCGCCTGAGGCACTCACATCCTGTCTGGGACGGCCAAGTTTTCAAGGGCCAACTCTGCAGTTTCTTTAAAAATCGAAGTTGGAGTTTTCACCAAGTAGGTTTTATGTCACTTGTGGCTGCAATAAACCTGTAACAATACATACTCTGGCATTGTTAAAAGAAGTAAATGCTGAAACAAAATAATCTTGGAAAGGATCAGTGGGATACCTCCATGTCACGTTAGTGCCAGGAATTTTAATTTGATAGAAATATGACTGGACACTGATACGGTAATTACGGAGCGTCGGCGGGGCACTACGAGTAATATTTCATTAACGTAGCGTGAAGCTGTTGAAAAATTGCTAGTGTCCGTCCAGTAATTCTGCAATATCAGAATCTGACAGGATAATTTTTATATTTATATACATGCACCTTTAAATTACTGTGTATTTACAAAACGTAATGTCGTAAGTCTGAAGACATATACGTTACCTTAACGCCCGAGGGAACATAACTTAATGACAAGTACACAGTTGAACCTAACAAAATTTTCGAAGCCATTATCTAGGGTGAAGGTCGCATGACATAAAGCATACCCTCTTCCTACTGCCTCCCCAAAACCTACACAACTCTCTTACAGTAGGCCTTTGGACGCCGGGCAGAAAAGTTGTGCCCAACACTCTACAATATGTTACACAAGTGTGTCGCGTAATGCTAATTGCGTAAGTATAAGAAGCAGGCGAATCAGCAGTGGGATAGAACTACAGTCCAGTGAAAAACTGTGAAAATATTTATGATCTTCGTTACACGTCAGTTTTCAAACTCCCCCCCCCCTCCCCTCTCAAATTTTACTTCCATATAACTTGTTTTATGTCTCTCATCCCCTGTTAAACTTACTATAAATAGTAGCCTGCTATTTGCGTATTGTCTAAAATGTCACTACGAGAATGTCCCACGTAAAAGCCATGTAGGTCTATTTGAGAGAAAGTTCCGCCTTGAAATCCGCGAAACGCTGCGCTACTTATACTGGCCGTCCTCTGAAGAATAACGTACGATTTTGCTGATCTGTACCTTTTAACCTTGTAACACTATTACTTATTTGTCTTCATATTGATATATTCTTGATCCAGTCTTTTTAAAATCTGTGAACATAAATTGTATTTTCCCAACTCTGTTCTACCTGTGTTATGTATACCTATATAACAATACAAATTGTGAGCTTTCGAGATTTAAATTCCACACAAACTGTGTGTATATATACTTTTATTTTTGTGTGCAACCTGACTATGGTCTTTTAGGCCGAAACATTTAGCTGAAAATAATAGAATAAAACTGTTCCGTTCCGACTGGATGTATTGTAATTCTAACAGGGCTTCATTTGTAACTGGGTGCTAAAACAGTACTGTAAACAGCACCTGGGCTGCAATTTTAACAACGTATACGAGCCGAATGGCAAAACGCTTAAAATCATTTCTTCGCCGTGGCGCAACAGCCCCTAGTGTGCCAGGGCCTCCTTATTATCGAGGCTTCACGATCATACTCAGACACACAACATTCGGTAGGACTCCTCTGGACCAGTGATCAGCCCGAGGCAGAGACGTCTACCTGACAACACACGACACAGGGGACAGACATCCATGCCCCCGTCGGGATTCGAACCCGCAATCCTAACAGGCAAGCGGCTGCAGACCCCACGTCTTAGCGTGCGCGGCCACGGGGATCGGCTAACTTTAACATCATCACTCTCACAAATTCAGTAGGCGTTGTTCGGTGAAGAACATTATTATTTAAAACTAAATTTTATTTTCAAGCAGTAAGCAAAATACTTTACAAATTTCGACATCACCTACTATCTTGCAGACGTTTTTCCTGTCGATATATCGAGAAAACCCTTTTGTGTTAATTATTTCTATCATGCTTGTCTATGTTCTGTGTATACTTCGCCTATAAACAGCGTGCCCTGAGTGTGAATATTCAAGTATTACCAGCCGCCACCAAATTAACGCAACACAAGAAAACTGATTGATGAGATGACGGCCTTGAAACATGCGGCAGTTTATTAATTAGGCTCTGAAAACAAACTCCATAGCGCAGAGCAGTGCTTGAGAACCCAGAAGTCGCCATTCTTTTCGAATTGCCTGTATTATGTGGGACCTAAATGTGTATTAGGGCCGTGCCATGGCTCGGGCGGTTAGCCGCCGGCCTCCCACCGCGGAGTCCCGGGTTCGATCCCGGGGTCAGTCGATGTGGGATTTGTGGTGGACAAAGTGGCGCTGCGACAGGATTTACCCGAGTTCTTCGGTTTCCCCTGTCAATGTCATTCCACCGGTGCTCCATTACTAGGAAAAGGACAAAAATAATCATCATCGTCATCTTCATCATAGGGTTGCACAATAAGCATCATGGCTGCGGTGCGTCCGTAGTGTCTGCTGCGGGACCCTTCACCACTTAAAAAAGTGTGTATTAGGCCTGCTTTCTTCACGACAGGTTGGTGCGGGCTCAAGTCCTAAGCTTGGTTTCTCCAAGTCACATCCTTACAACCCATTTCCGTAAGAGCCTTCTAATGTAATCCGATCTGTGACTAATTTTTTCAAGTGGTTTTGGTCCGTCAGGATTTCCGACCGCAATTCTCTATGTATGTAACTCCGTCATGCTTGCTTCGTGCCCCTCATCCTTTTAATTTGATCATCCAAATAATATTTGTTGGGGCACACAAATTTTAAAGCCCCCCATTAGTTCTCCTCTTTCTAGACTACTTAAAGACATTTGGTCTAAAAGCATAGCCATGAGGAACTAGTACTTTTTTAGACGTACTTTTATGAAAGAGTTTATAACGAAAAAAATGAAATTATATCTGGACATTAACGTTTGTTGTGAGCGATGAAAACAATAATTTTATCAACAAAACTTGAATGTTAATTATTTTAAACAAACAGAAATCTATGCGTAGTCTTCCGTTTAAGTATTCTCCTAAATTAGAGAGGTTTATTGACTGAAATGGCGTGTGTTCTTTGTGCATTAGGAAGTGGTGTTATGTTTGTCATATTCACATTTCTTGAATTTTATTATAGTAATCCACGATTCGGTATCTAGAAGCATTTTAAGCTGTTTATTGCATCTTACATCTAGAAAGTTATTCTACCGTGGTGTGAATACGATGAGGTTCTTCCATATCATTCATGTTGTTGGCCGATATTGTCGTGTAGGTACCACAGGTGGCACCAAACTGAGCCTATCCGTGCACCTGATAGGTAGACAACCTGTTCCTACTAGATTAATCTTAATTCTGGCTTCCAGTCTACTTCTAGGACGTAGAATTTACCCTTTTCAAAGGTGATTCACCACCAGAGTCTGGTGTGCATTCAATGTCTTTTCAATTCTAGTTACAGGATATACGTATAATCCCAGATTTCGCTATGGAAAACTGTCAAGTAGTCTGTATTCATCTCGAAGCTGTTTCTTATATAGTTTCATAAATTGGTTTTTAAAATTAAGATTATTTTAACTGAATGGTTAGTATGGGATGATAATGGGACCAAATTGAAATGTAGACCTAAGTACAATTGGCTCCTGTATAGACTTTTACAGCTATCTAAACGTAGTTCAGCGAAACGGCATACTGTTCTGCATTCCTTCTGTACTGTACAGTGATGTAGCGGTTTAGGTGGTTCGGAATTTTTATTTATATGACAAGTTTGTTGATTTATACCAAGAGAGATCGAGAGGGTGAGAGGCAGGTTGGATAGATTGATGGAGGGGATATGCATGTAATATTTCGCGGAAATTCTCTATACCGGGTCCTGTAGAGCCAGCCGTAGGGTTTGGCTGGTGTTGGGTCTGTTACTACGCACTGTAGCCATGTCGATATATAATAGAAATGCCAGGTACATTCATGAGATGCATAACTCAATGACAAGTCGGCGAAGACATGTTATGTTAAATTGTTATGGAAAACACAGCTTTTATAAATGATGCTTCCACCCTTACAATGCGAAAGTTTTGAGTTCCATTCCAAATGCAGTGGGCGTTAAAAATGTAACCAGCTGAAATATAGAATCCAATGCTTCTTTAATACGTTCATCGGCAAATATAACAACAACTGACGATTCCTGTCAGATATTTAGAATCCTCGAAACGGATATAATGTAATGTTTCTAGAGTATTATACAAGTTAATTTCTGATGAACAGACGCAGTTTCCTGTCACGAGACATGTCATTGCCTTTGTTGCGGGTAAATCGAAAGGTCAGTCACTAGAAGGCTGAACTCAAGTAGAGAAATCAATAGACGTAGCTTCCTGAAAATACCTTGTCATATATCGTCGTCTTCGTATTCGTTGTTGTTGTGGGTGGCGGCGGCGGTGGTGGTGGTGGCGGCGGCGGCGGCGGCGGCGGTGTTGGTGGTGGCGGCGGCGGCGGCGGTGTTGGTGGTGGCGGCGGCGGCGGCGGTGGTGGTGGCGGCGGCGGTGGCGGTGGCGGCGGCGGCGGCGGCGACGATATAAAAGTACAAACACACGTGTTCTGTAACTCCTAAAACTGTCTTTAATTCAGTAACGAACGTTAAAGCCATTAATTTCCTTTCATGTTTAAGCTGAGATGAAACAAATTCAGTGGAATTTTTTCCGCAGTTTTAAGTGAACCTGTGGCACTTACTTGACTGTTTCTTGTTCTACCTGTAGTGTGATAACCTTGCAGGTTGTAGTATATCAAGGTTAACCTATGCAGAGTATTCTCTATTCCCAACTCGTGCAACCTTATTTTTATAAGGATCCATGATTTTACAGCATAATAAGCCAAAGAAACCCTTCCTTCAAGAGTACACAGCATTTTCAACATTTATTCTCCCTTGCCGTGCATATATTAAGGGCTTAACACATGACAGTGGGGTTACAATTTACATTTTACCAAACCAAATATATGCTCACGTACTTCCGTGACTGCCAGAGAACAGTGTCGTAGAAAGTAAAATATCGATACGTCACCTTAGAAACCCAGATTTACAGTAGCGTAGGGACGTACAATAGCTCGACTTTACTTCGTCTTCAGCGAGACCAATCATATGACACCGCGTCGCGCGCGGTTCATAAATACGCGTCGTATTTCAATGTATGTATAGCAGTGCGCCAAACTGAATATTACTTTAGGAAAACGTTGAAGCATCCTGTACAATTAAGAGAGATTTAAAGCGTAAACGTACGTATTTTTTATTACGATAATAATTCGATTAATGTGCAAAGTTGTCGAATAAGTACCGTTGAAAGTATTCTATATATATATATATATATATATATATATATATACATCCTCGGCCTTAGGATGTGGTGTTGTTTGTGCTGTATTCGAAGCTCCGTCAAGCTGTACTATATCTGCAGTTATTCGGTGACGGTCACGCCACGAAACAACACTTTGGGAATACCAAGAAATAGTCCACTCTCTGAAGCAGAGAGCGAAATCAGTGAAGTTGATAAACGTCCGAAATGTTATTGTAGTAGAAATGTAGATTTACACTTGCAAGGTGTTATTGTCTTGTAGATACGCAGTGAAATGGTGTCAGGCGTTACCACTGAGCATACTAGAGCTGGTCAGACGAAAGACGGAGGTATAATTGGGCGAATTTGTAACAGTTTAAATGCATTTGTTGATTGACATTAAAAATCGAACTGTAATTGCACGGAATGGAAAACATATAATTAAATTGCTGGAAAAAATGCTATGTCTGTAAATGATAGTAATTTACATTAGGGGCACGTTAAATTAGTGGATTCTGAATGCCTCAGCATATAAACCCATGTTGGCGGTAATTTGCTTAGGTGAATGTAAACAGTATTCTGTAGCCGGAATTGATCAGTTGTACATCTTCTTGGGAAGCAGGCGGTCCAATTTCCTGTTTAACTTCTGGCCTTATGGTTGGCATTTCGGTGTAATGTTACGTCATTCATCTGAGCTAACAATAAATACGCGTAGAACGGTCCATGTGCAACTTCATACAACCCTCAGGGCGCTTTCTGTCTTCTGGCAGAACAGAGTAAATTGTGCCTAGTAAAGCTGTTCTCTGATTTGCTGTCCAGTCACTTCCGTGTAGATTTAACAGAGGATAGGAACATCAATTTAATAAGCTGGAATTAGCTTCCAGAAACGGTAAACCGGGTTGTGATAGTGAACGGAATTTCTAGTGGCATCTAAATTCCATCACGTCGTGCTTATTCGCCCTCCATGTTTATTGAGGCTATATTGAATACTGTTCTCAAACATAAGCTGTACAGATTTTGTAAATGTAATTAACTAGTTTTACCCGTGCGAATAATTCGAACGTGGGAAAAATTAAGTATTTGTATAACAAAAATGTATTTATATTTTTGAAAGTTCAAAACACTTCTCCATATCCAATATTTGACCTTTTCAGTCTATTATTTTCTATACGCTGTTGGTACTTTTCAGTAACCGCAACAGTGACGTCAAATGTAGAGGCTCGAGAACACCCGCATAGATGTAGCCACGGGAAAAAGCAGGCGATTGTCTGTATGTTCTAGCACGTTTAACCGTCTGTCCTTGAGCCTTATTCATTGTCATAGTAAACGTGATTTTGATAGGAAATTTGTCGTGCTATAGTTGTTGACTGTTGCAAAATGAAGCAAATGACTAGTGTTAATTTTCAGATTTAGTGTAGACGTTGCTGTGGTAAACCTCATGGTGACAAACTGTTCAGAAACCCAATAGGATATACAAGTGGCCGTTCGCCCGGCTTGCACATGTAATCTGGAGTCTGCATTATAATAAACCGTGCAGTCATCTTAGATTAAATTATTCACGATCCAGTCATTTATTGCCGTACAGTCTTCCTTCTTTGGAGTCAGTTGCAATGTTGTTTCCATTGTGTATGTTGGTTCCGTTAATGCAACTCGTTTGGAAATCGAATGTTCTGTCTCAAGCGGAGGCCGATGGAAGCACACAAAATATGTTAACTTTCAATAGTTTTCTGTAGAGGCAGCAATGTCAATTTTTAACATTAGCCTTTTTCGTTAAAAACAATTTTTCGAGAAGGAATTAATAAGAAAAAAGGAGATTGCCATAAATGCCGAATTACGAGATTCTTAAAATGCCTATCTCGAAAATATTTTTTCGGTAGCTCAGTAGTTGACAGTGTCGTTGACAGGTGTTGCCGTATTAACATGTATATATATATGTGTGTGTATGATATATATGTAGTTAATTTCGTCACTTATGGAGAACAGAGTATGCTTTCGTTATAAAAAGCAACAGGTGAGTGTATTCACTGTACTGTGTCTGCAGGTTGTCTGTTGTAATTGTATTAAGAGATTTGGTTATTAGGTTTTAACTAAAGCTTTGTGACAAATCGTCAGGATCTGCGGCTGCAGCGGCACTGTCATTCAAAGGTCCATGAAGTAGGGCCATGTGCCTAGTGTCTGCGCCTCTTGAGACACGGGGCCTGCACCTTAAAATTTAATCTGATTTGGACCAGCTTTTTCACCTTACAATTCTATACGCAGAACTCTGTTGAGTGTAATTCTGAAAAAGAGTTGGATAGGGTTATTCATTTCTAGCTCCATGCAAACGTTTACGTCATGTGTTGAACAACTCACCTGCACAGGTACTGGAGTAATATCAGTGTTCCACTTAATACAGATTCTCGTATTGGGGAGAAGTGTTCCTTGAAGGTCGGCTAATATCGATTAATAACTAGCCTGATGTTTATCATGATGCTTTCTAGACTTTTTATTATAGAACCGGGATAGTACTGACAGACCACGACCACTTCTTCACTTACCTATAAAATTGCTAACGCATTCATCCTCTTATGTCAAATTGATGCTGCGTAACAGTATCTGATAATGTGTCTTTAGATTTGGCACGGATTAACTTAGAACAAGCAATTGTGAGTTACATGGAAGAAGGTAGAGGGCTAGTACCCGCAATTCAAGTGACTCGATCTCGTATTTTGTTTGAGATTCTTAAACGCCGAGCTAATTATTGCTACTATAAAAGCGAGCGCTAGATCAGTTGAGATTAACCCTTTAAATACGAAGCGTATCTGTTTTATATAAGGACTCAGTGCGTACCGCGCTGTAAACACTCCACTTCGGTTATAAAACCCAATCTCTTAATGTTTTATAAGGCAAAAGTTGCTGTTTGTTCTGAGATCCGTACAAAACACATAAACGCAATGTGGGCACCACGTAGAATTTTTTAATGTTAAACCTGGTATTATGTAAAGTTACCACTAGGCTTTAAAAGGTTAAAAATAATTCCACTGCAAACAGAGGGACTGATTTTCAGTGAAAGTGAACTATATGGCGCTTGTAAGGTATTCCTTCCGTTTATAATGTTCTAGACTTCGATTTTCATAGTTGTTGGCGGGGACTGTACGGAAACACACACTCTGTCTCACGCGCTTCAAGTATTTTCGTGATTGAAAACTTTTTATGCAAACAGATGGAAAACTCTCGCTTTACACTGGAGCCTGCTATTTCAATTTTCCCTTCCTTGTGTTATTTCTTCAAGCATAAATTAGGCATAGTAGTTGTTTCGGCCGGGATAATTTAAGTGTTGTTGTTGAAGTAAAATGATATGATTTCGTGACAGAATTCAACATACAAAAAACTTTGACTACCTTGAATAAAAAATGTCAGGACTTTTTTAATATATCACAGAAAAGGGCGCTCCCAGACTCTCGTAATATGGACTTACATACAGGGCTGTGGAGTCGGAGTCGGAAGGAATTTTTAGGTTGCGGTAAAAATGTACCGACTCCGACTCCGAGCTCAGTCTAAAATCTTAACTAGATACTCCAACTCCAGAGCCCTGATAGCTACAGTAACCATTAGACTTATACTTAAATATAGGGTATAAGTCTAAACAGTAGCCTGATGATTCACGTGGTGGCGATGAAATGTCTTACAGGTTTACCGTTATTAACACATATTGAGCTTTTATGAAGGAGTCGGAGTCGGAGTTTTGAAAGTCAAGGAGTCGGGGTCGGAGTCGAAAGTTCTAAAAATCGAGGAGTCGGAGTCGAAGTCGGAGCTTTTGTGTACCGACTCCACAGCCCTGCTTACATAGGGCTTTCTAGCAGATATGAATTTGGTGGGTCGTTATTCACCAGATGTAAATTTTTAGCGAGGTATTTGTTATAATTGAAGTTTTAAACATGGACATTATCTATATAGCATTCAGTTTCTACCTTACAAAAACATGATGGTTTACATTCCAAGGATAAATTCTACTTCGGGATTTAATGGTTCTGTAGTACCAAAATAATACGAAACCGATCAGAAAGCGTTCCATTTTGTGAATAACTGCAGATAATTCGATGTTAAATCATGCAGTTACGTATTATGCTACTAGCCAGTGTTATTTAAGGGATTAAGCAGTGAGCGCGACGTAAAAGGAAAGGTCGGTGTCACCTTTGAAGCTGCTGTTGAAAGTCGAAGTTCCTACAAAGCAGATTTATGAATTCAGTATCAGCAACTTAATTTGTTGTGTAGATGCGGCAGGTTGCAATGAACCGCCTGGTGTTGACAGCCTACAAGTACACGTCGTGTTGTCCCTTCATGTGTATTGAAAACGCTAAGACAAAAGAGGGTGTGCTAAACTTGCCAAAATACATTTGTGTAGAATTAAACATCAGATGAGTTGAACTTGCAATGTAATGTTGCCCGATATACATCTGTGTTCGTCATGAGAAGAAGTTGAAGTCAGTATGTTCTGAAGTGTCGGCCTGGATTGGAGAAGCTTCTAATCACACACTGTGCAGACGTGCGACCAATTTTCTCAGACAAGTGAAGCAATTAGTAATGTAAGCCCCTGGTTCTCGACCGAGCGCTTCAGATAATTAAGAAGTAATGTCGTAAGACATCAATTTAGGCTCGACAAGGAGCCTCAAAGGAAGGCGTCTGAATATTCGTCGATAGTGTCTGTTCCTGCTCGTAAATACGGCGTTGTTCTTCACGTTCCCTTGTACTTGTCGGTGACCCAGTGTCTCGCAAATACTGGCCTTCCCTGGGACCCAGTGTCTCGCAGATACTGGCCTTACCTGTTACTTGTGACTGACCCAGTGTCTCGCAAATCTTGGCCTTCCGTAGTACTTGTGAATGACCCAGTGTCTCGCAAATGCTGGTGTGGTCCTCTGATTTTAGAACCGCTCGAGTCGCGATGGTTGTGAGTGCTCTGTTTAACGACCCTCTCAGTGACTAGTGTTAAATAACATCGGGCGGTGTTGGCGAAGCCGAGGCGTGTCTTCGTCAGCATCTACCCGTGTATTCTCACCACAGACTTCGCAGATGCAATGAATGCCTGCGTGCGCATCACATATGAACTGTGAATTCAGTGTGGCTCACAACAGGAGAAATTCGAAACTGGAACAATCGGACACACGCTAAATGATGGGTGTGCGGAGAGGTAATTATCTCAGCACTGGTGGAGACACTGTTCTGGAAAGGGGTAACTACGTGTAGGTAATAGCTGGGATTTCGATTCTTGTAGATATTTGATTTTTCACTCAAAACGAGGCAGTGAATAAACACCTAAAATTTGGCACACATTTAGTGGAAACTTTTGTATAAGTGTATTTATTTATGTATTGTGCCTACGTGTGTGGGTGTGTGTATATACGAATATATAATTAAAAATATATTTGAGTGTAATAATTTTATTTTTTGCAGAGTCAAATGGTGAAACAGCATCGGAAGCCCAACGAATTGTTTCCAGAAATGGACAAGAATGTGAGTACACATTTATTTTGCCATTCGGAGCACTTCGGTATATCGTAATTGTTTCCTCTTAGAAAAGAGTGTGAATTCAAAAGATGCCAAGTCGCTTTCACCAAACAAATTTAAATTTGTATCCTTATGTTCTTTATTAGTGGCGGGAGTTTGCAACAGAATAATCTAATTATACTTCATGTATTATTTACCGTTCGTTTTACTTAGTAGGCGTATTTCTTGAGAACGTCTCACGGCTGTGGAATTGCTAGACCTGTGCGCAAGATTTCTTATAAGGCTTTGTACTACTCTGTACGTTCTCTGTCCCCTTCCCAGTGTCTACATTAAATATAGATGGGGTAGCTTTTGTGTGCGTTCAAGGAATCATCGCCCCCAAGTCAAACACAATTCTCAGAGAAGATCGATTAAATAAACGCTACAAAAGAATCTGGAAACACTGTTGTGCTGATTGCCTGTGTCCGAATTGAGTTCTACCGGGTGTATTAAACAGAATTCATGCGACACACATTGTGGGAAGATTAAATATATCTTAATATTAAATTATGTAATACGTATTTTAACCACTGTGATTCCTAGTGTTTTTGAATGAGGTCTAGAATGTCAGTTGAAACTGGATTCTGTAGTGCCCACACGTCCCAGACTTGGCGCGTTCTAAATAAGTTACAAAATGCACGTGGTGTAAGAAAATATCTATTATTTTGTTCCATACTTTGAATTTCTTGCATATAAGTCAATATTTTAAAAATAAAAAATCCATTGTAAAATTTTAAAAAACGCAAATCTTTCTCGACTGGTTCTATTGAATGTTGTGAATTTAAATTTGTTACAAACATATAAAGTTCTGGCTCTCAAAAATCACCTTGGTTCTTAATTGCGGTACCATGAAAGTGTACTGTTTTCTGCTTGATTGCTCTTATGTGCCCACGCAAAAACTTGAAACGTAGGGAAACGCTTATTAATTATAAAATTTTTGTAACGAAAGTTCTCTGCCTTGCCACTTTTTGCCACTTGATGCCAATGTATCGATCTGCGGATTCTTTGTAACGTTCGTAGAAATTCTTCAATACTTGGATCTGTTTACAGCCCACAGCAAACATTGTTTCTTAGATAAATTCTAATAGGTTTTGACGGTGGTGTATAATACTGTGTGGTGTTTATCCATCGTCCGAAGAGTAAAATATTAAAATATTAAAAAATCAAAATCACAACGTTTCGGAAGCTGGCTCTGCTTCCGTCCTCAGCCTCCATCAGGCTAGCTCTGTCTAAGGGGCCCAACAGAGGAGGTTCGTCTTTTCTCCCCCTCCATTCATCTGAGGACAGATGCAGAGTCAGCTTCCAAAACGTTGTGATTTTAATTTTTTTATATTTTACTCTTCGGACGATGGGTGAATTCCATAAAACCATCACCACACAGTACTGTTCCTTAGATTGTGTACTGAGATGCAAGATTGTCGATGTGTAGCTCTTTGTATTTTTTAAACAACACTAGCGAAAATCAGCTTTTGCTGTGCGGAATACATTCGTAAATAGTTACATTTTATAATCGTACCATTCAAAGTGGCCTGATGATAAACGAGGAAAATAACTTGTCTTTATTCCATCACAGAAACCTGCCAAGTGTTATCTTACACCTGAAATCAACTTATTAATAACTGATGGGCTTTGATTTGTTTCAAGTACGATTTGCGACAAACTCGCCGCCCCCCCCCCCCCCCGCCACTACATTTTTATGAGATCAGTAAGAGACCTTGTAAGCGTAGCAGTGCGTCCGCCTTCGATGCCCCACAATTTCTGACAAACATAAGCCAAATTCACTCACAAATTCTATGCAGAGGTGCAGTGCGTGGTAGCTTTACCGAACAAGAAGTCTCCAAACTTTGTAGCACCAGTGGCCTAAGTTTGTTTGCTTTAATAACTAGAACTCACCACTGGAAGGAATTCTGATACAGGTGAACCCATTCCACGCCTTTGTCCTATTTATTTGACATCTGTTTTAATGTTACCCTTTTATCTTCATCTACTACTGAAGTGATTAACTTTTGAAATTTTTAAAGGATTTAGTGTTCCCCAGTATGTGCTAGATGCGTAGCTTATCTCATTATTTTGGGTGTGAAGGGGCTAATGGAACGTGCCGATTGTAGAACTGCTCCTTAGGCAGACTTCTTCGTCCTTATTTCGTGTGTGTTAGTTCCTGGTGTTCCGCTCGGCTGTTGGTGCTTGCAACATTCTCGAACCTTAGATGAAGTCTAATTTATTTTCTTCATCGTAGTGAATTTAGATTTTATTCTTTGTCGAGATGTTCATACTTATCTCTCATGCCTAAGCATAGATGTGACGTTACGCGTGTAGTTATATTTAAATTCTGATTGGGCCAGTTGCATTCTTTTATATTACAGACGTTAAGTAATGAATATTTTGTAGTTGAGTAATGAGTAAGACCGAGGGGTAGGCAAGCAATTTTTGTATGTGACCAGCCTGCCCGAGTGTTATCCTCACATAGGACCGTGCGTCACTGGGGTAATACCACGGAAGAACGGAATTCTCAACCACACCGCTGTGGAAACCTCCAAATTTGCGTGATTTAAACAAGCTGTATCGAAACACGAATGTGTCGGTCCCATTGCATCGTATGTTCGTGAACACATTCAAGGGTACTCTAAATTTAAAATTCACTGTCCTGGGCAGCTGCTGAATTGTAAACCCCAGCGTAAATGAAGATTTAAAATTACAGTGAGAATACAGTTACATATAAAAAGACTAATCACCAACAAATGCACAAAGAGAATTTTATCATCAATCGTAACGCACTCCTACATGTTTCGACCCTGCTGGGTCATCTTCAGGGAGAACTTTTTCTTATCGTTACACTAAGGTTGCACTTTACAGTTCAGTGAGAATGTGCTGTTGACTGTGTACTGTGTACTGGAGGCGTGAACTCTGTGTGGTCCCGGCCTGCTGACCTGCAGAGGGTTCATGCCCCCAAAAACAACGCAGTACACAGTCAACAGCACATTCTCACTCAACTGTGAAGTGCAACCTTAATGTAACGATAACAAAAAGTTCTCCCTGAAGATGACCCAGCAGGGTCGAAACATGTAGGAGTGTGTTACGATTGATGATAAAACTCTCTTTGTGCATTTGTTGGTGATTAGTGTGTTTGTATAATATAGTGCACGGGCATGGAACACATTAAAAGTTACATACATTCGTTTCTTGACAGTAATTACTATTTGGTGCATCCTGTTGGCTTGGTTCCGAATCCACGTGTTTGCAATATGCGTAGGAGGTGGCTGCTTTAGTCGCTATTCAGTCTGTGATTGATTGCTTAACAAAGCAATCCCACCTGGGTTCTAATGGAGCGTGCCATTCAATACCATGCACACAGGTAAATGTTTAAACAAATATTGCATTTTAGTCGTCACTTACGAGTAGCTTATGCACACAAAAGTAATTTCTCATGTGTGACGTATATGAAACTGGTTTTGTTTGAAAGCACTGTTTACGATATTTTCATGTTCAAATTTAAAACTTTAGTAAAACAATAAAACGGGTAAATCAGTGAAATGGGTGTTATATGCTGTGAGAAGTTACAGTGTAACTGCCCCAATTAACTCTTGCAAGCTCAGTGGTTACAACATGTAACATTTGTTGTTCCTTAATTCGATATGATTCTCGCATTGCACAGCGTTTAAGTCTCTAAGAGCATTGACCAACTGTTTTTTGTAATTAATACTAATGAGTTGCCTGAGAGGTAGAAACTGAGGTTTCGAATGTGATTTGGATTACTTCCCGTGTTCAGTAACATAAAAGCCTCTTGGTTTGCAGCCATCGTAGCTTCAAATTCTCGCAAAATGCAGCATTCCCAATGTGGAATTTCAAAATTGAGCCCAGCTGTTCAACCTCATACTCTACTGCACGCTGGAAAAAATACCCCGTCGCTCTGTATTTTTCGCTGCTCAACGCTCAACCTTCCCTCCAAGCTCCTTCATCAGAAGGGCGAGCGATTATATCTAAAAAAACTTCCCAGGCGTTAAATTTTGTATTTCTCTTGTAATAAGTGTAGCTTCTTTTACCACACACATGCTTATTTTTATTTCCTTCTTTCTTTGTTCCTTCTTCCTTTGCTTTTACTTTCCTTCGATATATGAGGGGCTGAGAACATGGGGGCATAAATTAGTAGCGTCTTAAATGACAATTGAGTCTGACGTGGATATTTTTGTTATTATTTGGCCTCTACTCGTTGTATGTTTAGTTACTGAGATATTAACTTTGGTAAACCGTGGCCACATTGTGATTATATCATTCATTTAGCACATGAAATTACCTGTAATTATTTGATATTTTGTATTCTCTCGCACTATTAACGTCATTTTCGTGTGTAGATTATAGATTTCAGTTCTGATGCAACTTTCTGAAACCTAAAACGGTGGCGGTGCAACAGTCCTGGTTACAAGACCTTAACATCTACCTGTATGGGTACTTCCACATAGACCTGCGAGATGCAGAGCCATACACATACTCGTATTTCCGACAGTGTTTTGTTTTACTTTCTCAGTACTATGTTTTCAACCAGTGGCTTGTCCGTTCAAACAGATGTTTGTTTTGCGTACTGTTCTTTCGGTAGTCTGTTGAGGAATTCTGCCCATTTTAACATGGACTGCACTATAGTAACTGGGACATTTCTCGGAATTTGGCGTTAGACTTGAGACTTTTAAGATAAATATACTCGGAAATTCTTATTTGTTCAATCGACAAGGAACTGGAGTGTGTACCGTATTCGAAGCTGATGGCGTGGCGCTACAACGAATTAATTCAATGTTACTGGTAAAAGGGTCAACGTCCTTTAGAATTTCTTTATGTTTGCATTTGTAGAATTCATAACTATGCTAACAGGGCGCACTGATATTTTACAATTTTGTGCGCCTCTGTCAGTGTTTGGATGATCAACACGTTACACTTTTAGAAGAGAGTCTTCAAATGGGTGTGGTCAATAGTACGTATGAGGCATATGTAATCCTCTTATACTCTTGTATTATTTATAGGCTTGGTGGTATATCTGGGACTGTGTGGAAGTCTTCGTGCTATCAGTAGCGATGCCATGTGAGTATACAAATGGTGCAGCCATTTGTTGCCTCATGGATCTTGTGAAATACAGGCCGGGGGGGGGGGGGGTCGAAAAATTTTATCCTTAGCGAGTACATTTCTAGAAAGGCAGTCATTACAGTTCCAGTTTATAATAATTGCCCGACACATGCACCGTCTTGTATTTACACAGTTATACTGTTATAAATTACTCAGAAGAATTTGTGACAGAAACACAAAATGGATTCCGAAAGGGACGGTCATGCACGGATCCAACACTTTGCCTCAAATTATTAATTGAAAAAAGAAGGGAATTTAACTTGGAAATACATTTTCTGTTTATAGATTATGAAAAAGCATTTGACAACATATAAAGACAGATTTTATTTAACATTTTGAAATTCAAACATATCCCAGACACATTGTTAAAGGCAATAGTGGATATTTACACACAAAACAAAATATTGATAAAATTTAACAATAAACTATCGAAACCGACAGAAATTAATAAAGGAATAAGCCAAGGTTGCCCTCTCTCACCTACACTGTTTAATATATATTTAGACGAATTGATAACTAAATGGCAGAAACAGGGCATAACAGGAATCAAACTTTCAAAAAACCGGCAACTGTCAACGCTGTTATTTGCAGACGACCAAGTCATAATAGCAGAAACAGAAGATAACCTACAGAAAGCTGCCCACAAATTAAACCAAATAATAACGGAACACGGTTTAACCATTTCTGTACAGAAAACAAAATCGATGGCATTTAAAGGCCGAGACCCAGTAAGAACCAAAGTTGTAATAGATAACAAAATTATAGAACAAGTAAATTCTTTTAACTATTTAGGAAATATGATATCTTATGAAAAAGAACTGGACATTGACAACAAATTACAAAACTATTTGAAAATTACAGATATTATAAATTATGTATTTAGACCACAGAAAACGCCTAAGAAAACAAGAACAAAAATATACAACACACTAACCCTCCCAGTTCTGTTATATGGCAGTGAAACTTGGACTATTAAACCAGGGGACGCCAGAAGAATAACAGCAGCAGAGATGAAATATATGAGAAGAACAGCAGGATACACTTGGACAGACAACAAAACAAATACACAAATTGCAAAGGAATTAAAAATAACACCAATTCTGGACGAATTACTGGAATACAAGGGGAACTGGATACAACACGTAAATAGAATGCCTCGTAACATATTACCCTGGGTAATGAAACGCTGTTCCCCAACTGGCAGAAGGAATCATGGAAGACCTTTGAAGAGACTTCTGGATACGTGAGACCGGAACGGACCAACAAGTGGCCTAACTGCATGACAGCTATATGATGATGATGATGATGATGATGATGAAATTAGTCACTATAAATGCACGGCATGACTAGCCTAAAATTCATTAAAATTCCAGTTGTATATCGCCTTTGGAATAGATCGATTTATGGACTTTTTCCATTGTCCTTCTTTTAAAATAAAAATTAAAATTGTGAATGGTGATGGATACCCTTCCCGAAAAGTCGTTTTGGTGTTAATTTTTAACACAGAACGATGGACGTTATCCAAAGAT
The DNA here is from genome assembly GCA_013340265.1 of Coptotermes formosanus. Lineage (NCBI taxonomy): Eukaryota > Metazoa > Arthropoda > Insecta > Blattodea > Rhinotermitidae > Coptotermes > Coptotermes formosanus. The sequence goes on along the minus strand of BLKM01009160.1, from coordinate 190,107 downwards.
TGGATTGTAACAATTTATAGTTTCAGTTAGCGAAAGTACATTGTGGACGAAGAAAACGAGTATACATGCAGTTACAAAGCCCAGCTCGTTTAATTGTATTCAACATCACTATTTCCATAGTTCCTGTTGAAAATATTTGAAATATTTCCGCGATGCGGACTCATTTCATAGTGTAAATCCTTATAGAGTGGCTTTTAAGACTAAATCGCTGGCGAAAATCATAATCGATACCTATACTTTGATGAACAAAATAATATATCGAACGAATCGCGCAATAATATGAAGTTCGATAATTGAAGTATGGTTTATAAGTATCAGTAACCTGTGGACCTCCATGAGAGAGTCATTACTCTGATTTCGATAAACGCTGCAAATATTGCTTTGTATCAACCGTCACCCTTATTGTGGTCAAAATGCTAAATACGCTAACAAAGTACGAGAGAATGGAAGCGATAGTGATGAGGATTCGATAAAGGAACCTCATATATGCGATACACATACGGGCTAAGGAAGGCCAAAATATTTCAACGGGAAGAGTCCTTGATGATGTCCTGTTTGTTTCTCAAATGGTCAAGGAATTTTTCGCTTCATAAAGCCGGGAAAGCTCATTGCCTTGTCGATGAAAGCCCCCCCCCCCCCATTGCCTGGCAGGTGTCATTTGAATCCAGTCGACACCGAAGCAATATATTTATTTAAGATTCTGTCTACACTTTGGAAATCGGTTTCTCTAAGATGCGTTTTAATATTATCCTGCTGTGTTGTGTACGCACTGTAAGAATTTCGACTGAAATTCTGTAAACGTTTTTCATCCCTCCTCATAGTTAAACGGTCCGCCTGTTTATTCGGTACACCCTAAACAATACACGAGTTGTCACGCTCCGTTCGTCCTGTACAGTGATTTTCAAGTTTCTATTAAATTTTCCTTGAAATTAGTTGCGTTATTTTGGCATGGTTGATAATATTTAATTTAAAGTGGGTAGTTTATGCGTCAATGATATTTATGCCTGTAATATTTACGGAAAATTTGCGGTAGCCTGCCCCCATATAGAAAAATATCTGTTTATAATTATTTCTGTTTGAATTTCCGTAAAAATAATTCGAGATTATTTATTGGTTCTGCCAAATGCTAAACAAATTCTCACAGCAAAGAACGTCATTGAAATATTTCTTTACTTCTCATTTCGGCTAAAATAAGTCTTAACTCTTTGATGTGCAGTGTTTCCAATGTGTCAGACCTGGTTTATCCCTACACTACAGTGTATTTTCAAGCACAGTGCTTTTATGTTTAACCCTTTAAAGACGAAGCGTGTCTGTTTTATATAAGGACTCAGTGCGTACCGCGCTGTAAACACTCTCCACTTCGGTTATAAAAACCAGTCTCTTAATGTTTTATAAGGCAAAAGTTGCTGTTTGTTCTGAGATCCGTACAAAACACATAAACGCAATGTGGGCACCACGTAGAATTTTTTAATGTTAAACCTGGCGGTATGTAAAGTTACCGCTAGGCTTTAAAAGGTTAATATGACTCTCACAATAAGAGAGATGACTTCGCTAAACAGTATAAAGTCGTTGCAATTTTTAACGTAGACGCAGTACGTTTTCTTCGAAACAGGAACTGCATTATACATATTACGTACTCGACTTTCCTTTTCCACTTGTCAACACTTGACCTTACCTCCAGCCCACCTTCACCTGAAGGACGAATCGGGCTGTGGCTAGGAATATCGAGACCTGTAACATTTTTCGATTTTGCTGTGATGACTGCAGTGTGCCTCGCTGGTCATACTTACGTTTAGTTATCTGTGACCACACCTTCATGATTCAGATGGTTAAATACGACTTTTCTGATTTGATTGTAAGGCATGCTCTATTGTGCCGCTCGTCTGTAAAAGTCTGTCCCCGAACTGCGTGATATCGCAGCCTCTGGTCTGTCTAAAACGCCCAGTTTCAACTGGAATCCTGTATGATTTCAACGTATCCGTTCTTCCTCATTACTGTATGGAATTCACAGAAGTGTACTGCTGCTAACTAACTGAAGAGTACGAACATATATTCTGTGTTGCAGTTTAATTTTAAGTACAGGGTAATTTAATGAGTCATGATGCTTCCATGTTAGTGAATTGTACTTTTTGTTACTGCGGAGTGTCTTCTGAGCATGGTAGGGTACTGCCGGTAATTTGGTGTTTCTTCACCAGCTAAGAACTGCTACTTTCTCTGAGAAGTGGCACTAATAATGGACGAACCTCCTTTCTCTCCTGCTTCGAATGTTGTGCA
>BLKM01009160.1:47833-182833 GCA_013340265.1 Coptotermes formosanus | reverse complement strand
ATGTGTGTTGGTGTGTGTGTATGTGTATTTGTGGGTGTGTATGTAGGTATGCGTCTGTTGTGTGTGTATGTGTTTGTGTGTGTTTCTGTGTGTGTGTGTGTTTGTTGGTGTGTGTGAGTGAGTGTGTGTATGTGTGTTGGTGTGTGTGTATGTGTATTTGTGGTTGTGTATGTAGGTATGTGTCTGTTGGGGTGTGTGTGTGTGTGTGTGTGTGGAGATTTATGGGCACAGCTTTTGCGTTGTGTAAGTAGGGAATTTTATCTTACGTCAGTCTTGCAATGTAGAAGTGTTCTGCTGCATGTTTAACAAGGTTCGTTGATAGCTTAGAACTGCATGCAATTTATGTAAGTTTTGGAGAAGTTATTTTGGTTTTCTGAAGCAGAATTCTGTCTCAAGAAATTAATTTCCATGTGATATTATATATATTAACCCTCGCTGTGTAGAATTAATATAAATACGCGTATGTTTTGAAACTTAGCACCGAAATCACAATGTGTCCCGTACCTTCATTAAAACCTTCAGTCAGAGTATACTTTTTTCCAGAAGTAGTCGCCGTTCCTATCTAGAAACATATAAAGCTTACACTCTAAATACTGTATGTTAGTAAAATGTGTAGAGTACCTCAGTGTTAGTGGATACGGGGAATCGCCCCTGCTGTAACAGTCACTGTGTTGCAAAGTGCTGAAAACTGTAGTCGCGATATTTATGTTGAGTGTTTCGAATCCTGCTAAAATGTGTTAACATAATAACTTGTTGGAAAAACTGGAGGACTGCGCGTACGCGAACTGAGGTCCTCGCAGCTGTGTGAGTGAAGACTCTAACTTTCCGGCGTACGATTCCCTGTCAGGTTTAAAAATTTTAACGAACAAAAGGATAAAATATTCATCACTTCCGGAGATTTATTCTGGAATAAGCTGTGGCACAGAATGTGGATGCTGTCATGTCTTTCAAGCTGTGGAGTAAGGTAAAGAAGTGGTTTACTGGCGTATTGTTGGAGTTCAAAATTCTTGAATTTGTAAGTTGGTGGGTTAGACTCTGTATATGCCCGTGACCAAATTTCTAAAACTGTAAACTTTTAGACGCTAAGCACAACACTTCGTTTTTTGCTGTCATTGTGAAGTGCCTACAAAGGAAAAAGTTTGTTTGTTTGTTTACATTCTAAATAATTCCTTCCCATATTGCAAAAACGTGGGAGTAACATTGGCAGGAATAAGACACTATAAATGTGAATAAGATGTAAATAGAAGCTGAACCACTTTCATAAAAATTTTATGTGGAATACCGGTAATGCAGCTTGAAATAGACTGCAGACAGTTTAAAAGGCTTCGAACTGCATTATAATTTTAACATCATCAAACGTTTGCTGTTGGGGATTTACGTAAAGGGTTTAATTCAGTGGCCACAACGGAGGCAGTGTTTTTCATTCTACATCGGGGTCTCTGGTCTCGAGATTACGTTACAAAAAATGAAATTACTTACAGTAAGCAGTGACGGAGCTTACATGCATTCACAGGTTACTCCATCAATTTACAGAATTGTTTTTGCCGGTCAGAATACAATATTTTCCATAGCCTTCCAAAATATGAGACAGAAAAGTTGAGGATAATTGTTATAAATATGATAGACTGTTTTATACTTATTCCACATATGGCTTTGTTTTTATAACATCATTCAAATAATCCTAAGAAGCTGTTCTCTCACTGTAAAAGGATTAACTCTTCCACTAAAGCTTTCAAGAGACATATTCTATAGTATATTTCATTTACACCGTATGAATTCCTTCACGACGATTTCATGGAGGGTGGGTGATATAGCTTCCTGCGAAGTTTCAGATGGGAAATGGCGTTTTCTCGATGAGCAGCTGCCTGAGCACGGTACTCTAGTGTCTAATTCCATCTCCAAGAGAACATCTCTCTTACTCTCCGTTGAATTCTGCTGGCAATGCTCCATCAAACCCATGAATATGAATGACGTCATTAGAGAGAGTTTTGTACCTCATTCTTCATTCAATTGAACATGTTTCGTGGGCAGGAAAATGGAGTCCATTTTGCGTGAGTATTTTAGGACTTTTCATATTTTGTATTTTTGAAATAAAAGAATCCGGTAGACAAGTGGGTGGAAGAGGAATTAGAAATGGTTATATAAAATAAAATTATTGAGTGTACAGTTACATTAATACACAAAGATAATCAGGTTAATATATTAATAGAAACAAGTATGATGCGGGTGGTCGTGTGCGGGTGGCAAGGGAAGGGGGGGGGGGGGTATGACATACAGTTTTAGTGTTATGCCAACATACATTTCACATGCAAATGTAGTTTTCCCCTCTTTATTAAAAAACTGAACAGAAAATTAAGTTATAAAACCATGTATGAATTTGCTTCTATGGAATATTTACATTTTAATTTGTTGAATTTAAACCCCGTGGCGTGTTTACTTCGATGTTAACTAGAAGAATTCACGATGCAAGCAAGAGATTTTATTACTTGAAGCTTTGATTGTAATTGGACAGCTGTGAGACTGCGTTAAGAAATAAATAGTAACTCGGTTATTAGCAAGCGACAGACTGTGAGAAAACAGTATATAGAATTGTGCAGGCCTGAAAGGAAACTGAGAAGAAAAAGTGATGTCTATTTTGTAAAATTATTGCCACAAATAGATGCACGAAAATTTTTCTCAGGTGTTCTTTAAGAAGAAAAAGTACCGTTTGTGAAGATCACGTCAGTCCTTCCATCCGCCTGCCCTTTCGTCCTTATCTATCTGTGACTTAGTGTCTGAGTCTGAACCGTTTGTCTGATTGTTATGAAATTTGGTGTCAAACGTCTTGAAAAAATTATCGCATGCGTATGAGTTTTGTGAAAATATGTGCCATGAGATACTTTACTTTAGGGCGTGAGTGAATTTCTGTTCGTAATTGCCACATTTCTTAAACAATTTGAGTGAAATTCGGTGCAGGGTCTCTCCACACAATTCCACTGAAAAAATTTGACTCTCATAAAATTCTATGCTGTGGAAGGAAGACATACTTCAAGTAAGGGCGTGAATGGTGTTTTGCCCTATTTTTAACAACGTTCTTCCGCATTAGACATATATTTGATGAGGTATTCCGTATGCACTCCCTGCTGCAGCCGTTAAACCGTCTGACAACATAAAAACCTATTTGTTGCCTAATGCTTTACACAAAATCTATGTTTTATACATAATAATTGGTGTGCAGTCCTTGACAATGACCAGAAGGGGGCCGAAACATGTTGGAGTTGTAATATTTTATTCGTAAAATTATATATAAATAATATTGTGCGTTTTGTTGGTGTTGTTTTTCATGATTTTTCCCTTTTTCTTTCTTGAAACCAATTGCCTTTCCTTGACCTGTTTCAAGAAAGGGAACTTTCGTATTTATTCACACTCTCAGAGTGACTGTTTAAAAAATTCGAAAGTTAGAACGAGCCAAATGTTTTATCCTTTCAAACCAGCAATGAATAAAATTTCTTTGTGTAAGTTAGCTTGGCGTCTGCTTTCCCTGATTGCTTTTGGTGATGGATATTTACAAAAACCAGCTTGTCCTCTGTCGCTGAACTGTTCTTTCGTGCAGCCGTATATTGACTGATATAAATGAATATGAAAATGCGTCCCTCTTTACCGTCCATGCAGTATGGAAAATTCTGAACTAAACATAAGCATGTAATATGCCGTATTTTAGTGGTGTAAAATGGATCTTGCCGAAACATGCAACCAGCGTTACCAAATAAATGGATTTGCTTCTGGCGGAAAGCAAGTCGCATAGGGTGTGTACACCTAAGGCGTACTGTCTTCAGAGATGTTGTGTGTGAGTCCCTTAAGTCATTTAGGGCAAATTTTGAAAAATCGCCAAGAAGTCCACAAATGTATTTCCATATTCACACCGGAAGATGAGACATGTTTCTGCTTCCTGCGTTAACGACGCTGTGACTGATGAAGGGAGAAGTAAGGATGGCAGAATTATACAAGAAGAAGAGGTAAGAGGGAAGCAAGCATATTCCAAGCTTTGCTAACACATTTCACAGTCATACATTATCAGACGCCCCCTTTTGTATTTCTGCGTGAGCTGTTGGTAGTCCTAAGCCCAGATTTATACTATTTTCAAAGTAGTGACATTACGTGAATAATATTCCACAATGTTTTGAAATTACTGATGTTTGTTGTCATAACAAAACTAGGTACAAATTTTGACTTGTGACACATGTATATACATGCGATCGCAGCGGCCCTCTGGTCGAAACATTTGAACTCTTTTACGGTGAAGTGAATTTTTCTAATGTGAAGTGAGAGACCGGCTACTGTACGTCGTCATCTTCGTGGATTTCCTTAGACCCTCTGGCCCAGTGACAGAATACATGCTGTCCTTCGCGGTTCTCCCGAATTGGCTGCATACAATGATGTACTCGCTAAATTGACTACTTGAAGCAAAATTTTAGCTCAAAAAATTGAAGTAACCATGGAAAGCAATATATGCCATCGTCATTTTGAAGAGGGCCCAAAATAACAGAGTAGTGACTATGTTATGGACGGGACGAACTGATGTTCGGATTACGACAGGGGCAAGATATTTTTCTTTTCTCCAAAACCGTCGGACAGCGCCTGGGGCCCACCCAGCTTCCTGTTTAATGGGCACAGTAATTCTCTCCCAGGTGCAAAGCGGCCGGGTCGTGAATTTGACGACGTATCTCCATCTAGAGCCAGTATGTCGTCATGGCGTGGACAGAGACAGCTTTAATATTTTATCCATTGCAAACAGAGAATAAACAGGTACTGCTGTAATACGTCTTTATTCATCGTCTTCATATTCCACAGACAGGACACACTTTAAGTTGCTGGCTTGCAAATTACTTTGCCAGACCCTTGCTTTCAATTACAATACGGTTTTAAATTCCCCTTCGTAATCTGTGGGCTAGATCGCTAGAATTAAGTGCTGACTGAAGTTGGGGCATGCCTAAGTTCTCGCAGGAACAGTGTACTTTGTTTGAGAAAGGGTCCGAACTTCTCCAAGGTGTTTCGGTGGAGCGAACGTAGGAGAATGGTTGGTTACAGAGTTATGGTATGGAGGGTTATTGTAGGTGGAGGCTAGCAGTCGTTGTTTGTAATTAGTAATTACCGTAGTCCCTTCCCTCGCCTGTCAGATTGTAGTGGGCGATAGTAAACAGTTGACAAGCAGTTAGCGTGTGCTAGGCGCCCGATAACGTCAACATCGTTCTGAAAGCTGAAGCATGCACGCGTCCGGCCGCAAGTTGACTCTCAGCTACGTGGCAGGGTATAAAGATTCTTTAAGCCCATTTAAGTTATAAAACTCCCGTCTGTTTACGATTTCTTTGCTGGTTGCTGGGAGTGTGCAACCACTTCGTAGTGTGTCAGCTTCTAGGTGCATAATAGTGCTGCTTTGAGCAATACTTCTAGAAAATCCTGTAGGGTATTATCAAGAAGTTTCCAGAAGAATATATGAGACCTGCTTTCCGTTTAATGTTTCCTTTTGCACCCAGCCTGTATTGTCACGTAATGCTGACAGGCTGAAAGTGTTTGACATCGGTGGGCTGAGGGGAATGTTTGGATTTAAGCTGGAGAAAGTGAAAATATGGGAGAAAATGAAAGAAATGGATTCTGGAAAAAAAAGGCTTGATATCTGTTGTGTATAAATTCGAGAATGCTTCCTGTTTGTGGGTTTGGAATCTCTCCTATCCGTCAGCTATTTGAAGAACGTAAAGAATAAAATGATATTTGTACCTAGCAGGGAGGAAATGACATGAAGATGGGATCCCTTGCGCAGTTAGGAGCAGTTCCTGCCTTTTGCCCAAAAATAACAGGACGATAAGTTAAACGAAAATTTGATGGTGGGGATTTCAGCACAAATTAAAGAGGGCTGTAATATGTTTGCATTGGGAACATGAAGGGAAGCAAACGTGGGAACAGAGACGTACGTGTGAGGCTAATAATCGATGATTTTAAGTACTTGATATGAGCAGCTGTACTGAATTTAACTGGTCACATATGTGTGGACCTCTGGCGGGTTCCCGTGGGAAAGATGATAAGACATAGAAGGAGAATTTATTGACCCACTGAGCTACTTTGTCACCATAAGGGGGGGGGGGGAGGGGGGCTTCGGTTCATGGAGTTCTTCAACTTAGTTCAACATACAGAATTTTCAATTAGTGCTGACCAGTACATCAAGTTCTGTTGTATGAAGCTTCACAAACATACGCTTCTAGTATCACGCGTCCGGTATGTCTAATTTCCATATAACCGAAGGCGTTCTATATCAAATTAATAGTTACAAGCAAAATCTGTAAAAAGTATGAAGTCGCCCCTGTGTAAGCTGTGAAGTTATAAAGGGGGAGTAAAACTGTAGGTTCACTGTTTCTGAATTTCGGTACAAGATGGAGGCGAGTGGTCAAACCACGCCCCGGCCGCTTTACCTTCGGGAAGGAAATTCGGTACGCATTGAATAGGAGACTGTGTGGGCTTCAGGCCCGGTCTCGACGTTTCGGAGAAGAAAAGCTCTTTTCCACCCGGTAGGGTAGTCAGTGTATCCACTACGCTGTCCTGACTCCGGAGGAAACGTCTGTAACGAAACAAAATTTTGCAGCCTGTAGTACGTATAAGTTTCGCGAGGACGGTGTTATTGTGCTGTTATAGAAGTTGCATAAGAATAACGTCATATATTTGTCAACTGTCTGTCGTAACATAGTACTTCTATTGCGAAGTGACACCCTGTATTTTTATGGTTCTGAGGCTCATAATTTCTTGCCGTAACGTTTTAATTGCCGATCCCAGTGGCCGCGCGGTCTAAGGCGTAGGTCTGCGGCCGAGCGCTTGCTGGGATCGTGGGTTCGAATCCCACCGGAGGCATGAATGTTTGTCTCTTGAACAGTGTTTGTGTTGTCAGGTAGAGGTCTCTGCGACGGGCCGATCCCTCGTCCAGAGGAGTCCTACCGACTGTGGTGTGTGTCTAAGTGTGATCAAGTGAAAATAAACAACCTCGACACCTACTGTGAGTAGGTAGAAGAGGGAAGGACTACGAAACGAAACGTTTTAATTACTGTCAAATATTAGAGAATGTTCTGTTCGTTGTTGGTAGCTTGTGCATGATTTACACCCTTCCGGTGTTTGGTGCTGTTGATATTGCTTGTATAATTGGGGGCAATAGTGGAATTTGTAATTTGTTGCTGCTGAAGCGATTGGGCCTTTGAATGAAACTGCATGCAAATGCATTCATAAAATATCAGGTGCATTTACTGTCTCCAATAATCAGCTGTGGTTCGCGACCAGAACTAACGCTTCGTTATCAGCCACAGTTATTGCTTGCCATTAGTCGGTTTGTTTACTGTTCATATATTGTCATTCAGATTTCAGTGTTTCCAAAACATATTGCAAGAAAACTTAAATAAACTTTAAGGTTTAGGTACAATGTTCATTCATTTAAAAAATCTTTAAATTAGTTAAACGGAGAAAAGATAAAAGAAATGTGGATAAAAAACTTAGCATTTTAGCGGATTGGAGCTAATAAGCGACTCATGGGGCCCAACAAGTCTTTCTAGGGACCTACTGTTTTCCCACTGGAAATGATTCAGAGGATCTTTGGCCGTCACAGTTACCAGCTGAAGTGTTCTAGCTGTCTTTCCCCACACACTGTGTTGAGCTTAAAAACGAGGGCCCCGCTTGGGGCACCTGCTTCTAGGACAGATGATAAAGCTTTTACACATAAGCATGAAGTATCCTAAAATTAAGATGAAACTATCTTTAAACTATCTTTCAGCCTGAAACTGACCTCGAAGTGTGAACGAGGTTGTAAATCTGCTACTTAGTTCTGTTATAACCATAATTCGAAGGTGTCCGAGCCGATGGCCGCTGCTTCTGTTGTTGGGACGAATATTGCTCTAAACAGTTTAGGGCAGTGGTTCTTAAATTTTTTGTGATGTGGGCCCCATCGAGAGCGTGATGAAACCTACGGAGAACTTCTCAGAAAAATGTATTTAAGTGCACATGTATTTAGGCACAAAAAAGAACCTTCGAAAAGCAAACCGTGTTGACTATTATCAATTACACGTTTTGGGAGAAAAAGGGTATTTCACACAACCACGTGTATTGTAGTTTGCCTTTCCTAGGGTATAATAATTTGATAGTGAGATTTGTTGAAGTTAACAAACATTTTTGGTTCTAGAGGCCATAAATTACTTTGTTGAGTAATTTCGTTTTTGAATAAAAAGCAAAATTTCAGTTAGAGATTAGTGAAAATAAAGATGTAACTTTTTTTTCCATTCAAGGTCACCGAGCCTCAGAAATCTGTTTACGGACCCCTTGGGGGAAAGAGGTCCGTGGACCACAGGTTAATAACCACTATCTTAGAAAGAATGACGTCTGTGACCCTAGCCTGGGCGCAGATGTGGATATTTTGACCGTTGCTGCAGTTTCTCTCTTGACCTTCTGACCTTCCTTTACGTAAAATTTCCTACCAGTCTTCATGGAATTTTGTATAAATGTCCTTTTATGGACTGGGGAGGTGTTTTGAAACATCACACATCTTGGCGTTTTCGTTGTCCTCCTCAGTACCTCGATGTGGCTGCTATGAAAGACGCTTGCTTTTAGCGGCCCACCTTCACAATTTCCGTTCCCAAGTTCATATTGTTTGAGACATGAGACGTAACTACCTTTTGAAGTTCATAAATTGACTTCGTATTATCCAAAGGAGGATGTCAGTAGTTCTTAAATATCAATTTGCATGTGCGGGACGTCATGTGAATCACATCGTTGAAGCACCCGTTTGGAACCATTGCCGGAAGTTCAAGACATTTATTATTTTCCCCGAGTCTTTCGAGATTAAAGTCTGTGTAGTGCCTTAAATGAACCAGAGGTATTACGCGTCATTCCAGACTTGCGCCGCAGTGTAAATGACACCTTCGCTCTTCTGGGATGTTACGCAGTATAGTTTGCTAGTTTGTTTCCGACGTTTCGGGACAACCTATCTTTCCCATCTCCATGGGTCAAGCAATCGGAGAAGAGTGCTTGGCTGCGAAGATCTGTTACGAGAGGAATTAATTTCACCCCTTTCGATTCGTGGCAAAACCTTGGTAAAGAACGTAATGAAATCATCATTAGTGTAAAGTTGAGTACCCTCAAGTACGTCATGGCCGAAGATGGATTAGACTCCACTGAACTCCGTGAAACTGTGTTGTTAATAGCACGGCTTAATGGCGATATTACAGGTCTTTAGCAGTCGCTGGGGAGAGTGTAGCTGTTTGGACACCTGCCACTGATAGAGTTTAAGTGTATGGGCTACTGCCACCGGGTGGAAACCGAATTGCAGTTAGATAAATATCATATCGTATCGTATAAACACTTCTCTACGCGTCTGTGTCAAATGTCGTAGCGTGTTGTTTCGCGGGTGAGGACTTATTAGACTCCTCTCCAAACCGAATTGTGTAGGACCACCCATTGTCAGCTCTGCGACACTGCATAATATATACTTGCATAATCCGAACTGCCAACTGCTGACATCTGCAGGTCGTTTTCTTAATCTGCAACTAGAATGCGCCTTTTCGTGGGAGTTTCGTTCTCAGCCCGATTCATATGTGATCCGTGGTGGGCAGAGTGCCAGTGGAACAGCGTACTTTGGTTTTTTTTATGTGTTCCATGTCCGTGCACTATATTATACAAGAACACTAATCACCAACAAATGCACAAAGAGAGTTTTATCATCACTCGTAACACACTCCTACATGTTTCGACCCTGCTGAGTCATCTTCAGGGAGAACTTTTTGTTATCGTTACACTAAGGTTGCACGTTATAGTTGAGTGAGAATGTGCTGTTGACTGTACTGCGTTGTTTTTGTAGGCGTGATCTCTCTTCTTACATGTTTCGACCCTGCTGGGTCATCTTCAGGGAGAACTTTTTTGTTATCGTTACACTAAGGTTGCACTTTACAGTTGAGTGAGAATGTGCTGTTAACTTGTACTGCGTTGTTTTTGGAGGCGTGAACTGCCAGGCCGGGACCTCAAAGAGGTCATGCCTCCAGTACGCAGTCAACAGCACATTCTCACTCAACTATAAAGTGCAACCTTAGTATAACGATAACAAAAAGTTCTTCCTGACGATGACCCAGCAGGTTCGAAACATGTAGGAGTGTGTTACAATTGATGATAAAACTCTATTTGTGCATTTGTTGGTGATTAGTGTTTTTGTAGGCTACTTCGGTGTTCTGTGTCAGGATCATTGCAAGAGTTCACCTTACACATATTTCGTTCACGAACCATGGACATTATATAATCTTAGCTGTTTGCGGTTCGTTCAGCAAGACGCCTTTCATTCCATCTGTCCCGCCATACTGTGTCGAGAGGGTTCACCAGACTCCTGACGGCAAGGAAACTCACTTTTTTGTCATTTTTGACTAGAGGGAACGTAGCGTATTCAGCCGATTGTTTTATATTCCGCAAACTGGGTTACATAATGATAATTGCAGGTAGGCCTAATGATGTCTGCTATAATTATAACTGTATAGTGTTACCTTTCGCATGAAAACGAAGAATTGAAAATTATTTCACCAAGTTGCAAATTACACATGTAGATGCTTTTTTTTTTACTCGTAACCGGTTGGTTATTTGTGGTTTAAAATTACGTTCATTTGTTAAAGTAGCTTCATTTTTTGTTGCAGATCTTGCATATAATAACGTTCATATAATAACGTTCATATAGTACATGAAGCGTAAAATTATGGCAATACCATTTCACCCAATTAAGCAGTTTGCACGTATTGTGCTGTAACAACGGTTAGCGTAATGACGCAACGTGCTGTTGCCTTTATCCTGCGTGCCGCAATGCTGACGACGGATATAATCGCAAATTTGCATGCTGTCGCTCCGACTCAGCATCCTCTGTGTTTAAGATACTTTAAATTTTGTTTGATTAATCCAGTTTATAAGGCGTCGTAGTATCTGTCCTAACGTGAGTAGTATAGCTAGTTTAATCCAGGAAGAAGTGTGCTTCACTCTATATACTTTTTTCACCTCACCCGTACGTATTTTCTGCTCCATAAATTACGACGTTCCGTTTTAGATATCATTAGTGACGTCGGAAATGAATATTTTTTTTTCGTATTTTCGTCCTGGGCCAATATGTCCTTTGTTCTGTGTTTATGCGTATGATGTAAGTAATACACTGGGCAAACTCGCCCGACCTATATAACATTTCTGACGTGTATTCGGGATGTGCCCGTTTCATATCTCGTCCTTTGTATAGGCTGTCGCGGAATTCCTCAAGGATTCCAAGCAAACTTTGACGTGCAACCTCACATAAATCACTACTACTGACTTTTACGTATTTTCCAATTACTTACCCCTTAGTTAGCCTACCATTCGACCCGTTCTCGTTTGATATCCTGGTAGTACCGCTTGGGAAGCTGCAAGTAAAAAGTCCTGAGTAATAAGATATTGTCGCAAAATTTTTCTACGTAACTTACCGAGAGGTAAGGTTGCGTGCGCTTTTCAGTGTATAGACATTGACGAATCGATCTGTGATGTCAGTAGATAGTCAGCGTTTATCATTAAGTCACTGGTGGGTGACAGTATTCCAAACCGAGCAGTCGACAGACAGGTCGAATAATGTACAGAGTTAGGGAAGTGATCCGCCTTTTTCGTGTGCGATCTGCAATGTTTTTGGATATTTATGGTTAGCTGCAGTATTATAATACGAACCGCAACTGATAACGAGGAGAAACAAGCGTTATTGCGGAAGTAAATTCTATGTAATGTAAATGGAAATTCCCAGCGTCAAAATCCTGATCTCGTACTTGGTGATTTTCACTTTGACCATTTCTTCAGATAAATTTAGCTATCAGACGGTAAGGTGAAGCGTGCTAACTTATCTCGCATGAATGAATTTCAAATTTCGACGGCACGTTCAAAGCGTTATGTGTCACTTGCGCTGAAACCGGTGTATCTGAGAGATGTAACGGAATTCTTAGGTTATAAATTTAAAGAAGTCTTACTAGAAACAGAAGATATAAACAGACGAAAACGGTTTTTAAACATCACCCTTGCTTAGTAAAATACAGTACGTTCCCTTTAACACAACATTTGTTTTCCCAGTATTCTTCAAAATCTCAAACTTACTTGTTCGAAATTTACGAAGTGTCTTCATTACCACCGTACAATGCCACTGTTTTGAGTGACAAGCGTGCTAGTGCATTCCTGCCGTGTCGGCTTACACTACAAACCAAGCGCAAACTTAATGCATAACACATTTCCTGCAGGAAGGTTTGTAAATTCGGAGGAAATATTCCAGTTTCTCGTCTTATAAACAGAAAAAAATTTGCAAATACGTGAAAGTGGTCTCAAGATACAGCTTACATTATAGATAGCAAGGGAACGAGCAGGTAACACATGCTGACTGAGAAAATACTAGATGAGTTTGGAGACATGTCCAGCAAAATTCTTGACCCAACTGGCACGGCAAACTGCCATATCTGCAGCGTCACCACTAAGCGCACTAAGGCTGCTGCTTGTTCCTTGTGTATAAGAAAACCGTGTTTCACAACCTGTGCTAATACATCGATAAGCAGGTCTGAATTTTGTGAACTGGTACCTTTGTCGGATGGGGGCAGAAGAAACAGAGAACAAACTCGTCCTCTTGAACGATGAAACTTAGTTTCTTCTCGGTGAATAAGTGAATTTTAGGAATAAAACATACTGGTCTGCAGAAAGTCCCATTTTAATCCACGACGTGTCATTAGATGATATTAAGTTTGGTGGGTGGTGTGCTGTGAGTGCGAATTGAGTTACTGAGTCCATTTTTATGAGACCAAAAACTAATGCTGTTATGTAACACATTTTAAAACTTCCTTTTGAATACCCGTCTGATAGTATGTGTGGTTTTGTTTTGATAAAGACCGCGAGACTGATGGTACAGGCAGTGTACGCTTTGTTTACGGAATATTTGTTTCCTACAAAAATATGCTGGACGTTGTGAACTCCTCTTCCGCTAGATCTGGGCCCGTATGAGTTTCATTTTTGAGGCATGTTAAAAGATAAATTTTATGGTATTTAAGTTCAGGTTGCATTTTTTTTTTTCATTTTAAGTATCAGAACTTCGACGTGGAGTGAATAAGGTTTTCATTGATGTGATCTCTCTCTACGACCCAAAGGAAATCATGCCTAACTTTTTGAATTATGGCGAATCCAGTAATTGAAATTAATTGAAATCGGAAAAAAGCTCATGATCACATAATTGGGCATAGAATTCAACACATTCTGTAACAGTGTGCGTTTAGTCTACCAAAAAATTAACGAAACGAAATCCTTACCTGGTTACGCTGTACAAGCGGGCCGGTTTTAAGTGGAACATTCTGTACGAGGTGTGGACCTCGATTACGACGGATTGGATTACCGGTGATCTTTGCGCTGCCGACCGTCACTTGAAACGTACTGGTGGCATTGAAATGCGAAGTGTCATTTAAAAATGTCTGTTACGTGCCTGTTTTCACCTGCTACTTCAGCACTAATATTTGTTTGTGAGTGTAAAACGTGTTTTTTATGTGGGAAGAGGTAAAGTCAAAGTGTTTCTATACGCGGTATTACGCTGTGTACATTGACCTATAAAGTTAGAAGTAACAGGTGGGTGGTGAAAATTGTGTGAAGTTTTGTAATTTTTACCCTTCACCAGTTTTATTATAGTGGTCTGCTGAAGAAGGATAAGGGGGGCGGATTTTGTAGCCCTCTTGGATCAGAAAATACGAACGGAGCAGGAAGGTAAGGAAACCTTCGATACGGATGGAAGTATAATATTAAAATACTTTGTAAGGGAATAGGATATGAGGTTGTGTACTGCATTCGTTGGAATGGGGGTAGATTCTAATGACGGTTTGATGTGAAGTCACTAATGATATTTTGATTTCCTTAATAGGCGCATAAAATAGCTTATTCTCTCCAGTGAACTAATCTGAGTTGCTGTAGAGAGTGTTTTAATTGTAACTTTCTATAAATCGAGTTATTATCGCTCGAAGTTGTCTTCATCCTTCTGGATCCGAAAATAGATGGCTTGGAATCTATACAGAGTGATAGATGATATGAATTTACATTGAACTAGTTGAGGTACAGGTGCGCCGTAGTAATCAGTTAATGCAAGGTGTCAGAGCACGTCATGACCGACATGCTAAATTGGATCGTGTCGCGTGCGATTTCAAGGGACACTGCGTTATATTTTAAAATGACCTTTCGGGTAAGTTTTAAATTTGAATCCAGGAATTTTCCATTTACAATTTCCAATCATTTCCGCACGGCTGTATTGTGTGGAATGAAGGGCTGATGCTCTGCATATACAATTCTATATTTCATGATAGATTTATCTGAAGCAGACGATTTTTTCCTGCTGTGTGTGTCACGGGGTTTGCAGTGTCACTACACAACTGATATTCTTTGACACATAACCCTACCATGTGATTTAATGTGGAATAGACAAATGCCTATTCTGTGAGTTTATATCACGTCAGATTGTATACACTTGTTAGCGTATCAATAGCTGAATGCTAAGTCCTGCATTGCCATTTTAGGAGGCCGTTTTAACCTTCTAAAGCCTAGCGGTAACTTTACGTACCACCAGGTTTAACATTAAAAAATTCTACGTGGTACCCACATTGCGTTTATGTGTTTTGTACGGATCTCAGAACAAACAGCAACTTTTGCCTTATAAAACATTAAGAGACTGGTTTTTATAACGGAAGTGGAGAGTGTTTACAGCGCGGTACGCACTGAGTCCTTATATAAAACAGATGCTCGTCTTTAAAGGGTTAAAGTGCGCCAATTTTTTATGAAATGTGTAAATACTGAATACTTGAAGGTACATTTAGGGAATATGACCCATGCTGGAAAAGTGGTCAAGTCACTGACGTCACACTTTCGAAGACTGCCAAAAATGTCATGACCATTACGACAAGAACGTCGTCCTGGTTGCGTCTAGCGTGACATTCGCGAATTACCCGACATGGCGTCTTGTGAAGCGACGTTTCAACATCACAAGTAGAAAGAAAATAATTTGCATGTAACTCTCAGAAAGTTAATAATGTGTCTTTATTCTTCATTAACAGTAAATTAATTAATTTCATTACACTTTGATGGGATGTTGGTGTGCCTTTTTATAGTAAAACTGTAGTTTCTTGCAGGAATACAAACAAAGTGGATCTCATACAGGATGTCCAGTGACTTTATGTCGTAAGTTGTGGATTAAAGTGGTTACCTTATACGGAGTTAAAAATATTATGTCAATATGGGTCCGATTTGCAGCCGTTATAAAGATACGGATTTTAAAACGTGAATGAATAAGAAGAGATAAGCACAAAACACACATAATTTAGAGGAATACGTGGTTCTGTTTAGATAAATTCTAAAAGGTTTTGACGATGCTGTAAAATATTTTGTGGTGCTGGGTTTATGGACTTTATCCATCGTCCGAAGAGTAAAATATTAAAAATATTAAAAATTACAATTCACAACGTTTCGGCAGCTGGCTCTGCTTCCGTCTTCAGGTGAATGGGGGGGATAAAAGAGGAAAACCTACTCTATTGGGCCCCTTAGACAGAGCTAGCCTCTATCACTGGAGGCTTCCGATACGTTGTGAATTTTAATTTTTAATATTTTAATATTTTACTCTTCGGACGATGGATAAAGTCCATACACCCATCACCACAGAATGGTTCTGTTTACATAAAACAGTGTTACAGTGTGTTTACAACTGGTCTTCAAAGTGGCCGTCTTCGGCCTGGTTGCACAGTCGGACCAGTTTTAGCATGCCTGCAGAAATGGGCGGGTGCCCCACCATGTTGGTAGGACATCTGATGGTTTGTGCGTGGAGATTGTGGTCATTTAAGACTGTTGGAACTTGTTTTTACCACAGCGTTAGTCTAAATGTCACCTGTCATCTGTCATGCGCGTTCGTCATGAATACAGCGGAATATTACCGGGAATAGGATATTCCAAAATTCACTCTTCCTGAGGGTTTGTGAAGTTTGCGAATCGAACCTACGTTGATATGATATTTTTGACTCTGTATGAAGTCAGGAGTCTAATCGAGAGCGTATGATATAAAGTTTCTTGACACCCTGTATAGCCAAAACCTTGAGAAGTGTGTAGGATTGACAGCAGAAATGGAGACATTATTGTCGTTCTTCTGCATGCAAAATAACGTAACGTCCCTGACATTTTAAATAATAGAACAGGGGCTCTAAATGCTTTATGTTTTCTTCGTTTTGTAACAAAGACGTGTCACGTAAATTTAAATTTAAAATAATATTATATTTTTATTGATTTTATGTTACGAAAGTGAAATAATTCTTAATAAAATTTTAAAAGTTAGTCCATTTTAATTCTTTCCCTTTAGATTTAAAATTAGATATGTTTTTAAAAGAAATGCTGTGATTGGCCATATCATTTGCACAGTGCGTGTAATAAGACCGCGCGTTCTTGACGTAACTACATGAGTCTTAGAGTGGTGCGTACATGTCGTGTGTAATTTTAAACATTGTATAACACGATAAAAAAGATTAGAGAAATGTAGTAGGGACAGTGCGATGTCAAGTACAGTGCACTTTTTGTTTAAATGCTGTGCTCTTAAAACTCCAAATGTTTTTCGATGGGTTATAAAATAACTGTCCGTTATTAAGTATATTGAAGCTGCGGCGATTCACCGGAAGAACCGGCTACAAAGCGTTTGTAAGAATGAGTGAGGCTGATACTGATTTTAGGCCTAAGCGTAGTAAGAAATGTACTAAGTCGGTTTTAAGAAGCATATGCCCAAGACAGCTAATGATGGCTTTATTATACGATTTAAAAATAAATTAAATCCATATTAACCCTTTAAAGACGGAACGCTATCTGTTTTATGTAAGGACTCAGTGCGTACCGCGCTGTAAACACTCTCCACTTCGGTTATAAAAACCAATCTCTTAATATTTTATAAGGCAAAAGTTGCTGTTTGTTCTGAGATCCGTACAAAACACATAAACGCAATGTGGGCACCAGGTAGAATTTTTTAATGTTAAACCTCGTCATACGTAAAGTTACCGCTAGGCTTTAAAAGGTTAACACGTATTCTGAATGTGTGTCTTATATAAGGACTCAGTGCGTACCGCGCTGTAAACGCTCTCCACTTTGGTTATAAAAACCAGTCTGTTAATGTTTTATAAGGCAAAAGTTGCTGTTTGTTCTGAGATCCGTACAAAACACACAAACGCAATGTGGGCACCATGTAGAATTTTTGGATGTTAAGCCGGGTAGTACGTAAAATTACCGCTAGGCTTTAAAAGGTTAAGGGAACAGAACTCACATTGACTGAAAGTGAACGTACATATGTTACCGCAGATCGGATTACCTAGATCTGAATCTTCCTACAGTAGGAACAGAAGCGAAGAAATTGATGTATTGAAGAAAATGAATATTATAATTTTTACGTAACCTTACTAGGACCATACTTTTTTAAAACGTGGTGTTAATGCGATGTTACATATAACGTAGAAGAAGAGATTAAATACTACACGGCTTCTTCGTACGAATGAGGTATGAAATATGAATGAACTAACACCAGTACGCACCGAATTTAACATACAACGGACGTGAAGGAAGGATAGTGAACAATTTCTTGAGTGTTCACAAAACACTTGGGACGTATAATTCAAGAACAGTGATAACAGACGAAGCATCATGCAGTGAATAAAATGAGTGCTGCATACAGGAGTTTGATAGGGATCCGTTAAAGGACAACTTCAGTTAGGCATCCTAGGCGTAGATAGGAGGAGGGACTGAGCGTGGCGTTCTGGGGTGATATGGATTGGATTCTTCTGGCTCAGGATAGGGTTCAAAAGCCGACAGTTGTGCACGCGGTGGTTAATCTCTGGGTTACATAACACGTGGAAACAAACTTGAGTCTCTCATTTGCTCAAGAAGAAGTACGACCCGTTAGTCCTATCAGGGATGTCACTTCACGTGTAGTCATTAAGTACTGTTAGCCGAAGGCATGAATAACTAAGCAGGAATTTGTCGTACTTATCAGTCGTTCATTTTCAATACGTTTACGCTATAAGGGCGACCAACGTTACGCCGCTGGGGTAACGGCTGAAAGTTAAGGCACGTTTAAGCTGAGTTATTTGATGAGGTGACTAGGTGGGTTGAAAGGCGAAAACACGTGTTCAGTTACAAAACCCATGTTCTTTACATGAGGAGGTGAATTTGTGTAGTGGAGAAGGGCCCCGCAGCAGACGCTACGGACGCACCGTAGCCTTGAGGCTTATTGTGCAACCCTGTAGTGAAGGTGAGTGATCTTTTCGTTTTCGTTTTTCCGTATAATGGAGCACCGGTGGAATGAAAGTGATAGAGGAAGACAGAAGTACTCGGGCGGCGCCCCCCCCCCCCCAAAAACCTGTCCCAGTGCCACTTTGTCTGCAACAAATCCTACATGTACTGACCCGGGATCGAAATCGGGCCTCGGCGGTGAGAGGCCGGCAACTAACCGCCTGAACTATGGCACGGCCAAGAAGATGTATTTAATCTCTTCTGAACAGATTTTTCAAACATTCACGAAAGAAACGAGACTAAAATTTAAAAGACTATTTTTTATGTTTTCATTTCCGTGCATATGCTCAATACAGTAAAAGAGATCCAACTTATGCACAATGTCGCCGTTTATTTATCAGACTTTGTCTTTTATATCCCCAACATGTTTCGTCAAATATTTATGCCATCATCAGGGAGTATTATCACAAATTGCATAAGATGTGCATTAAATAGAAATTATAAGGTGGTAAAAACAGTTCAAGAATAGTTGCTGAACTGGCGTGCTCCGCCACACTCGCACGCAACACTCCTGGCCCGATACGCGGGATGTCCTACAGCACATACACCTGTAATTACACGTCTTAGGAACACCAGGCCAAAACTCAACAACATAGCACCAAACCAGCACAAGAATTTTGCAGAAGTTTTTAATATTTTTAAAACTGTTTTTACCATTTTATAATTTATATTTAATGCACATATTATGCAATTTGTAATAATACCCCCTGTTGATGGCATAGGTATTTGCCGAAACGTGTTGGAGGAACTA
The DNA here is from genome assembly GCA_013340265.1 of Coptotermes formosanus. Taxonomy (NCBI): domain Eukaryota; kingdom Metazoa; phylum Arthropoda; class Insecta; order Blattodea; family Rhinotermitidae; genus Coptotermes; species Coptotermes formosanus. The sequence goes on along the minus strand of BLKM01009160.1, from coordinate 163,725 downwards.
AAATACAGAGTTTGATAAATAAACGGTAACATTGTGCATAATTTGGAGCTCTTTTGCTGTATTGAAACACTACTGTTAGACAAAGACTAGACATTTGAACATATCCTAAGTAAACTTGACGTGCACCTCCATTTGCTGGATTAGAATGTCATTGGACGATGAAGGGATGCCATCATTTGAGTGAGCGTCCGACTTCGCAACGGGATGTGTGAAGGGAGGAAGAAAGTGAAGAGCAAAAAGAAGAAGAGGGGGTCAGAAAGAGAGGGGAGTAAGTGCGAGTCATCTGGTCATGGCAGGTTTTGAAGAGGCACGTCTAGATGAAAGGGGAATATGGAAATAAAAGAATCCTTGCTGTGCTGGTCGACATCGTGCACGCAGACTTAATGGAACGGCAGGAAGTGCTGCCAAGGAGAGGGAACTTCAGGGCCAATGCATTTCCTGCAAAGAATCTTCCCTCAAAAATGTAGAAAGGAACCTAAAAGGAATGCATTCCATTACTGACTCCTGGGTTGTATATGAACTATTCTTCTATCCGTTATTTAACAGTAAGAAGGCAAACGCGTCTAATGTTTCGTGCTTTTATGTGCTACTTGGGTAAGTCAGTTCCACTGAATACCAGTCGCTTTCTTAAATTTGAATGACTGCCACGCTATCTATCAGCAGCCCGCGTTCAAGTTTGATATAAGGAAAGAAAAGAAGCTCCTCGCAGTATCCAACACTTCGTACATGCGTTTATTTTATGTTAATTAAGTTTCTAACGACTGCAGTTAATCTACAAGGTGCGTATTCAAATACTCAGAGAGAACGCCGAACCCAGTGGCCGCGCGGTCTAAGGCGTGGGCCTGCGGCCGTTCGCTTGCTGGGATTGTGGGTTCAAATCCCCCCGGAGACATGGATGTCTGTCTCTTTTGAGTGTTGTGTGTTGTCAGGTAGAGGTCTCTGCGACGGGCCGATCACTGGTCCAGAGGAGTCCTACCGAGCGTGATGTGTGTGTGTCTAAATGAGTAATCGTGAAGCCTCGATAATGAGGAGACCCTGGCCCACTGGGGGCTGTTGCGCCAAGGAAAAATAAAAGTTCAGAGATAGCACAGTGTTTTTTTTTCCCCAGGAAGACAAATCCGCGGATGCTGTACAGGGAAGAGATGGTCGCTTTTGCAAGAACCACGCGGAACACGTGAACACAATCTGTGGGCAAAGTGAAGGGGTTTGGTTTTAAACTCAGCGGTATCTAGACGCTGAACGCTAGGCTTTAAAGTGTGAAGCTGGTTTAATTGTGCACTCCAAAGACAGTACCGTACCAAATCTACAGCGGTTGTACAGTGTGACGTTTTGCATGAGGGAGCGATTGAATAATCGATTGTAATCAAGAAAGTAAACACTATTCCACTGTCAGTGTGGTTCCACACGCACTGCGGCAGACAGTATTTTCACTGCAGCATTATTTTATCTCCTTACCTAAGCAGGCACTTTTCACTTACTTGCGGTGCACGATTATACGTACTTTTAGTAAGATTTAGTCTTTATAAAATTACGCATAAGATTGGCCATTAACCCTTTAAAGACGAAGCGTGTCTGTTTTATATAAGGACTCAGTGCGTACCGCGCTGTAAACACTCTCCACTTCGGTTATAAAAACCATTCTCTTAATGTTTTGTAAGGCAAAAGTTGCTGTTTGTTCTGAGATCCGTACAAAACACATAAAGGCAATGTGGGCACCACGTAGAATTTTTTAATGTTAAACCTGGTGGTACGTAAAGTTACCGCTAGGCTTCAAAAGGTTAGTATACAGCAATTATAACTATACGATTTACTTCTGTGCTACTTATAATTTAAAACATGACGTTTGCTTCTTATGTGTCAGAGTTAACAGAGTGCGGTGATAACAGGGCTTGAGAATGGAAGGGTGTTCTGAGTCACGTCTAGAAAATGGGGTTGATAAAAAAATACCGGGTCTGTCTTTTCTTATAATGTGATATCTTGTATAAACAAAAGTGGCACCTGCAGGTGGTCTACATTGTACGATGCCTGTAACACTGTGCAGCAGAATATTAGGACTCGATGTATATTATCCAAAACGACGGCTGGAATTTGTTTTATTACAGAAATACTGATCACCAAGAAATGCACAAAGAGAGTTTTATCATCAATCGTAACACACTCCTACATGTCTCGACCCTGCTGGGTCATCTTCAGGGAGAACTTCTTGTTATCGTTACACTAAGGTTGCACTTTATAGTTGAGTGAGAATGTGCTGTTGACTGTGTACTGCGTTGTTTTCGGAGGTGTGAACTCTCTGCGGTCCCGGCTTGCAGTGCAGGCCGGGACCGCAGAGAGTTCACGCCTCCAAAAACAACGCAGTACACAGTCAACAGCACATTCTCACTCAACTGTAAAGCGCAACCTTAGTGTAACGATAACAAGAAGTTCTCCCTGAAGATGACCCAGCAGGGTCGAAACATGTAGGAGTGTGTTACGATTGATGATAAAACTCTCTTTGTGCATTTGTTGGTGATTAGTGTTTTAGTATAATATAGTGCACGGACATGGAACACACCAAATTTCTTTTATTACTTTTCTATACCGATGAACCGAACCGCAAAGTTGATCTTCTGTGCGTATTTCTTTGTATCAGTAATTTTACTTGTGTGTAGCCTATCGCCCAGTTTCGTGATCTGATTTTATTTATGTCAGACATTTTAAACATTGTGGTAGAATAATTCGAAAAAGAGTTTCAGCTGTTAGCACTTTCAGAACTTGTTTACGTAATTAGTAGGCGGAATTCCATAGGTAATTAATTCCCGAAATTACAGCTTGGAGTGAACGCTGACACATGCATGACAGACACGAATGAAATGCCTAAACGCCATTGGCTAGCACCTGGCGGAATTTTTCACAAATGTGGCTGCTGGTATGTACACTGTCTCTTGGAACAGAACAAAGGGGGCAGGAAGCTGAAGAATAATTAGAGAAATTTAGCAGTGATAAAATTTTATGGCTTTATTTTTGTAAGTAGCTATATCAAAGAGTGACTATGTGTGATAAGTGAATTTCTGAGTATTGCAATACGTTTTTTCAGACCCATTGTGAACTACACGCTGCAGTTCCCGATTGCAATAATATTTGTGCCAAACACCGAGTTTCTGAAGCATTGTAATGTGCACACACACGCTTCCTTCTTCCGGGATAATTATAATTCAGTATAATTGCAATTTATTAATATGTTGACTCAACAACTCAGAGACCAGGTGCGAGGTCATAACTTCAAGGAAACAATAACAAAAAACGAAACACAAGGACATTAAGGGTCGAGGGTCAAGAAGGCTTTCTTCTTGGACTACTTGAATCTTGAAGATAGTCCCGAAACGTCGGTGCAAAATTACCACTGTACGCTGCGTAGTATCTCAGAGGATCGCGTATCTTATGTACATCGCTGAGGGAGGTTGAAATCAATAAATTACTTAACCAATACCTGAACAAGTATTGCACCAAAATATTGACGACGTAACGAAGAGAAGACAGCTAAAGCAACATCTGATTAAGTTTAGTAACGTGCTTACAAACATAATACCCGTACAAGAAAATACGATCTGTTAATTAGTTTCAGAGTTAACAAGAAAGCTATACACACGCAAACACTGTAAATAAAAACAGAAATATTTACAGGATAAAAGGAGATAATAAAGTACAGCATAAAACAAGTGACATACAAGATACAAATTTCATAATGAAATTAACTATTGGTAAATATAATTATGTATTTATCAAAATACAATCAGTGTAAAATGTCAGTATTCCTGCAGAAAGGGTCAGCTGCAGTAACACATGGCTGACGGACTGACCCTTTACATGATACCGTGCGTCATATACAGATAGATCACTGTGGCTGATCAGCCCAATGGGCATACGTAAACCGACAACATCAGCAGTGTAGGAGCAACTGAGCTTGATTTTGTAAACGTTAATAAGGGATAGAGCATAAAGGTGCAGCGGCCTTGACATCCTAACTAAAACGGTGCTTATGTAACATCTCGTTTAACGTTGGAACAGATGTTGTATAGTGCCACCTCATGTAGCGGCTATAGCGTAACGCTGTAAATTTTTTAAAAATTCTTTCCAGTTTAGACGAATACTTTAATGCAATGGTTTTGCAGGCAGAAGAGGCTTACGCTGGTTTAGAGTGTGCAAGGACACTATACAAATTAACCCTTTAAAGACGAAGCATATCTGTTTTATATAAGGACTCAGTGCGTACCGCGCTGTAAACACTCTCCACTTGGGTTATAAAAACCAGTCTCTTAATGTTTTATAAGGCAGAAGTTGCTGTTTGTTCTGAGATCCGTACAAAACACATAAACGCAATGTGGGCACCACGTAGAATTTTTTAATGTTAAACCTGGTCGTACGTAAAGTTACCGCTAGGCTTTAAAATGTTAACAATTATGTTAGGAGTGGAGAAAGAGGAAGTAATGTAAGGAATCAGTCGCAACATTGTGAACGCTTGCGAAAAAGAAGTGGTCTGGGTGCTTGTGGAAATAAATCTTGCAGTTGAACATTAAGTTGAGATATTTTTTTCACATTAATAATATTCCATGCAATCGACGTAGTGTCAGACGCTTCCAACTCTTTGCACGTGATGGCACACGTGGGTTGCGTTTCGCATTCAGTATCCTCTCGGAATAGAAGCCGTTAGGACGAGATATTTGAACCCTAAATACAAAATGGTTACAAAGTGCAAATAGGGTTTTATGGGGGGGGAAAAAAATCTGTTCAGTTTTGATTATGTGAAAATCGCAGTGCTTCGCGTGATTTCAGGCTTCCGCCGCGATGCAGATTACAAGTGCGCTCTTCTGGTATATTATACAGCGTCCAGTGGTAATCCTGTACCGACTTTTCGGGACAATTATTGGTCCCGTCTTCAAGGGTCAGTAAGTTCTTCTTGGACTTTTTGACCCTTGAAGATGGGATCGATAGGGTGTCCCGAAAAGTAGGTACAGAACTGCCACTCAACGCTGCGTAATGTTCCAGAAGAGTGCATATCTCTTAGTGGTAACTGTTTCCCACGTTGAGAGTCCAGACACGTTTATGAAACATGTGTTTCACTTGTTACCGATTGAGTTAGGAGAGGCTGCTGTAAATTTTGAATAGGAATTTGTTCGTTAGCATTCGTGTGTTGCAGTACGCTTCGCTTTTTCAGACTGAGTTCTTCTGCTACTTTATAAGAAAGATTTTGTCGTGAAGTCCATCCTGAGCACAACTCAAGTTTAAGCGTCGCCCTTGATCACAAATGTGCCCTTACTCAGTTATCAATCACACAACAACAGCAAGCTAATTGTAAATGCTTTCTGGCGACTATTTTCGGCTCTAAAATCTGCCATCAACAGGCCACTACACAAGACCAGAGAAGCATAAAACTGTAGAGTTTTGTACTTCACTATTCTTATGTAGTGGCATGATGATGGCTGGATTTTAGAGCCGAAACAAATCGCCAGAAATCCTTTGCTATTAGTTTGTTGTGTGCGGCAGATGACTGACTGCATTCACATCTGTGAACTGATACACCAGCGGCGATGTCCTGTATTAAGATCGTCGTTAATTTTGGGCTGTACTTTACATTATTCCTTCTTATTTCTGATCGCTTTCGAGGACACTTTCAGCTTTCGAGAGTTTTATATCTCGGCGTTGTCTGTGATTGAGACCATGAGGTTAGCACGTGTGCAACAGGATCGCCACTGGAATTGTGCACGTGCTGTCTGTTGGTTGTGCCAGGGCGCTGAACAGAAAAACCCTTCCTTATGCTGCACTCTGTATAATGCAGGATTTTCGTAGACCTTTAAGAACTTGTATTTTTTAATGGTTGTATTTTACAGTTTGTGTTTGTTGTAGGATTGTGAATTTATATTATAATTTATATTATAATATTTAGCACGATTTAGTCGTACTCGTGTGTTGTGCATTAAGAAATAATGTACGTACCGGGATCATGTATATCGAATTCTGCTAGAAATTGTTTTAATATTGTTCAGTCTATTACACGGTCCCTTTTTCTAGACTTGCTTTAATACACAACTGTATGAGGCCTGTAATGGCATCGATGGCTTTTTGTTTGTGTAGACAAGCATAGTAATTCATAACTGGTATTAGGCTATCTACTCTTCATGTCCCTAATTGCTGCCAATTAGTAGAGAGTGGAGTTAAGTCGTTCGCAGATACCGAACAGCCGCAATGTAATCGCTGCCGGTCCATTGCTGGGACCGTTATTATTGCTGAGTGAAGTAATGCTGCGGTTTATCAAACCTACGTAATTGCAGACGTTCGGGTGACAGTTCCACTGCTTAGTCGTTGTGCTGTAGACTGTTCCTCACTCGGCAGTTCTTGGTGCTTTATGAATACCGCAAGAGTTAGTTACAGGTTTGCCAACTAAACCGCACATATGACCAAATATAGGTACAATAATACTAACAAGAATTAAACTAATCACAGAAGCGAATCACTCTGGGGGGTCCCTGGAAAATTAATTGGATTAGTATCCCGTCGCTGGAAACAAACGCTTCAAACCTCTCGCCAACCCACCAACCAAACCCCATTCCAGCAGTAGGGTGGGGATAGAAACGCGTTTCACAAAGCAAAATTCCATGGTTACCCCTCTTTGGCCCCTCTTCTTTGTTTCAATAAACGTTTGTCATCAATGCTTAATTTCCGGAAATTGAACTGTGGTCATGAGTATAAAGTTTGTGAAGGGGGGGGGGGGGGAGGGGTGGTGGTTGAAAGGGCTTGCTTGTCACAAAGAGTTAATTAACGAAATTAATTCTCCGAGAATTTTGCATATTCAAACCTTGTGTATATCTGCTTTTGATACTGAAATATTATTACAGAAGCAAAACCTTAATACGTGTTTTGGCAAAAATAGCAGTAGATGCAGTATACACGGAATTTGTCTAGTAATAATTAAACGTAACTGGTTTCAAAACATTACACAGGTACTTGATATCTTCTTTCTTTCTTAGTCCTTCCTTCCTTCCTTCCTTCCTTCCTTCCTTCCTTCCTTCCTTCCTGCCTTCCTTCCTTCCTTCCTTCCTTCCTGCCTTCCTGCCTGCCTCCCTCCCTCCCTCCCTTCCTCCCTCCCTCCCTTCCTCCCTCCCTCCCTCCCTCCCTCCCTTCCTTCCTTCCTTCCATCCTTCCTTCTTCACAGTAGGTGTTGAGGGTTTTGTGATTTCATTTGATCACACTCAGGCACACACCACAGTCGATAGGACTCCTCTGGACGAGGGATCGGCCCGTCGCAGAGATCTCTACCTGACAACACAAACACTGTACAAGATATAAACATCCATGCCCCCGGTGGGACTCGAACCCACGATCCCAGCAAGCGCTGGGCCGCAGATCTACGCCTCAGACCGCGCGGCCACTGGGATCGGCGGTACTTGATATCCATTATCTAAATATAAATGTAGCTGCAAGTCTATGAAAGGGGGGCGTACATTATGCTTTCTGTATGTCAACATTTATTGGTGGTGAATATAACTGAATCCAAGAACATGAGTGCGGACGGCGTGGGAACTCTGCGTGTAGTAATGTTCTTTACGTGTGGGTTAAGCAGCAACTGCTAAATGGGCATTATTAGATTTGCTGTTGACCATTTTTCGCTGTTTCACACACCGTTATGCTCATTCCCTCTCCTGGCCTGTCCTGTACCAATCTGCCATCGCGTGGCAATCGAACTGAGATCAAATGGTAGATTACAAACTCTGTGCCAGCGCGGATGATGACAGCCTCTTCGCGTTGCGACATTCAACCTTTTAAAGCCTAGCGGTAACTTTACGTACCACCAGGTTTAACATAAAAAATTCTGCGTGGTGCCCACATTGCGTTTGTGTGTTTTGTACGGATCTCAGAACAAACAGCAACTTTTGCCTTATAAAACACTAAGAGATTGGTTTTTATAACCGAAGTGGAGAGTGTTTACAGCGCGGTACGCACTGAGCCCTTTTATAAAACAGATAGGCTTCGTCTTTAAAGGGTTAATTTATAATCGCAAGATATCCCAGACCTGCAGCTGAATCTTTTGGACATTTGTTTATAATTAAAAAAAAAGGAAACATGTTTCATGATTCCCATTACTTTCGCAATCTCACAGAGGAATCATTGTACACAGAAAATATATAAAGTCGCGATTATTCGAAAGATGGAAAATATTGTACGACTGGACTAGCTGGCTGTGGGGGGTAAGGGTGATATCTGAAGCATAATGTCAGTAGCAAAGAAGTGATCTAAAAATTCCAGACGTTTTCAGAATCGATCTACGGCCCACACATTATGCGCTCTGAAAAGTCAAGCCATAAAGTAGATCGTCCGTCTGTCTGAAGCTGCTGCCGTGTTGAACCTACGATGTTCTGTCTGTCGTCAGAATGTAGAGCTTAAGCCCAGAGACATCTGCCTGCAGACACCGAACATGTGCTGATTCGGTTTGAAATTGCATTTAGTGAACAGGTGTGTTTAATAAAGACGGCATGTTTCTACTCTGAGAGATATATCATCTTCAGCTTATACCAAACACAGTTTGTTGAAAGTATGGATACCTTCATTGCAGCTGCAGCACAATACTATTGAAATTCCAATTTGTTATTGTTTTGCTTTACATCATTTATTCCATGTCAAAATTACTTTCGTATCGTAATTGTAAAAATTGTATTTACTCTCTTCTTTGGCATTTATAAAAATCATTACATTTACAAAATTAAGTAGTGTACATTAACCTTTTAAAGTCTAGCGGTAACTTTACGTACCACCAGGTTTAACATTAAAAAATTCTACGTTGTGCCCACATTGCGTTTATGTGTTTTGTACGGATCTCAGAACAAACAGCAACTTTTGCCTTATAAAACATTAAGAGATTGGTTTTTATAACCATGGTGGAGAGTGTTTACAACCCGGTACGCACTGAGTCCTTATATAAAACAGATACGCTTCATCTTTAAAGGGTTAAAATGCTTTCCCACTTGCAATAAATAATTTAAACGCCGTAAAGTGTTCTGTTTTTTAAATCTCGGACTATCAACCAATTTGTGTTGTCAGGAACATAAATGGTAGTATAACATAGGGCCTACAGTTTAGAAATATATACGCATAAACACACACACATATATGTGTATATGTAATTCGTGAAGTTTAAAAATGTCGAAATTCCATTTAACATGTCGTTACGTGTTTCTCGCAAGCTTCGTTTTGTAATGTGAATTTTCTTGAAAAGACCTTAGAAGAGCAACACTGCGGCAAAAAGGACAGTGCTTCAGCTACAGCCTCCATAGGCAGCAGGGATATTAAATTCCTCCGAACAAATGACTAGCGAGTACGACTGGTCACGTAGACCCGAGCCATGCTACCGCTAGCTGTAGCCCCGATATCAAACCACACAGCCTATATACAAGACAGTGCAATGCTCATACCATTTCCCCTCTCTCAAGCAAGCGCCTGCAAATCGTGCAGGATAAAAAATGCAGTACAAGTTGAAATCACTGTTTGCCGTCACCTACATATGTAACACGAGCCAATAATTCGCACTTACTGCCAGTGTGTATTTCTAGTGTATAAACTTACACAAAATGTAATAATATGGGAACGTGATAGAAAGTAACAAACGTGTTGTCGGGGGTTCTTTTTAGATAGTGCTAAAGCTATAACCGGTATGCTGTGCGCAAGGTCGAAACAGCGGGATTGTACATAGATATTTTGCAAAAATTATACGGCTTTATCACTTCCTATATTTGCTGTAATTCCGGTGAAAAATACAAATTATAAACTTTACCGTTAGTCATGCCTTAACATCCAAACACGTGTTCTGCTATGAGCGCTATATTTCGGGGTTTTTAATTACATAATCCAATGCTGGAATATGTATAATTAACAGTAATTAATTATTTATATACCCGTTTGTCTTAAAGTCTCAGATTTCGTAGCTTAAATTTACTTCAAAGTACACGTAGAAAACATTATCAATACTCTGTGTGTTGTGTGATACGGATGTGTTAGCTCGCTGCACATGTACATGTGTTTATAAACGTCCCACAAAATCGAAGGCCTTGTTTATACGAGGTTTTCTCTCAGTTAACCTGTAGATGGTTTAGTGATTTTTTATATTGTTCATGCCGTGCATTGTCGGTAATCAAATCACAATATTCAGCCAAACAAAATGCGTTGTATTGTTTCCATATGTTTTTTAATCAACAATATATTGTAATAAAAATATCTGGAAAGAATGTATTGCATTTTGTTGGCCTGAATATAGTGTTTTGTTTAGTGATTGTTTAGGGTCGAATTAAAATAACAAAATCCTTATAGAGAGTGAATAGGAAAGGGCAGCAATGATGTGTTTGTGATCCACATCGACTTACACTCAGAATGTTGTCATGGATCTGCTGAGGAGAGTCGTGTAATCGGGCTAGCCTATAGAAGCGATGCAGCTGTGCGAAATCCTTCAGCGTTCCGCGGGCCGCAGTACATCCGACTGTAATAATTAAATAAGTGCACGAGGCGATGTGCTATTTTCATTGTGCTTACTATATATTTGTTTAGCGCAGTGGTCGAATTGCGGTAAGTATCAAACGCGACCCTTAACACGGCTGTATGGATGCTTATCAGAACAAACAAAAGCGGCACAGATCGGATGTAGCCTGCACAGTGAATAGAACAATACCGGAACATACAACAATGGACTGAACTAGCCAGTGGTTTAACCTAAACAACGGGATGAGGATAGGATATATACCGACACAGTAACGCCCATTCGTCCTCCTAACACACGAACTCGTAATGCGTTCCCACCACCCCCGAAATTGTTCGGTAGTGTTACCGTTAACAAACTGGTAATATAAAAAGTGCTTAGGTTGCCGTCCTAACAGGGATGTGTGTGTGTGTGTGTGATATTGACACAGTTTCTCGCCAGAGAAATGTATTTTGAGATAAAAAAAATAGTAATTTTCTTAGACCTGAAACAAATAGTACGCCAACAGAAGCCTCGATTCTGTGGCGTCTTCCGAAATTCTCGCGGCTGAACTCTTGATAATTTGTCGTGTATATAGTACAGTATTTTTACGCCTCGTATTTGGAGAAATTTTCTGCGTAAGGTAGGAAAAAATGCACAGTATTTTTTCAGTTATCCGTGATTCGCTTGATAATGAAATCGCTTTAACCTGTTCTAAATACGGTAATTTTTCTCTAGTATGTGAGTAGCTAAGGAAACTAAGCTACCTTCACCTGAATTATCCGTGTGTATATACACACACACACACACACACACACACACACACACACACATACATACATACATACATACATACATACATACGTACACACACACACACACACACACACACACACACACACACACACACACATATGTGCGTACAAGTAATAAGCCAGTAGGATATTACGCACAGTAGGATCATTGGAAGAATCCGCATTTTACTTTCAGATTTATGATGAATTACCTGTTAGTTTCTTGCAAATCGTGACATCTGTGGTATTCCTGGTGGTGGAGATTTGGAGTGCAATCTCCACTGTTGTCGGCAGACGAGTAACAACCTGTGACACTGCCATGTCGCAATACGGAAGAAAATCTAAATCGGAATAGGTTATACTCCCTTTGCAGTGGGTGTATTTCTCTTGTCTTCCCTATACTTTTTGTAAGTTCTTTGTATAAATATGAACACAGAAAGGAAAGAGAATGCCCCGTGTGTTATGTCTCGTTACTTCGCCTCTCTGTTGCGTCTGGTGTTGAGTGTAAATAAATGTCATCGGGTAATTTAATATTGTTCTGATTAGGAGTAGCGCTAAACTTATAGCAGGTTGAGATATTAGCGTTTGGACCTGCAGCCTATGTGACTTTTCCAGCTTCTATCGCTGAAGCAGTTTTAATCCCAGGGGTATTGTAACTTTAAGCAATTAGGATTAGGCACCGTCCTTCAAGAAATATTGTTCTGCTAAGAGCGGAACGACGTCTTTTTCTTTTTTGCCCGAAAAATTTTAGGAGTTGAAGACAGATTTATAAAAAATTTCACTCTTGGAACTCGAAACAGTTGCACGGTGGAGGATGCAAGTTCGCACGCAGCTCCAGTCAGTCAGTTGCTACGTCACCCCTGCAGGCAGTTACCTGTCCTTAACTACCAAGGGTAGTCATTTTAGGACCACTGCTGAGGGAATGAAAGAAAACACAATTCGCGGGTACCTTACATTTCGACATGCGAACATACAAACATTTCACACTGCACACAATGATTAGGCGCCCAATAACAGGGTGTGAATCCGTTGTAACGCTGTTTGTAAGAACTGTCACGTTGCTGGTGTTAGGTCTTAAAATTCAGTAACTTACACCAATTCAAGCTATTACTTATTGTAATTTAGTGTCATCCTTTAAATAACATCTGCTTTGAGATCTGCACTTTTCTGGGATATTAAACAGCGTAGAGTGGGTAATTATTTACGGACGTTTCGGGACAACGTATCGAGCCCAACATCAAGGGTCAACAAGTCCGAGATCTCATCAGCATTGCGGCCGAAGCCTGAAATCATGGATTAGATCTGATTTAGTTTTTTGTTAAAGACACTGGCGAAGGAATCCGTGCCTTCATGACACTCGTATTTAAGTTAACATGTACATTTCTTCCTCCCGTGCACTCAAGTTGCTGTACTTAACCTTTTAAAGCCTAGCGGTAACTTTACGTAGCACCAGGTTTAACATTAAAAAATTCTACGTGGTGCCCACATTGCGTTTATGTGTTTTGTACGGATCTCAGAACAAACAGCAACTTTTGCCTTATAAAACATTAAGAGACTGGTTTTTATAACCGAAGTGGAGAGTGTTTACAGCGCGGTACGCACTGAGTCCTTATATAAAACAGATACGCTTCGTCTTTAAAGGGTTAATAAACTTTGTCCCCGTATCTGCGGCAGGGGATTCTAGGCGAGAACAGGTCAAATTTGCTTCGACCAGTATTGAGGCTGGAACAAGAACTTATTGTGGACCGTCGACATCAAGGCCATAACACTTTAGTCTCCACAGTCACAAATATCATGCTGGAAAAATATGTGTACCACAGATAAGTGTATTTCAAATCGCCACTCTTGTGTTTTATTCGTACCTGACGGCAGCACATGTTGTATTTCCTTCACTGCATGTGCCTTCCCTTCATCCTTCAGGTTCTGTGCGTTAGTGGAATAGATAATCGATAAGTTATTGTAACGGAAATATACAACCAATGTTTTGTTGGATATACTCATTATCTGAAGTGTAGTTGGTATGACAGTGTTTACAAAAGTTGGCTGTACACCCGTCTTTATGTGAGTGGTTTTCTCGATAAATTTTATGGTTTCATTTTTTAATGTTAGTGGCTATGACTGGGGTAAAACCCGTTATCTTTTAAATATTAGGCTTCACTTTTAGTACCTTTATCTAATGACAGTACTAAGAAATAATTCCTGACCCATCTGCTCATATATACTTAACTCCGCACCACGAAATATTTCGCAGCTCAAGTTATTTCGTATGTGTCGTTGTGAGTTAATCGATGTTACAAAAGGAGTTGTAGGTGCAAATGTTTCTGTGGAGAAGTGACAGTTTGATGTAACGGAATTAATTATCCGGGTGAGACATTAAACTTCTTGCCTTTTATCTATGTAACAGAAATTCTTATAACATTATTATCTTGCTAAATTAATCCAAATAAGTTATAATAAACACAGACACGCCACAGTGTATATATCTATTTTGCACACTACGTTATTTATTCTAAGGTTGTGCCAATATACTACATGTTTCGGCTCGGTCGAGCCATGATCAGGTATAGGTATAAATGTTAAAACTGAGATCCTTAACCACATAGCATAAAATAGCGTAAAAATATTTCTGTGCTGTTTTATGTTATGTTATATGATTAAGGATCTGAGTTTTAACATTTATACATGTACCTGATGATGGCTTGCTCGAGCCGAAACATGTAGTATATTGGCACAACGTTAGAATAAATGACGTAGTGTGCAGAATATATATATATATATATATGTATATACTGTGGTGCGTCTGTGCTTATTATCACTGTATTTAGAATAACACACCGGGATGACCCAAATTAATATGAATTAATCCAGTTACATCTAAAATCGTCTGTTGCCTTTATTATTTTTTAAGCGTTAGTGTCATAATCCGCCTATGACAAATTAAGTGGACGAGAGAAAGAGGGAGTTACGAGCATTCTCCTACACATTATCACAGAAACGCTCCGCGGAATGCCATCTGACGGTAATAACATGAACTGTAGTTTTAACTTAATTTCGGAGACTGGGATGCTACGTTATGAAGTAAAATTATTTATGAAAGAATTGTACTCAACTGTCACCAACAAACTGAATTAAGCCAAGTGTCATTCCAGAATGTCTTTGCTTAATCCCAGAAGAATCATCTTGCCATTTGAAAGTTATGGTTTCTGTAAATGCAACAGATTTATCGCTGTTAGTGGAGAGGGGTTTGCAGATACGAAGTGTTTAGTTGGAAATAAAGGTCTAAGCAGGAAATCCAAGGTTGTTAGGCAAGTGATTTTTACATAACCGTTCGAGAAAACTGAATCATGGCAACACAATTAATGTGTTCACTTCAAATAAGCGACGATTGCAGTAGAATACACAAGAAATAAGTCCGTCTTATGATGGGCCTAACACGCTTCGCTCGCTAATCTCAATATAGACGTAACTACACTCACGGGCTGCTGCCTTCTGCTCGTATTACTATAAGTAACAGACTTTTGTTTGTTTTCCATGGAAACCCCTTAACCGTGACACTGCGGTAGCGATGGCAAGTGTAATCATCACTGTGCCCCATATGTGACTCGCCGAATCCCTGAATCACGCCAACCACATTTCGTAGGCCTTCCGTCTTCTACTTACTCACAGTAGGCGTCGAGGTTGTTCATTTTCACTTGATCACACTCAGACACACAGCACACTCGGTAGGACTCCTTTGGACGAGGGATCGGCCCGTCGCAGAGACCTCTACCTGACGACACAAACACTGTACAAGAGACAAACATCCATGCCCCCGGTGGGATTCGAACCCACAATCCGAACAAGCGCTCGGCCGCAGACCCACGCCTTAGACCGCGCGGCCACTGGGATCACCAACCACATTATCCCTTTAAAGACGAAGCGTATCTGTTTTATATAAGGACTCAGTGCGTACCGCGCTGTAAACACTCTCCACTTCGGTTATAAAAACCAGTCTCTTAATGTTTTATAAGGCAAAAGTTGCTGTTTGTTCTGAGATCCGTACAAAACACATAAACGCAATGTGGGCACCACGTAGAATTTTTTAATGTTAAACCTGGTGCTACGTAAAGTTACCGCTAGGCTTTAAAAGGTTAATATCGTATAAGATGGATCGCAGACATAGGTCTGCATCAGGTTACAAATAATGCCGTAACTTAAACTTAGTTTCAGTGTCTTAATGCTTGAGGATGTTATAGTTGATAACTGAACATGGCATGGCAGTTTTAGAGAATTAAATAAACTGCAATTTTTAATATTATAATAAATTTTGTATAGACTGTGGTAATTACGGTAATTTTACATCACTCTTGATAACACTTCTATAGAGTCTGCTCACTTAATGTAAGAAGCATTGTATGTTTTCATTAACCTTCTTCATGAAGCAGCTAATCAGTAGCACTGATCAGAAATGTTAGTGTTCAGCCACAAAATTAAGTCCCGCTGCCTTGGAATTTGAGATTTCGAATATTGGTGACAATATCAGTCCAGCAACTGTTCTGAAATTCAGTAAGTGTGATCTTTTTATGTGTCGTTGTTTTGATATGTAGTCGATAATTTATGACAGACTTGGACGTGTGTAAGTCTTGTTTTCATAAAAAATAACATAACTCGTGAGGTTGGCTTGAGGTTTGTTTTACGACAAAGTCAACGTCTAATATTACACCCAAACAGTTGTAGGATGATTCACAAACAATGAACTGAAAATCATTTGGAAACATATGACCACAACCTAATGGAGGTAGTAACGCGGTATTCGCTTCGTAGGACTGAGTAAAACCACGAAAGACGTCAGGGAGGACAGCGTACTCGCTCGCTCATACCAAGGACAAGAGGCACGTCACGTGTCCGTCATATGACTGTGTGCCTTAATATACACCCTCTACTCTGGCGAAACACTCTGAATAAAAAACCCAAAACAAGCAATCTCTGACGCCACACACAAACCAAGATCTACCACAGCCTTTGGTTTCGTGCAAAACTCCATTTGTCTCAATGGTAACATCCTCGCCCTTGGGTGGTACCTCACAGAGAACGCATCGGCTAAGCAGGAAAATCAAAATTTTGGAGACGTTAGTGGTTTTAATTTTCATCGATAATTGCCTAAAATTTTACAGGCCCACAGTTAATTTCTCTTACGTGTTCTTACAAAGTTTAATAGCTGTAAGGCATTTAATGCAAATAATTTTGCCCTGAATGTTATAAAGCGTTTAGAGTACAGTCGCAGCTACAGAAAATCTTGGAATTGTGAATGCTTTACACAACGTTTCCGCCAGTGAAGTAAGGAAATAACAAACGAGACACGTAACGTCATCGAAATGTTATTTTAACTCTGTGTCATGACGCTCGTTAGCTGTTGCGAGGGCTTTACTGACGCTAGCCGTGCCTCCACCTAACGCATTCGAAATGCAGTGCATCAAATAATGAACCAGCGAACAATAGGCACTAATCCTAGTAAAATCAATTGGACGGTAAGAACAAAGTAACTGAGACTGAATAACACGTGCATTATCTAGAAATATGTCGGTATCGATCAGATAACCTAAATAAAAGACTAGCAGAATTTTCCATACATAAATCGTGGCTAAATGGCAGTTGTGATATTTTTATACATTTTGGCATTTCACTGTATTGTGTAAAGACGTGATTTTACTGCCATCCAGATTTTCCAAATAATACATTCTTAACCCTTTAAAGACAAAGCGTATCTGTTTTGTATAAGGACTCAGTGCTTACCGCGCTGTAAACACTCTCCACCTCGGTTATAAAAACCAATCTGTTAATGTTTCATAAGGCAAAAGTTGCTGTTTGTTCTGAGATCCGTACAAAACACATAAACGCAATGTGGGCACCACGTAGAATTTTTTAATGTTAAACCTGGTGGTACGTAAAGTTACCGCTAGGCTTTAAAAGGTTAAAACTTGACCTCATAGCACAACCGTCTAATAGTGCATTACTTGGAGCGTGCAGTGCTAAGCAGACGAGAAAGAAAGAAGTATAGCTAAATGTGGGGTTGTTTACCGTGCTGGCCGACGCGTTAGGTGCACTGGTACATGACTGTGTGATTTTGGTAGCATTGCAAAGGAAACTTAAATCAGAAGACGTAACGTATACTACTGTGTTCACAACGAATCCCGTCCTGGAATTAAACCGATGTCGCCGTAATACCTTTTGCCTTCTTGCCGCCTAGACATTGCCTGGATCATGATATATGAAATACATTTCGAAGTAACAGACAGTAATGTACTAGTCGGCAGCCGATTTCACTGGCTGATTTCGGCTGAAGGGTAAATCAGGGAAAACTTTTAATATCGTAATATCTTAAAAATCTGTTTTATAAATTTGGGTTTTGGAGGATTTGGTGGCTGCGGGGCTGCAGTCTCCCCTCCCCCCTTGGGTGAAGCCCTGTTGGTGTGTATAAACTAACGCTGGAAAGGAATTTGCTGCTACCGTCTTTGGAGTTCTTCACGAAGGGTCTTTGTGGAATACCCTGATGACTGAAACAGCAAGTTTCTTCGAAACCGTGTTACTTATATGCCTCTACGCAGGGCGTTATATTTTCGAAGACATGGATATTCATTGTTACCACCATGAGAACCTAAAATCTCGCATATAAGTCCTATTACCAATAGGATTAGCCCGTTCTGAAATCCATCTGCGTGGGTATTCACAACACGAGATGTAGGCCTTATTTATTGCTAAACAGAATGGTGAAATGATAAAACAGTTTATCATTCATCCTATACGTGTTATGTCATGTATATGCACGTTTCTATTGTTTTGTTCTGCTCCTGTTTTATGTGCAAAACATATCACCTTTCAACGCACAATGAATTCAGCGTGGAAACAGTGGTAGGGGAAATCCAAATAAATAAAACTAGTTTCTACAGAAGTTTGCGTATTGTCATAGGAAGTGATACTGAAGATATAGCTGTGTATGTACCCTATGTTATTTTAGAACACATATTCGTTTTTTGAAAGGAAATGTTGCTACATGTGAAATATTTTGTGGAACTTGTTTGCGCAATGAAACTTTTTAAATCTAGGCACAGCGCAGACGTTAGGCAAAAGTTCTCTGAGATTTATCAAGAGAGACGATTGCATGAATTTAACTGTGACTTCCCTGTTATGCTGATTTAGTGGTTCTGTTAAAGGTTTTAAAGTTCCAGTCATACCACTTAGTTGTCCTCTACGCACTGTTCAAGGTTTTGTTAGGCATGAGGATCACTTTTACCCAGTGGTAATCACCATGTACTTCTTACGCCAAAGAGAAAAGTTTTGTCACGTGATTCTGAGGAATGGATTTTCATCTTCGTGTAAGTTATCTCTGTGACTGAGAAACTCAAACTTCGTCTGTCTTCTCATACTGGCTTTCAGAGGCTGTGTCAGAATACTAAGATATTTACTAATAACTTCTGCTGATTACAGAATACACAGGAACTTCTAAGAAGATGCGCCGTACCAAACGACGTTTCACACAATAAAGGTGAAAGCATTTTCTCACATAATTAGTCGTTACTGTCAGGTACAGCATGTCACTAAAATAACAGACGAACGTATTGATTTGTTTTGGCGTTATTAAAAAGAATGTAGTTTCAAATAAAAAATCATACAGTCCAATTATAAATGTGGTTCTAGTAATTTTTATTGTGTATTAAAGAGTTCGGTTTATTACATATTTAGGCCCAGTATGATATAATCACCGTGAATATTTGCTGTTTGATTGGTGAGGATACATATATGAAAGTTCTGCTGTAAGTAAGCTATTAAACTGCGATTAAGTTCCAAAGATTGAACGTTTATTTTGTATGATACAGTGCACGGGCATGGAACACATTAAATTTATTTTTACCTTAGGCTATACATGAAACGAATGTGAGGCCAGGCATAACACATTTTTTGCACTTCTGAAAGAGATATCCTTATTGCTTTTAAGAGGTTAGTGGAGATGTAATTATATATATATAATATTTTATGTATGTTAGCCTCACAAGTAGATGTATACGTTACTGTCAACACCTGTTACGTAATAAGGGTCCATGTACGATGTACAGGAAGGAAATTTGAATTATACTTGGTTCTGTGGATGGCAGGTACATTCTTCAAGTGTTTGAAATATAATCAGCAGTGACCATATGGGTTTGCTGCTGTTGTGGGTTTCAGATGGGAAAAG
Organism: Coptotermes formosanus; assembly: GCA_013340265.1. Lineage (NCBI taxonomy): Eukaryota > Metazoa > Arthropoda > Insecta > Blattodea > Rhinotermitidae > Coptotermes > Coptotermes formosanus. The sequence goes on along the minus strand of BLKM01009160.1, from coordinate 144,245 downwards.
TGCCGCGTGTCTTTGCGCGAGTGGCGTCAATTTACAAGTATACTGCTATACGGACGGTCAGCAACTAAGACGTCTGTGCGAGAAACGTTTGATATGAATAAAAGAAGATTCGTACAAGCATTATTCTATTTAAACAATCTGCTAGTAATCCGTAAAAAACTTTTCTCACATTCATGTCTAGAATCCGGTATTAGAAGCAGTATTTATTACAACGCGGGTAATATCCGTGATTTCAGACCTCTACTGCGATGTTGGTGAGATTTGCGCTGTTTAGTGATATTACGCAGTGCCAAGTGGTAATCCTTTACCGACGTTTTGGGACAACGTATCGGCCCCAACTTCAAGTGTCACCAAGACCCTTGAAGTTGAGATGTGTACGTTGCCCCGAAACGTCGGTAAAAAAAACTATCGCTAGACACTGCCTAATACTCCAGAAGAGCGCAGGTCTCACCTGAAAGTGATGTTTTTCTACACACCTGAATTTTGAAGTTCAGTTTTCGCGGATGTATTTGCCTTGTTTAAACTTTCGTACAGCTGGTGGCGTGTACACAGTTTTCACTTCATTCTGCACTTTGTACCGCTTGAAACAGGGATAGAAAAGCTTTTGCATTTGAAAACGAACAGCGCCGATCTCTCCAGACGGTGGTTTTACTGTGCGTTTGTAGGATTCACTAACTGTTATCACAGGCACGCATTGAACAGTGATGCACGCGATGCGCCACCGACAGCTAGCAGTCTATAGCAAGTTTTCTTTAACCTTTTAAAGCCTAGCGGTAACTTTACGTACCACCAGGTTTAACATTAAAAAATTCTACGTGGTGCCCACATTGCGTTTATGTGTTTTGTACGGATCTCAGAACAAACAGCAACTTTTGCCTTATAAAACATTAAGAGACTGGTTTTTATAACCGAAGTGGAAAGTGTTTACAGCGCGGTACGCACTGAGTCCTTATATAAAACAGATACGCTTCGTCTTTAAAGGGTTAATGCAATCTGTGTATCAGAAGAAACATTTGATATTTGATGGAGCGAGGTGTGCTGTGTCGATAGCAGCACATTATAATAAAAGCCCTTAATGTTACGGGGATGTAGTACTGTAAAGAACGGCACACTATTCTCGTACTGACAAGTTTATTACTTGTAATTAATGATAATACATTATTTCGTAGTCCTGACTTCTTCTACCTATTCACAGTAAGCGTCGAGGTTGTTTATTTGCACTTGATCACACTCAGACACACACCACAGTCGGTAGGACTCCTCTGGACGAAGGATGGGCCCGTCACAGAGACCCCTACCTGACAATACAAATACTACCCGACAATACAAACACTGTACGAGAGAAAAACCTCCATGCCCCCGGTGGGATTCGAATCCACGATCCCAGCAAGCGCTCGGCCGCAGACCTACACCTTAGACCGCGCGGCCAGTGGGATCGGCGTGATAATACTTCGCTGTCTTTAAAGTGCGTGTGATAAGAATAGCCCTTAACGGAAGCTAAACTGACATAAGTCGACAAGTTTTAAGTGCTAGGATTTCAAACCGAGGTGCTGGGCGGCCTAACTATTTGTGCTTGTTTTCCGCAGGATTATTCCGTAGCTGTACTAAATGGAAAAATAGAGCCAGTTGATGTTTAGCTGACAGTTTCTTATTTCTTATTTTTGTTTTTCACTTTCTTCTTTGTTTTCTTTACGCCTTCCGTATTTCGTCCCTTCCGTTCTCATTTAAAATATTGGATTTTTTTTGTCAATGTCGCAACAGCCCAAATCGGGCCTAGGCCACCTCCTTTGGAGGTTTTAGATCACACTCAAAGACACACATCACAGTCGGTAGGCCTCCTCTGGACGAGTGATCGGTCCGTCGCAGAGACCTCTACCTGACAACACAAACACTCACAAGAGACAAACATCCATGCCCCCGGTGGGATTCGAACCCACGATCGCAGCAAGCGCTCGGCTGAAGGCCCACGCCTTAGATCGCGCGGCCACTGGGATCGGCTAAAATACTGGATTACGTTACTTTTTCTTGAGTTTGCACAATTTCGAAGACAGAACTGCTGCATCCATGAGAACGAAAGCATTGTTATGACATGGAAACAAAGTGATGTAAGTACACAAATAGCACAATTAAATAAGCATATGCAGGCTCGTATTATGCACTGGCTGTCTGCATTCGCTGATAACTGTCAGCAGACAGACAGAAACTACGTCGTGAGGAAGAAATTAGGGGAAAGCGCTAATACATATAAAGGACATTGTTCTTGGGTAAACTGGTACGTACATTTTAAGTGAATCGTGTGTTTGGTTTCGAACGCACTGAATTTAAGTTCTACAAACAACCAACTATTCTTGTTTGCATTCACTGTCGATCAGAAGTACTAGTATGTAGTGGATGCACGCTATTTATATCCTTTAAACCTTTTAAAGCCTAGCGGTAACTTTACATACGACCAGGTTTAACATTAAAAAATTCTACGTGGTGCCCACATTGCGTTTATGTGTTTTGTACGGATCTCAGAACAAACAGCAACTTTTGCCTTATAAAACATTAAGAGATTGGTTTTTATAACCGAAGTGGAGAGTGTTTACAGCGCGGTACGCACTGAGTCCTTATATAAAACAGGTACGCTTCGTCTTTAAAGGGTTAATTGGATTAGAGTTAGTTTAGAGAGATTCCAGAAGACAGGGAACCCTTACTCTCAGCGTCAGTAGACGTTGCAAGTTAAGATAATGAAAAACACCAGCACCTAAATTTTAGTAGCCAGTAGGAACATCCTGCTATATATATATTTTTATCCTTCCCGTTGGAGAATATGAGGACTGTGACAAGGAACCGTGGGTACTGGCATTTCAAAGTAAATTTATTTACATTTTGTTGCATGTGGTGCTAATGGTGTTCCTTACAACATGTCAGAATTATGTTTACATTAACTTCGTAAGGAGGTGCAGGTGTATTTATTTATGTGACAGGCTTGTTTGCGGACAACTCGACATACCATTTCTAGGACAATGCCTTTGTGCTAAGCTTCCAAATGCGACTGAGGCAAGTCGTATTAGACTCTGTCTTTGAACCGTTTGTATTAATACCTATAAGAAGTCGATCGGTGTTCTAATGAACAAAATGCATAATTTATTGCCATAATGCGCAAGTGAGATCGGCAATGAAGGCGCTTCAGTTCCTTATATGTACAACCAACCAGAAAGGGAAAGGATTCCACAGAACTTGACGTAAGACCTAGGGCCCGTACTTACTGGAAAGGTGTCATTGTCTAGTGTCTTGTTCATTAGTCTCATGTCCACTACGTGTAGCACTTACGTACGTTCCGTGGCAAAATTCAGAGCTCTTGAGTGTTGCAGAAATTGGTATTTTAACGTAATTACCACTGGGTTTTCAGAGATTAGTAGAATTTGCCTGTCTTGCGAGGTAGGGCTCCCGCTAAACCGCGTTACGTGTTTATCATCTGTACCCCTGGCAGTGGAAAATGCCCTGCTTGACGCGGGTACGAATTCCTTCTCTGTTTAAGTGCACTGGGAAGCGTATTTGTGAAGGTGGTTAATACGAGTATAAACTACTTATCCAGTTTCGAGCCTCCAGACAAATTTTATGAATTAGACCCTTCAGTATCCTTATGGTCCAGGGAGTGATATCTTTATCCCCTGAATCACAGATCCTTATTATGCGGTTTTATTTATTTCTCCCATGCTTCCTTTCTCTCAGTCCAGTAAACACCTTTCATTACTTTGTTCTAAAAGTCAGTTAGTGTTCTTCCTTGATGTGGTGCCAGGCCGCGTTTCCAACTAATATAAACAAAAAAAAAAAATTAATATTTTTGTATTTTCACGTTTTATTTCATATGACTGAGTTCCGTTCTGTCTTACCACTCTTAAATGTAGGAGCCCATTAACAGATCCATGTTTTAGTATTTTATATTATATAGTTATTTTTCAGGTTTTCACATTTTAGTGTCGTATACCAGGCTTACATGTAGCATGTCGTTTTAGTGATGTATACGTTATCGTGTAAATTTGTCTTTATTTCACTTCATCAGTTTTTAGATTTATTTGTTTTGGTGCAGTTTGATATTGATTTATACAGTTTCTGTTACCTGACAGTTTAAAAATTTGTGTAGATATTGTAGTGTCCAGAGGGCAGGAAGACAAATAATCCAGCGACATAAAACAGTGACGCTGATGCATTGGTGTGAGGTGGTAAACAGATTTCAGAAAACATAGCCCGAGTGCTGTAGTCGACGGTTTTGAATGGTGGTTGTTCTGTTAGGTCTATTTGGAGAGAGGACCACGTTGTTAACATTCGCTGTGGACTAGGTTAACATGGAGGCCGAATAAGATTCAATCAGTATCGATGTACGCGCTACATGCTCATGTTGTAGCTATGAACTCGGTACTAAAATTAAATTTGTCTCTCTCACTCTAATTATACTCTATGCGGTAGTTTGCCTGGAAAGGTACCTAGGGTAAAATCCAATATGAGTTAATTTACAATACAGTTTTTTTTCTTTCATATGTGTATTATTGGATTTAAAGCTAAAGATCTCGTTGTATCTACCATATAACTACATATATACCGTTGTATATTTAATTTTCTGCATGCCAGAAACTTAATTTGTGACTCGACATATTAACCCTTTAAAGATGAAGCGTATCTGTTTTATATAAGGACTCAGTGCGTACCGCGCTGTAAACACTCCACTTCGGTTATAAAAACCAGTCTCTTAATGTTTTATAAGACAAAAGTTGCTGTTTGTTCTGAGATCCGTACAAAACACATAAACGCAATGTGGGCACCACGTAGAATTTTTTAATGTTAAACCTGGTCGTATGTAAAGTTACCGCTAAGCTTTAAAAGGTTAACACGCGGTAAAAACGACGAATATTGCTTTATAGATGAGAAAAACACAGGAGACAGCTATGGGACTACAAGCTATGTCCGAGATTCATCTACATACGAAATGGAACGGGCAGCCGACGGTTTAAGGAATTTCATTTTAGCATACCGAAATTATGCAAATCACCATCGCCTCATGGTTTAGGGACGTACTGTTTTCCATAGCTCTAACATTGAGACGCTGGTTGTCATCCCACTCAGGGCATGAGCGTTAGGAATCCTTTCGTGTTTCCCTGTGTGGGTAGAGGTCCTACGACTATCCACGGCATCCTATAAATGTCTGCAACAAGATCCATGAACCTTGAAAACGGGAGGTGTTGGTCCGCATTGGGCTGCAGTGGCTTATGTATGTGTGTTTATATTTACTTTTTATAACGCCCTGTATAAGTCGGTCACACACGTGTAAGCGATAACAAATGGTGCAAATTAATAATAATCAATATTATGTAGTGGTCCATAGCAGTAAGTGTTAATGAACAGCAACTGGAAACTATCGAGTATGATAATAGTAATAACAATAATAAATAATTAGCAAACGCAAAGGCCGTGGACTAGCGCGTGAATATTATTACTGTGTGTGTGCGTGTGTGCGCGCGCGTGTACGTATGTATGTATGTATGTATGTATGTATGTATGTATGTATGTATGTATGTATGTATGTATGTGTGTGTGTGTGTGTGTGTGTGTGTGTGTGAGTGTGTGAGTGAGTGAGTGAGTGTGTGTGTGTGTGAGTGTGTGAGTGAGTGAGTGAGTGAGTGAGTGAGTGTGTGTGTGTGTGTGTGTGTGTGTGTATGTGTATGTATGTACGTACGTACTACGTACGTATGTATGTATGTATGTATGTATGTACGTATGTATGTACGTATGTACGTACGTACGTACGTATGTATGTATGTATGTATGTATGTATGTACGTATGTATGTACGTATGTATGTACGTATGTATGTACGTATGTATGTACGTATGTATGTACGTATGTGTATGTATGCATGTAACGGCAGAGCCATCAGTGCCTGAGCCCAGTGCCTTTGAGGTTGAGATGGCTATTGAAAAGCTAAAGGGACACAAGTCACCAGGTATTGATCAGATGTCAGCAGAACTGATTAAAGCGGGGGTAGAATAATTCGGTCTGAGAACCATAAACTTATTATTTCTGTTTGGAATAAGCAGGAATTGCCTGAACAGTGGAAGGAGTAACTAATTTTGCCTATTTATAAGAAGGGTGATAAAACAGATTGTAGTAATTATTGAGGCATATCACCTTTGTCAACTACGTACAAAATTCTATCCAACATTCTTTTTTCAAGGCTAACTCCATATGCAGAGGAAATTATTGGGGTCATCAGTGTGGATTTCAACGTAACAGGTCAACTACTGATCATATATTCAGCATTCGTCAAATACTTGAGAAAAAATGGGAATGAAATTAGGCAGCGCATCAGCTATTTATAGATTTCAAGAAAGTCTGTGATTCAGTTAGGAGGGAGGTCGTGTATAATATTCTCATCCAGTTTGGTATCCCCATGGAACTAGTAAGGTTAATAAAAATGTGTCTTAAGTGAAACGTATAGCAGAGTTCGGGTAGGCAAACATCTGTCTGACACGTTTCCTATTAAGAATGGCTTGAAACAAGGAGATGCTCTGTCGCCATGGCTTTTCAATTTTGGTTTAGAATATGCCATTAGGAGGGTTCAGGCAAACCAGGAGTTGCTTGAAATTGAATGGTACACATCAGCTTCTGGTTTATGCTGATTACGTTAATATATTGGGCGGAAGCGTACATAGCATAAAGAAAGACGCAGAAGATTTAGTGATTGCTAGTAAGGAGACTGCTCTAGAAGTAAATGCTGAGAAAACTAAGTACATGGTCATATCTCGAAATCAGAATGCACGACACAATCACGACATAAAGATAGTAAATAAATCCTTTGAAAGGGTGGAAGAATTCAGATATTTGGGAACAACCCTAACAAATCGAAACTCCATTCATGAAGAAATTAAGAACAGATTGAAGTCGAGGAATGCTTGCTATCATTCGGTGCAGCATCTTTTGTCTTCCAGGTTGCTATCCAAAAACACAAAGATTAGGGTATACAGAACTGTAGTTTTACCTGTTTTGTATGGGTGTGAGACTTGGTCTCTCACACTGAAGGAGGAACAAAAACTGAGGGTGTTCGAGGATAGGGTGCTGAGGAGGATATTTGGGCCTAAGAGGGACGAGGCGACAGGGGAATGGAGAAGACTACATAACGAGGAACTTAATGACCTGTACTCATCACCAAATATTCGGGTAATCAAATCGAGAAGAATGAGATGGGCGGGTCATGTAGCACGTGTAGAGGAAAAGAGGGGTGCATACAGGATTTTGGTGGGGAGCCCTGAGGGAAGGCGACCACTTGGGAGACGCAGGCATAGATGGGAGGATAATATTAAAATGGATCTTCAAAACGTAGAATGGGGGGCATGGACTGGATTGAGCTGGCTGAGGATAGGGACAGGTGGCGGGCTGTTGTGAATGCGGTAATGAACCTACGGGTTCCATAAAATGCGGGGAATTTCTTGACTAGCTGAGAAACTGTTAGCTTCTCAAGAAGGCCTCTGCTCCATGGAGTTATTTAGTTAGTTAGTTATTTTGTTTGTTTGTTTGTTTGTTTGTTTGTGTGTGTGTTTGTTTGTTTGTTTGTTTGTTTTCAATGGTGAATCCTGATCCAGAGTTCAGGTCTAGCGGAACGGTACAATGCCGCATTGTTTACCCCTCCGCTAGACCTGAACTCCGAATCAGGATTTACTACTGTTTATATGCATATGCCTGTGCGTGTGCGCGTGTGTATGCTGGTGTGTATATTTGTGTGTGTGTGTATGTATGAATGTGTGCGTGCGTGCATATACGTATGCAAACATAGTGCAGATGCACAGATAGTTGCTGTAAGCACGCGTGTTCCTTTATTCTGTGATTGCGTAATCTGGGCAGAATTGTGTAGGGCGAGGAATCTAATTATGCTGAGCTGAAAATTTGTCTTTTGATGTGATCTGCTCTCTTCCTTGTTCCTTAGGATGATCTCCGTTGTAAGCAGTTCGGCGGAATGTAGAAATAGAATAGGAATTGTGATGATTGATGCTACCATAATGATCTCTTAGAGAATAAGTTAAATACAACAGATGCCTCATAAGAGTGCATCTCCTTGATACAAACCAAAGGCGTTCTCGCTTGAACACACCGACTTGGTCATACTGCTGTTGGACGTATCATAGTGCGAGTGGGAAAATGCGTGGATTTCTTTATGCGAAGGAACGGACTACACGGAAAGAATATGGTGCAGTAGCTGTCGGCCAAACTTATGTGCGTGTATACGCCATGTTTAATTAAGTTTTATTTGTTGTAAGAAACAAATACGGCGCCGACAAAATCTGAGTGACGTAGGTATGTGTGGATTTACGAGGAACCCTGTACCTGTAATTCGTGTCGTTTTGCGTTAAAATATAACTTACGGAATTCCTTAGGACTGTAACTTTTTTTTGGGCAAAAGAAATATTTCTGTGTACATTCCTTAGTTTGGAAGAACATAGAAGCTGTCTCTTGTTTATCGACTGTGTAACAGCCTGAACGTCACTCAGTTACTGAGAAGTGATACAGAGTTCAGGCCTATTTAATCATATCACTGATTAAGTCATTCTGATATATTTGTTTATTTATAAGCATTTAATGTATATTTAATGCTTGTAAACATTGAATGCATATTTAGATGTCTGCAGTATCGAATGCAAATTTAATTATTTTTAAGGGTCGAATACATTTGAACTGTTTGTAAGTCGGTGCTAACTGTACGCTCTACCTGTTACAACGTTTAGAAGGTAGGCATTTTTCCCACAAAGTGTATGTATGTTTGGTATTATCGTCAGAACATACCGTGATTATTTCCATAAACATCATTAACGCATCTACAAATACCGTACCTGTCCATAAAACACCATGACTAGTATTTAGCCCATGTCGTTTAATTTACTAATAATACCATAATACCCGCGGTTGCATAATTGTGTATGTGTCTCACAGCGGATATCACCGTGCCCATGAATTCATGTCTTACCGATCATATTTGAGTGGGGTTTGTTGAATGTTCGTTTCTATATGTGAATATAACACCATTGGATGTCACCTGAACCTTATGCGTGTTAGTACCTACAATCAGTCACACTTACAAGGTGACAGCATACGCTTCTCTGGTTGCAATGAGGTAATATTAAATACCAGGTGTTAAGCCTAGGGCCATGGAGGCATATGTGTTAAAGAGATTTTCGAAAAAATTTGCAAGTTTTTAAATTGTTTCTTTTTTTTCACGAAAGGACAATTTAAAAATTTTTTTGCCACCTAATCTACTTAGAAGCTATCCATAATGACCTTAAGCAATTGTTTGTGGAGATACGTAATAAAATAACTCTTAATTGTGATTACCTTTTCTTAAAAGTGCGAACATAGGGACAGTGCCTGACTTTGTGTCACCGTAGGCGCATTTACCGTAGGGATCGGACTGGAGCCTATGAATAAACTATACTGCTTAGAACTTCATCTAATTGCACTTAGTATGAACAGTTTGTCGTTGAGAGATACTACACTTTTATACATTTTATGTCCTTATTGTGCACAATTCCTGTACAGGCTAGTATGCGCGCTAAATTCTGAGAAACGCCACCTGAGACATCTGGTGTAGGCGTGTGAAGTACTTTTGTTGATGTCGTCTACAGAAGTTGACTTCTTATTCATTGTAAAATAGTGTCACGATTTAAAATGTGGAAGTAGTTTCCCCGAGGCCTGTAGTAAAGTATTTAATTTGCAACTTTAGAACAGCATGGGAGATTTTGTGTGGAATTCAGTTGACCAATACTGACAGAAATAGGTTCACTTTCATTTGCCCGTTTGTAGGCTTTAATGCGTCAGTAGTAGTCCTACGTTTCTAAACAAAATGTTGTGATTGTGCTAGATGCAAATGTGAAGCATTTGTTGCATGACTGCAAACTGTATATTTGTTCCTGTATGTGAGTTAATATATTTATTACTTTATAATGACGATTGGACTTCCATTTATATTGAGATATACAGATATATGGAAATAATGTTTTAATGCCCTATTCCCACTGGTAAAGCTGTGATTGCCTAAATGTTGCACGACGTTATTCAGATCAGTTTCAGTTGGTGGACATTTTAATTAAATAACATGTAACCATGTTCCAGAACTCATGTTTACAACTCGCTTGATTTTATTAAACAGAATGTTCAATAAATTTGGAAATGTGAAGGTTGTTCATGTTCTAAAACAGCTTTTACAGAGTACGCTTGGTATGGCCAACATGTACAGCGACATAAGCGCGAAGACTTAAAAAAAAAAGGCATGAGTTCTATATCCTCTAATTTTGCTGTATTCAGTGAATATTTACGCGTGAAAACGTGTTGACATCGCGTATTATTATAGCATGTGTGGTTCTAGTCTCATGAAAAATGTTTTGAAATAAATTTTTATTTTAAATGACTCTATAACATTATGTTTTTTATTATTATCCAACAAATGCACTTAATTGCCAAAGGTTAATAAAATATATTTAAAAATATTCCAGTCGTACATGTTTCGAACCTCGTCGGCCCATCATCATGGAGAACATCGGACACTTTTGCACAAAACAGTTACATACTAATACTTCGTTTGTTGTACTTGTACATCTGCTTGTAATTTATTCGTGTGGTGATCTGTTACACTGAAAGCAGTAGATTAAGGCAGCATGTGGGTGATATGGGGGTGTGCACACCTGCGTATCATCAACATTTTATGTTCAGTAATGTTTTCCCGAAAATCGTGCCGTATGTGAGATAATGTGGAAAAATATGGTAGAGCCAGATATGCCACAGATGTCAATACAATACGGTGCATGCCCTCCTCCCGCTGGAGTACTCAGGCTGCAGAAACACACTTATAATATTTAATACTTATTGCTTCGTAACTGATTAATTCCGTGTGATTTCGTAAAATGTTTTACTGCGACGCTTGCAAAAACGGAGAAACTACAGAGCGACTTATTTGCAATCTGTTTACCCAAATGTTACATCTAGAGGAGGCCCTGAGCAAAGGACCATTCTTTCGTTTCAATGCAACATTTATGTGTGACGTGTGAAAGGGTGAAAATTTGTTGAAATATAATTTATTTCAAAAACTGGTACGTATAATTTGCATTGCTGTCGGTGACAAATTTACCATAAACGCATTGTTGTGGAAAACTCAATACTTTTCTGTAGTTTACAGTGACATGTAACTCAACAACAAAACAACAACAACAACCACGATGACGACGAAGACGACAACACACAGAATGTATTTTTGTTTCCACTGCAAAACTGTTAAACGAACGTGTCACCATGTTGTGTTATACGTACGTCGCCCGGCTTGGTCGGATATTAAGGAACCAGGGTAAAAATTAAAAATTTTACTCACGAAGAACTTAAAAAGCAGATTGATTTCGGGGAAAGCTTGTTACAGTTCCCTTTAGAACCTTTTTCACGTACATCTGCTGTCTGAAGAAGTACACTGAAATACGCCAGTCCATACTTACATTTTATTTTGCATGAGTGTGAAATTTTGTGCCGTATGTCAAGCAAAGAGCATCCGAGTAGTTTGAGAACGTCTGAAAATACCTAAGGGGGAAAAAAAGGGACAGGAATATGGAGGAAAATGCAGCGCGAGGGGCTTCGTAATTTATAATCTTTGCCACGCGTCATGAAGAGGATTAATTTGCCAAATTGGTGTTATAGAAACGCGCCGGTTTAGTAGACTGCCTGAAGATGGTTGTTTAAAACTGAATCATGTAACCGGGGGGGGGGTGACTAAGTAGGAAAGAAAGTACATCATTCTGGCGGAAGAAAATTTCTGTTTATGCAAATTTAAAGAGAATGAGGCGGACAAGAAACGTAACACGCATGTGAGAGATAAGAAATACTTACAGAATTAAATCAGGTAACCTGAAGGGACCTGGCAACTCGAGAGACCTGGACACAAGTAATAAGATGATATTAAAATGGGCGTTAAATACATTTCATATGGATATATTGACTGAGTTGATTTGACCCAATGTAGAGCGCAGTGGCAAGATCTTCTAGGGAAAGTTTAGGTAAATTAGGTGAATTACCTGTAAAATTCTTTGTGTTTAAAAAAAGGTTGGGTAGGTTTAGTGAGCTGAATGAATTTTAGTTTCTAGAAGGAATCCGCATACCTCGGAATTGAATTGGGAACCACAATGAGCTAAACCAAGAAGCTTTCTCAACGAATTCAGAGTTGTTTTGTTATTAAGTGTTGCCAACTGTGAATTATGACTCATAAACGTGCATCTAATGATAAGGTGTGTGGTAGCGTCGCCATCACCATACATTTTACGTGGCGCCTGAACACCAATTCTGCTAATGATACGGGTATGTTTTGGCAGCCATATAATTACGTGATGGTGCATAATGATACTAATCGAGTTGTCACTATGCTTTACGTACGCTTCTGTTCCCTGTGAGATTCTGGTCACTGTATAGTTCCATTCATAAAGAATGTAACGAGGTGAGTGTTAGGGACGTAATCACATTGAACATGGCCCGGTCGAACCTCAGAGTAAGGGCCTGTAATTACTTATGCACGGCCTTTAATGGTGTTCATCAAGCCAAAGGGGCGGTGTAATCAACTAAAAATTCACTGTACCCTACCTTTAATAAGTTTAACAACTAAAATCCTTGCAAACAGAATATTAAGCAGTCTTGGTTGGCAGGGAGGAGTCAAATATTTTGCCCATAATCTTGTGTGTTTGTGATAGTTGGAAGAGAAATAATTTTAATACACGCAAAGTCAATGCCATGGAAGAATAACAAGTGAAGTACATACTGCGTACTGAATCTTACCAGCGTGTAATTGAAATATATGCTGGTCAAACGACCCCACAAGTGCGTACAGTTTGAATCTTGCTATAGAAGTTCTGATAGAACAGATATGGTGCCTTTTAACATATCGAAGGCTGACGTTTATTCAAATTGTGTATCAGTCTTCAGTTTCTTCCTCACAGAGAACACAGACCATCTCCATTAGAAAGGCCAGTCTTGCAGTTCTCTTTAAGGAAGTCATGACTTATGGGAAACACATTAATACATTGCGTTGTTTAAGGTTTTAACGGGTGTCACATATACATGTGACTGGAATTTAAGTGTACCTGCAGTGTAGATATGGATGTATAAATATCAGTTCGTGAATCAGCAACCATTATACTGCCACTGTGTTACTGTATGTTTGTAATATTTTGAATGCTATTATAATTTTATATTTTGGTTTTAGAATTTAATGTTTTGTGATTTTCATGACATTTTACTTGTCCGCTCTAGATACGGACAGGTGGCAGGCTGTTGTGAATGCGGTGATGAACTTTCGGGTTCCGTAAAATGCGGGGAATTTCTTGACTAGCTGAGTAACTGTTAGCTTATCAGGAAGGACTCTCCTTTGCGGAGTTAATTTGGAAGTTACTGAACTTGTCTTCGATGATGGTTGAATAAAAACCAAAATGTATGGGATCGCGAGTAAAAAATGAAATAATGCAGTGCGTGTTAGAAGTGTTCATATTATACTCAATACACGATACAACACGTGTGTCAAACGTTGATAAGATATTTGGGCGTGCGGGAAGCAGATTAATCTTTTAAAGCCCAGCGGTAACTTTACATACCACCAGGTTTAACATTAAAAAATTCTACGTGGTGCCCACATTGCGTTTATGTGTTTTGTACGGATCTCAGAACAAACAGCAACTTTTGCCTTATAAAACATTAAGATACTGGTTTTTGTAACGGAAGTGGAAAGTGTTTACAGCGCGGTACGCACTGAGTCCTTATATAAAACAGACACGCTTCATCTTTAAAGGGTTAATGAGAAGCTGGAGGAAGATACGTCTTGACGAGTCCCATGACGTGTACTGCTCACGAAGCATTATTTGGAAGATGAAATAAATAAGAAAGAACTGACGAAGCACGAATACGCATGGAAGAGGTGATAATGCATAGGATTTGGTGGACAGAAACCCTGTAGAGGGAAACCACTAGTACAACTATAGCCGGATATGGCAGAAACACGTATAAATTGGTGTCAAGGGTAGGGTGTCAGCGTCTGGCATGGCTCTGTCCGGCTCACAGTAGGGTTCGTTAGTCACCCGTGAACATCATAACAAATCATCAGGTTCTTTGAAAGGAGGAAAATGTCTTGATGACTAAACAATCATTATACCTGGAAACTGGGCTTTGATATGTGAAGTGAGTATCCAATTATTTAGTAATTATAATTACTTACGTCAGCTGTATTTGGACTGACGTTTCGTTCATTGATCAATATCCAATTTATCTCAAAACTGTTCCATATTTGTGCAATCTGTCCAGAGGCCCAAGGGATGGGATACGTTATTGTGATCTGCCATGTGAAGAAGGAGAAATAAGCATTTCTGAAATTATGAAATGGAGTGACGTGGAAGAAAGTAAGAAAGACGGTGTCCAAAATATCAAAATGTGGTTACATTCCATTATCAGAAGTAACCATACTTGGGTCAATACACTACGGTAATGTTTATATCAGTAATTACATTTTCTGAGTGAAACTAGACTTCTCGTTTCGTTATATTTATAAAATGTTTTTGTTTCAGCTTTTGTTGTATTGGTGGAAACAACAAAAATCTGTTCAAAACAATATGTGAAGTTATCTGTTGATTGGCTCAGCGATTTAATGCGTGGTATTTAGTTCAACTGTCTGACACCGTGTACCGTTTGAACTGCCGATCCCAGTGACCGCGCCGTCTAAGGCGTAGGTCTGCGGCCGAGCGCTTGCTGGGATCGTGGGTTCGAATCCCACCGGGGGCATGGATATTTGTCTAGTGTGAGTGTTTGTGTCGTCAGGTAAAGGTCTCTGCGACGGGCCGATCCCTCATCCAGAGGAGTCGTACCGACTGTGCTGTGTGTCTGAGTGTGATCAAGTGAAAATAAACAACCTTGATACCTACTGTGAGTGGGTAGAAGAGGTAAGAGCTACGAAACGAAAACCATTTGACCTAATGTGTCATAAGTATGACATTTACAGAGTTAAGCTTACAAGTACGTTAACATAATCACGCACGTTTTGGCTACACGCCATAATTAGATCTAAATTTAACGCTTCCATATTTTCGAATCGCAGAAGCATAGTTATGTAGGATACGTGTAGTGTATCAATGGTGATAATGTTGTTTTATGTCTGTTAGGGCTAAAAGTGTGCGTTGAAAGACACAGTCTTTGAGAGAATTACTAGTAGATCTAAGAACGTATGTAAATTTTACACGCACATTCTCGAAGGCACGTAAGACGTTCTTAACCACATACCAACAAATTCAGATGACCGTGAGAATGGTAACAGGAATCATTTTACTAAACTCTGTAAATTGGCCACAGAGACGTACCGTCTACCGAAATTAATAGGCGAGATCGTGCGTTACATGCAAACCCTAATCGTCATTATGGGTCCGAAAGCTATAAGGCTATTTACTTAATTACGCCCTTACACTGTTCCCTTTAATCAGGTTTATTTTATCCATACTAACTTCCTGTTCCCATGTACCCCCTCATGCCTGACAAGGGGAGGTGCCGCCGACTCTCCCTCCCACTTTTCGTACAGTATTCACCACCCCCATACACCGCGCCATCATTTGTCATGGTTAACGCATAGTGGCATCACACACGCTATTAAACGCTGCAGCAGAGGGCGTAGTCGCTCCTGCAGACCTTACGGATTCTCCTCACGTTACTAACGAGGGAATTGGCACAGATCACCTGCTGTACTTCGTACGAGTGCACTTCATCGTGGAAAAATGGCATATGGTACTCTTTGTGGAACTAGCATCGGTATTTTTGACCGGACGGAAGGTGATCAAACAAGTGGGTAACGTTCGTGTTTCTGGTTGAGGTTTTAGTCCCGAGAATGGAAATCCTGAAGTGTGGTTATGGTTCGCGTCAGCCGCTTCAAACAGGTGCCTCAAACTGGTGCATGACCACTTTGTCCCGTGTCTTTCAAATACAGTATTGACCGTACTTAATATTACGCAAATTGCGTACGGTTATTTTACATATAAGTTTTTTATTTTTAACAAGCACTGCACAGCGATTCTTTCCTGTCCTGCATGTTTCGGCTACCCATCTTGGCCATCACCATGGAGTCACTTTTTACACACTTGCGCAGCGTATAGTATGTCAAAGAATGGTAATATATACATTAAGTATTTACAGCAGTAGTTTAAATTAAAATATGGTTTGTATAAATATAAATTTATAAATATAATTTAAACTATATAAAGTAACTACTGCTGTAAGTATTTAACCTTTTAAAGACGAAGCATATCTGTTTTGCATAAGGATTCAGTGCGTACCGCGCTGTAAACACTCTCCACTTCTGTTATAAAAACCAATCTCTTAATGTTTTATAAGGCAAAAGTTGCTGTTTGTTCTGAGATCCGTAAAAAACACATAAACGCAATGTGGGCACCACGTAGAATTTTCTAATGTTAAACCTGGTGGTATGCAAAGTTACCGCTGGGCTTTAACAGGTTAATGTACACTTTGCCGTTCATTGACATACTGTACGCTGCGCGCGTCTGTGAAGAGCGATTCGCTGCTGATGGTTACGATGGTTAGCCGAAACATGTAGGAGCGAAAGAATTATTGTGCAGTGGTTGGTAATAATAAAAACATTATTCGCTAATGATTGCAACACTGAGCGTTATAATGCATCATTATTTAGACGATTAGTAAGTACCTTAAATATACTTCTGCTTTTAGTGGGATGGTGAAGTGTAGCTGCTTGCATGTCTTTCGTAAGTTAAGCCTAAGGTGCACGTGTCCCTGCGCTTAAGATGCGGAGGACAGCATATGGTTGTTTGCAAATACTCGAGTTCTCTGTTGTGCTGAAGTCGACCGTAGAAGGAAACGGAGTTTTAAGTGTCTAATCGCGATTTATATACGAGAAGCCGCCAAGGAGGTTTGACCAAGTTTTCGTACCCTTATCCGCTATTAGTTAATTTTATGAATTCAACCCGCTGACCTCAGGGTATTATTAAAAAGTTGGCAGTAAATCACGTGGTCACTGAAGTTCTCAATTATTCCAATAGCCGGTGTAATTATTACCTTCCCATTTACGTCTGTCTCACGTAAGTGATATTTCTGAGGCTATCAATCGAAATTTTAGTCTTTTCTTCAGTATGTATTGATTTTTCTTCTGTCTGGCCCTACGAAACAAAGAAAGTGAATAAAAAATTAAAAGTTGAAGTTTAATTAAATTAAGGTACAAATTTTAATGGCATTTGCTCAAAATTCGCCATTAGCCCTTTATTCTGGAACCAACCAATGATATCTGCACTGAATATGTAATTTTTAAACTACCATGACATAATCGCCAGTGACACTTTTGGAAAGACAGAAAACATAATGAAGATTTGAAACTGTAGTTAAGACAGGATAAATGGTACATGGCACGTTACATGCCTCACACTTTTGCCGCTAATAGACGGATGAAGTTACATTTGAGATAATCACAAGAAGGATGTTTAGAGAACAACAGACTTTCCGGTTTTGATATGTTCCCACAGAATGGTGACACGACAGCGACTGAAAGTGGGCGGATTGTCGGAGACTGTCAGCAGGAATTCGTTGAAGCTTTGAAGGCCCTACACGTAAATACAGCGGAAGGAGAGCTTACATCTTTCCCATGCCTCTGTGCGTGCGTGCATGCGTGCGTGTGTGTGTGTCCCAATAATTTAGGAAACGTTACCAGTTTTCCGTTTCACCATTTAATGTCGATTCTATGCCATATTTCTGTAGGCAAATATTATAATAAGCCAAACCATTAGCTTGGTATATGCTAACACATCTAGCATTATTAGTTTTATTGAAATTACATAAGCTAGATCAACGCTCTTCTGATATATTACGCAACGTTGAGTGGTAGTTGTATACCGACGTTTCGGGACAATCTGTCGGATGATTCTGGGGTGTTTACGGTGCTGCTATCTACTGTGCAGCAGTTCACTGCATTAAAAATTACCAGAAGTTCTTCTGTGTGTACGGTTAGACCGAACATTATTGTTTTCTGCATCGACTTATGTACAGCTTGATGATGGACCAGCGAAGTGCAAAACGTGTAGGAGTGTAGTGTGTTGTTTGAATGTATTGTTGTGAATCTGTGA
Source organism: Coptotermes formosanus (assembly GCA_013340265.1). Classification (NCBI taxonomy): domain Eukaryota; kingdom Metazoa; phylum Arthropoda; class Insecta; order Blattodea; family Rhinotermitidae; genus Coptotermes; species Coptotermes formosanus. Next base: position 126,082 of record BLKM01009160.1, on the reverse strand, counting down.
CAGTTTGCGTGCGTGCGTGCGTGCGTGTGTGTGTGTGCGCGCGTGCGTGTGTTGGTTGGTATTTAAAAATCGAACTGTAATCGCACGGAATGGAAAATATAAATTTTTTTAAATTTTCTAATTTTATATACTTCTGTATTTTATATACATTCATCCGCTTTAAGACAAAACAGATTTATACACAAAAAGAGTATCTGTTTTTCCCATACAGGGAATTACAGGGAATAACAGATACCATGCACCTTGTACTTTATACATATTTGAAAAATTCCCTGATTCACGCATTGTAAACAGTCCAATCCTATGTAAAAGGAGGGGCCTCTAACTTAGCAATTTTCTTTTATATCTGTGTTTTACCTGATGATGACCGATGGTAGGCCGAAACATGTAGTAAAATAGTATAAATACTAAGGGAAAAGTGTTTGTAATTGTCCGTAGAAGTTACAAACAGTATATTTTAGTTTGTTGATTGTTTGACAACACTATCAACTTAATTGCATAAACCTGGGCACGAACGTGATCATTAATGTAGCTTATAAGAGTTTTAATATTGAAGGTCTTCAGATATTTTAATATTCTATCCTGCCATTATTGTGGAAAGTCTGACGTCACCAGTGGAAATGCTAAGGGAGGTTAGCCGGCAATCCGGCGAGATTCGAAACTGAGGTCTTCTGCTTGCGGAGTATTACGTTATCTTAACCTGATCAGTTCCATGTCATGATACACGCGAGTGGGTCTACTGATGTGCCTTGTGTCTCTTTTGTGTTCAGTGCTTGTTACACATTTTTTTGTATGTATTTTGCATCCGTTTATGCAGAGACTCACAATGTGGAGGTTCTATTGAATCCATGGAAGCGGACGTAACACACGGACTACCAGATTAGCTGACAAGTTTCAACACAGAAATATTCATGTTCCTCTTTTATGAGACTGTACGGCATCTCGTAGTTGCATTTTTATATGCAAATTGGTTCTGTAAATTGCACTTATTGATGCGTGTAAGTGAGACAAATCGACAGCTATGAAATGGATTTTATTGCTACACGATGCTGCAGTTCAGCAACACGTGCAGAGTGGCCCTGGTAGAACTTCAGCTTAACGAAGCCAGTATGTCCTCTGAAACTGCAGCACGAAGACCAGATATGATCTCTCTTTCACAAAGGATTTCGTAAATACTATTTAAGGTCCTACACGTGGACATTCAGAACGTGGGACGCTTGTTGGAAACTTTACACAGATCTGTTCACAACACTCAGTGCAACAAAATGCACAGTATTGTTCCCGGGTATTTTACATTGCGAATGTTAATGTACAATGTTACTTTGAAGACTCCTACATGTTTCGATCCCTTATGGGATCATCGTCAGGAAATCACATTAACCCTTTAAAAACGGAACGTATCTGTTTTATATAAGGACTCAGTGCGTACCGTGCTGTAAACACTCTCCACTTCGGTTATAAAAACCAGTCTCTTAATGTTCTATAAGGCAAAAGTTGCTGTTTGTTCTGAGATCCGTATAAAACACATAAACGCAATGTGGGCACCACGTAGAATTTTTTAATGTTAAACCTGGTGGTACGTAAAGTTACCGCTAGGCTTTAAAAGTTTAAAGTAACACTTGACAAACGGAAGTAGCAAACCATGTACACAATAAGAATACCAGAGAAAGTAACCAGTTAAAATGTAGGCTTTTGTTGTAAGAAAATATATTTACAACAACTCGTACAGAATGTTAAAACACAATTTGCATTCGCTTTTATATAAACCCCGACCTGTTTCGGTCCACTCGTACACTTAAAACACAGTAGTCCTGTTTCTTGTATAATAGGTTCTGGTATGCAGTGTTTTGGAGACAGCTATGAAACTGATATAAATGTGAGGTAAAATTGCTTTTGGGCTTATTTATAAAAATCCTTTATTATGTAAGCGAAACTCTGTCAGGTAGAAATACCGGTAGACTGTGTTTGTATAATAAATCATGTGTTTTAAGTAAGGATGAGTCTCTAGCTTCAAGGCATAAATAATATTTGTTTTCCTAACATACGTGGTACAGGGAAATATAGTTCTCAGTAACCGGTAATTTCGTTTTAAACTATTCTTTGGCGAAGAAAATATTTTGGACCTTGGCGCCAATCTAATTGCGAATTATTGTCAATCCAGCCCGCAGCCTAATCAGTATACCGACCATGCTGTTTCGGCTTCAGCTTATTAGACAGGCCTGCGTTAAGCCTGATTAACATGGGCAATGATACGTACCGTTATTTGACAGATCATCCATTCAGGCAAGTAGTAAAAATACCCGTAGTTTTCCGTATAAAGGAAACAAACGAGGTTGTAATTTTGTATTTCTAATTCTGAACATCTTATTAGATAATAAATAATTCGAACAGGAAATACTAATATTCGTCTTTAACCTTTTAAATCCTAGCGGTAACTTTATATACGACCAGGTTTAACATTAAAAAATTCTACGTGGTGCGCACATTGCTTTTATGTGTTTTGTACGGATCTCAGAACAAACAGCAACTTTTGTCTTATAACACATTAAGGGATTGGTTTTTATAACCGAAATTGAGAGTGTTTAAAGCGCGGTACGCACTGAGTCCTTATATAAAACAGATACGCTTCGTCTTTAAAGGGTTAATATGTGTACGAGCGACATATGCTCTGGTGTAGAAGAAACGTGAACGTTACTTCCACCCGTATAACGCATGTATATAGTATTGCTCATTATACACACGAGTGCTGGTCACTGGCAGTCACATGACTGTGCAGGACAAAAAACAAGATTTTGTGCCACTGAGGGCAATCAATTTTAGGCGCGTGTGCAACATTGCGAAAAGCCACCACCAGCTTCGTCAAGTCTGTCTGTCTGTCTGTCTGTCTGTCTGGCTGGCTGGCTGGCTCCGTCCGTCTGTCCTACTGAGCCCCCGCTTGACGGGTTTTGATTAAATTTGATATTTGAGTACTTTTCGAAAATTTGCCGAGAAAGTTCAAGTTTCCTTAAAATCTGACAAAAATGTTGGGTACTTTGCATGAAGACAGGTATACATATGTGATGATGTCTTGCTGAATTCTTCGTAGAATGACAAATGTTTCAGACAAATGTTACAGAGAAAATCAAAACATATACTTCATGTTCAATAATATTTTTTTCCGAAAATCGTGCCATTTATGAGATAATGTGGAAAAATATGGTAGAATCAGATAGGCGACCGATGACAATATACTACGGCGCATGCGCTTTGCATGCTGCATAAATAAGGCTACATACACACTCTCATAATGTGTGATCCTTGTTGCTTTTCCACGGCAAAGTGGTTACGCGAACGCGCCTCAATGTTACGTTATAACTAAATTTCCTGCCGTGTTTCATTTTAGTTCAGTAAAAAGAGTATCCATATTTTTTTTCGAACAAGAATGAATTGTACATTTTTAAAAAAACACTAATCACCAAGAAATGCACAAAGAGTTTTTTCATCAATTGTAACACTCTCCTACATGTTTCGACCCGCTGGGTCATCTTCAGGGGGAACTTTCTGTTGTCGTTACACTAAGCCTGCACTTTACAGCTGAGTGAGAATGTACTGTTCACTGTGTGCTGTGCTGTGCCTGCAGGCCGGGACCGCAGAGAGTTCACGCCTCCAAAAACAACGCAGTACACAGTCAACAGCACATTCTCACTCAAGTATAAAGCGCAACCTTAGTGTAACGATAACAAAAAGTTCTCCCTGAAGATGACCCAGCAGGGTCGAAACATGTAGGAGTGTGTTACGATTGATGATAAAACTCTCTTTGTGCATTTGTTGGTGATTAATGTTTTTGTACTCTGGCACATTTTTGCGTTGTCTTGTGAACTCTAAATTATAGCTTTCAAATAATTATTTGTAACTTAGAAACGTATATCTTTACTGCGTTTTTTAAAAGAGCAATGTCGTCTGTAGATTTGTTAAGAGTAAGGGAGGTTTGTCCAAATTGTGTGCAGGGCTTGGAAATGTCTGACAACATTAATGGCTGTGGTTCGAGACTCAAAGTTCTGGTTGTGGTGACAACGAAGTTAGTCTGCTGCGATCTGACGCCGTGCATTATGTGCGTCTACCAGACTACACAACGCTAAATCCCAGAAAGCAGAAAATTTCATTTCTGAATCTTCACTTTCTAAAATATCTCTAACGCCGCAGACATCAGTACCTGAATTTCATCAAAATTTCACTTCATATCTGGCAGTTGCACTTGATTCGTCCTGTTGCTTAACCCTTTAAAGACGAAGCGTTTCTGTTTTATATAAGGACCCAGTGCGTACCGCGCTGTAAACACTCTCCACTTCGGTTATAAAAACCATTCTCTTAATGCTTTATAAGGCAAAAGCTGCTGTTTGTTCTGAGATCCGTACAAAACACATAAACGCAATGTGGGCACCACGTAGAATTTTTTAATGTTAAAAAACCTGGTCCTATGTAAAGTTACCGCTAGGCTTTAAAAGGTTAAAGTTCCTTAAAATATAAACTTTTGTCAGGAGGAGCAAGACGATGTAAATTTCGCATTTGGCGTATGAAGATTGCAGGTGGAGTCCCAGGCATAAACTGTGTTAACGGAATTCGTTTTCCAAGTGTGGGTGGTGCTGATGTAATGAAAGACCCCAAGTGGTCTTGTAACATCCGGCGGAGATTTCTGCTGTAATTGGGTAAAAAGGATAACTGGCTCATGTGCTTTGAATTGTAAACTTGATTGCAGAGTTTCACTGCTTTTTGCTTGGTCGATACGTTTTGAAGTTTTATTACTTAGTTGTAAAACTCAGGCGAGAATGGCGTAGGAGAAGGGGGTTAAAAAGTTTTTTTTTTTTCAATGATGAAACTCGGGACGTGTGTAAATTTTTTTTCATACATTAAAATTTTTCGCGCGTCTGCTGAAAGTAAATTCAATTCTGGAAGCAAAAATTAGAAAGCAGTCAATTTTCCACCTGAGTGTATTCCCCCTGCCCCCTTCTCACGTCTTGTCTGTTTTAAAGGTGTAACTATAAAAGCAATGCTTTCTTGGTGGTGGAGTGAAAAATGCACGGGCGTATAATATGAAAAGCATAAAGTTTCTTGTTTGCAATAAGCCTTTATCACGAGAAACAGACACAGGCGGTGAGGAACACGCTTTTGAGTGCGAGGCTTATGCTATCTTGCCCCTCCATAAAGAGAAAGCTGTTTAAACTTCTTTTTGATTCTGTACGACGTCAGGTTAGGTTTTTGTGAATTCAGCTAATTTCTCGTATCCTAGTTTTAGGGGCTTAAAACTGTGTGGCGTGGTGAATGGCTGAACTTGCATTTAATGTTCACCCCCTTTATAGGAAATAAGGCTGCTCTGGGCGGCGATGAACAGATAGGATGTAGACTGTAACATTTTGATGTTTTCCTAAAGTGTCTCTCAAAAGAAAGACGTATTTAAAGATCAAAGCATTTGTAACCTCCAGGCGTATTTGTCGTGTAGCAGTTTTATATGTATACATACTTTCCTTCCCTCGAAAGAAAAAGGAGTATAATCTATAAGCTTACGTTTGCGTAGACAGCGATTGAGAAGGAAACTGCAAGAAGGAATGTGAGGGGGTGTAGTGTAGCCAATGTAATTCTTTACATCAAAGGGAAATAAATATGCAGAATGTTTCATAACCGTTTGACATGAAGGCGCTTCCTTGTGCAAGGAGAAATATGAAAGGTGGCAAAGAGACTATATCTTAGTCGTTCCACATCGAAATTGAAAATTTTTGCCTGAAGGTCTTCTAATGTATTAGACATAACAAGCGGGCCTAAGTATACGAGTTTTCTTTTTCTCGTTCCGTCACCTTTTATCTGCTGACAGGATTTGTTTCGCTTTTACAGCCGTTAACGTAGGCACGGCTGTGATGAGCAACCTGCAATCGGCCTGTTTGTTTCACGCCTACACAACACTTTTAATTAGGAAACTTTAGCGTTATTAACACCGTACATTCTTCTTCAGATGGCGTCCAGATTTATAGCGTACTTAAAGCCCTCGCCTTCTTTCGTTTCTCTTATTTTCTTCTTTCCTCATTTCTTGCATTGTTAGCGCTTTCCTTTTTCACATTTTCTTTCACTTGTCCTCCTATAACGACATTTTGCTATGTTAGTCTATTCTTTTTTCTCTTTATTCTCCCATCTGTCGTTTATAAAATGGCTGACAGTACCAGCCATCTTATCTACTGAACCATAATTCTAGAATCCATGATCAAAAACCTGAACTATTAGAATATTCAATCCAATATTTCGTCGTAGTAACAATATCTATAGTTCAATTGGTTACTTTTATTTTCTCCGTACGTTCCTCTGTCCCTACCAGAATACTGTTCTTAATTTCTCTACCATTAGGATGTACTGGAGGTAGAAAATATGAGGGTATTCTCCAAGAGGTTTTGTTTTCGTTTTTCGTTCCAATTAACCAGAGGAGGCGTTGCACATTCCTATGTTTTCTCTCTTCCTAATCAACACTACTTTACTTTTTCAAACTCTTCGCGACATTACTGCTTCAAACGAGTTCAATTTATTTTCACAGATTGTTTTCATCAGCTGGTCGAGAAACATATTTCAGAATTCGTTACTGTCACTGATTTGTTTATATGAAGAGTTTTCAGAGCCAGAAGGTATTTTATTGAAGGCTACCTATATATAAAGATTAGAAGCCACATGTCATGCTGTACGACACGTGTACGATGTGTAAGTCTTATATCGACCGTGATTTTCGTGTTCTTTGTGTTATTAAGTCTGAACAGCAGTGGTGCAGGATCAAGAGAAATGTGAGCAAGGTAGTGTAAGTTCAAGCACCTGTGTATTGCAATATTTCGGTGTGGTAAGTTGTCGCACTGTCACTTTGTCACCAACTTCTTTTTATTATGGTCTAGTCACTGTAGGTGGAGTGGCACTCTTCTACGTCACATTCTGTATCTGGTCAATAGGAAATCCAATTTCAAATATCGTACAGTTACAGCTTTTCTTTTTACGAAATGTTGCAGGTTTTTTTAAGGCACTTAATAAGGTTGAATCATTTATTCGAAACTGACTATGTTGCCATGCTACAGTCTATGGACTGCTATATCTAACGCGTCTCCTTGTCAGGGAGACATGATTTGCTCAAGGATGATGACCATTTCAAACGAAAATAAAGGACGGTAGAAGCATATTTTGAGCCAAATCGCTGTGCCTATAATTTTGGACACACAATTTAAAACTTATCACGGATCGTTACGGTTTCTTTCCCGTTTCGCTAGTAAAATTACGGCACCTCCAAGATTATCCCTCTCTGCGAGTTAGTATTAATGTTCTGAAGCGTTATTTCCTTTTTTTAATTTGTGTAAAATTACCCCAAAATTCAGATTAGCGCGGAACTTCTTAACATTAGAACGTCTCAGTTCGAGTTTCAATACATATTTTTAATACACTGTTGAGTATGTAATGAAAGCATGGAAAAGTAGAAAGAAAAGTAGCAGTGACAAAAAGACGAGGAGGAGTACGTAAGCAGCTGCTGGGTGACATTAAGCAAAAGGGAGAATACTGGAAATTGAAAGAGGCAGGACTAGATCGCACTCTGTGGGGAACTTGCTTTGGAGGAGGCTACGGACCTGTCGTAAGACAGAATACGTGACGATAAATGAATAGATGTTTGTAAAAATATTGAAACCATTGTATCTTGCAAGTTACAAAACCATCCGGATCGGCCCCCTCTCTGACAGTTCGCATAATGTAGGCTTCCTTGCCCAGGCGTGAGGGTCGTAACATCAGCTTTAACCCAATCACACCAGAATACAGGGTTACAGGATTTTGCACTCGGGGAATTGAATTCCAAACGCGATATAATTCACAAATGATCTGTAGTACAATATATATTTCTATACGTTGAAACATTTATTTTCCCACTTTTTAATTAAATTATGTATCAGAGGGTTTTCCGCGGACCGCAGGTGTATGACACATTTCTGCATTCAAGATACTTCTCCCGTCACCCTCTGAGGCTAATAAACAGTATAAAAACATGACCGGAAAAATGTTAAGAAAAACCCCCTGGAGATGGCCCTACTGTAATATCTTTAAAGCTCCTGCTATTAATTAGGAAACCAACGTTAATTGCAGCCAGGGGACTGCAGACCCCATGTTAGCGTTAATAAGTAGGCGTACTAGGGTTGTTGTGCAACGTCATATGCCAGAACATGAATTGGAAGCATTCGTAGGTAGAGGGGGTTGAGCAAAAGAACGAGAGGCCTCAACTAGAATAGACATCCATGGAATTTGATCTCGCAAGCGCTGGAATTCTATCTCCCTAAACTGGAATTAATCTTCAGGGCTAAATGAACGCCATAGCTAATTGAGTGCAGCATCCCTCTAATTGGCTGGAGATGCGTTCCTGAGATGGCCACGATCAGAGAACGTACCGAGTAAACTCGGTGTCTATCATACATGCGAATATTGTAGTTTTTTCCGTGTTCTTTTACGCAGGAGTTTAACGATTGTGACTAGACGGGCGGTAACCGTGTGTCACCCACAGAGCAGTAAGGCGCAAAGCAGTATCTAATTTAAGGTTACAGACTTAATATTAAGCATCCCGTTTTGTTTCATAAGACTACAAAGAAGCTCTCGTTTACCGTAAACACAACTTTATTGGTGTACATTTTAATTAGTCATGTTGATAAGGCAACATGTTTAACCCTTTAAAGACGAAGCGTATCTGTTTTATATAAGGACTCAGTGCGTACCGCGCTGTAAACACTCTCCACTTCGGTTATAAAAACCAGTCTCTTAATGTTTTATAAGGCAAAAGTTGCTGTTTGTTCTGAGATCCGTACAAAACACATAAACGCAATGTGGGCACCACGTAGAGTTTTTTAATATTAAACCTGGTCATATGTAAAGTTACCGCTAGGCTTTGAAAGGTTAAACCAATCGTGGCCACCTCCAGGCCATCTGAAAGTTCTGTAGTTCTCTGTAGTGTGCGATTACTCCATGTTACATGTACAGTGTAGTGGCGATATTCGAACGGTCTTATTTAAAAGTTCAATCCAGATACAGAATTCTGCAGCGCGCCTTTTCTTTATATATGGGACCCTTATTTGTAAAGTTTTAGCCAGACTGTGGTGTTTCTGTTTCCTGTTATTTACTTTGTTTATCCTTGTGTTCTGACGCTTTAAAATGGAAATTCAGAAATGGGCTGTTCCTGTTTGTCACGAAAATGTTCTGATATAGACAGAAGTTGATTCCCCTATCGATTTGCGAAATAGGGGAATATGCACATTGTATGTTAAAAATGGTTGAATTTCAAACATATATACGTCATGTCCGTAGTGAATCAATTTTTGATACAACGATTACAGGCGATAAAACCATAAAAATTATGACAAATAATAAACGTCTGCTTCATTTCGTGCGACGCGACTGTGGATACCAGAAAGGTGCATTTCTTCCAGTTAAGAGACATAACCAGCTTAATTTACGAACGGGCCGCACCTGGCGGTATTGTATAAATGCAGAGAAGACGCCCCTTTGACAAAGGTGCCACACGATGCAATATTACTGGGCATGCGTTACGTCCTAATATTGAAGAAATTTTGTCGTACTGCTGTTCAAAATTGATTTTTCTTTCAGAATAATACAGAAAATTTTCTCCAATTTTTAGTTCTGAAATCTTATCCATGTACTTGTGCTAATTAGAGGCTCGACTGCTCCCTGTGCTCAGTGTTAACCTATAGTTTATTCTGTTTTTATGGTTTGCTTTCTTCTTCCTTCGTAATGTTGTGTTTTGTTTGGCTTGCTTCTCGTTTTGAAAGCATTAAGTTACTGTTTGTTCCAATAAATACCTATATTTGCTTTATTTACATCCCTCTGTTATTATTACCTATGTAGATTTTTGTAAAAAAAAATAGCCCCTTTTGTAAAACGAGAATTTATTTAAACCGCTCAGTATGAAGCCCAACAAAATGCACTGTGTTGTGTTCAGATATTCTATATTACAATATCTTGTTAATCGATCCTACAGTTCTCGATTCCTCCTGGGATCGTCATGAGGCATTCACATCAAAGTATCATTTCACAAAACTAAACTAGCAGTGCCTGTACACATTAAAAAGATACAGAAGTCAATCAGTTAAGACATAGGCGATTGACTTCAATATATTTGTAATATATACATGCATCGCTAGTTTAGTTTTGTGAACTGATACTTCGATATGAGTCCCTGATGATAATCCAACGAGGAATCGAAACACGTAGGACTGATCAACAAGATATTGTGCTATAGAATATCTGAACGCAATAGAATGCATTTTGTTGGGCTTAATACTGTGTGATTTGATTATCGACAGTGGACAGTATGAACAATATGGAGAATTCATGTATGCAGAGTTACGCTGTGTTTATTTACGCGTAAAGGTGTCATTTGTTAAGCTGTGGGAACAGTTTAGTCATGATTGCGGTTCTGCCACACTATGCAGTACGTACAGTCACGTATGCGTATTAGCGCGTATGGGGGGGGGGGGGACGTCTTTTGCGACATGCACTAGTCGTACCCTTCCACGAGTACTCGAAGGGCAGGTTTGCTGTCTCGTGCCTGTCATAACTTCAAAGCAAATTTATGCTTCAGAAGGTCACATCGTTTCTGTTTCTAATCATTACTGATCCGTAACATAATTAGCATTATAACAAGGATGCTGCTTCCATAACTATTTATTAAAACTTTGGAATTTGTAGCTATAGAAACGGATAATTAAAAGTGTGCAATATTGAAGCCCTGAAGTACAGCAGTGTCCCCTTCCGCCCTATATTTGTATTCTACACCTGCTGCTTTGCAAAGGTGCTTCAGGAATAGCTGTCCTCATATATGACTGTGAATTTAAACGGCTCATTTCATTAGATCACTTGTTTAGGCCTACTGTGTAATGTGGTCCATTACAGTGTCAGTTTTAAAGGAACACTTTCGATTAACGGCAATAAATAACATAACCTTTGCTATGTGTTACTGTGTTTTGACGTTTAGTCCCCATGTGATACAAAATGCATAGCGCTAGAACAGAGTTTTGTGTCTTAAATAGATTCTGTAACACGACGTGTTAGGTTGCTTAACTGCGACGGGTGTTCACATAGAAGCGTTTCACAAGATTAATGCTAAGTTGAAAGCTTTTTTGTCTCTAGAGAAATTAAATCTAAACGTTCCAAGCTATTTAGGGGAAGGAGGTAAGGGGGCATAAAAAATCCTAAGTCTGCACAGAACATCTGTCAGATGCTGGTGTGTTACGAGTGCGTGCATGCGTGTGTGTGTGTGTGTGTGTGTGTGTGTGTGTGTGTGTGTGTGTGTGTGTGTGTGTGTGTGTGTGTCTGTGTATGTGAAAGGAAGGAAAAACAGAAAAGGGGCAGAAAATATAAAGAATGGCGCTTTGTTTCTCTGCGTGGCACCTTGGCTATGTAACCAAGATTGACACTGAGGCACTGCGGCCAACACATGCAGTGTGTAGGTGCAAGGTCTAAACGTAGCAAGATGCACTCAAAATTGGTTTTGAGTGTAAAGTTCAAGTTTTAGTAATTCTTTTAGCGGTGTGTTTTACGAAAAAAAAATGAAAATCTTGGAAACACAATTTGTAACAAACGTTACATACATCGTAACGGCTGTGAATTAGTTCCGTAGCTAGGCCTGAAAGTTTTCAGGGTACGGCCGCGACACCTCCTGTCGCCGGGTTTCAGTAACTTCTGTCAGTCCTTCCAGGCGAGTATGATTCCCACTTCCTCTCCAGTCGTGTACTGTTCATCATATTCTCACGTAACTTGTGGCCGTGTAGCACCTTGTAATAGTTCATATAGCATCATTAAATAACGTAAAACCTGATCTCCATATTTCCTGTCGTATTGTGACGGTTTACCCCATTTTACCCCCAAAGACTTATACTTGTATGTACGGCTGGGTTTTACCACCGCTGATTATTGTCATGAAACTGTACAGTTTTTAACCTCGGATGAGGAGTGTGGCATTTATAATACGCTGTGCAACTTGGTGTCTAGATTTACAAAAAATCATCCACTCATTCACAAGACACCAAATAAGCGACAGCTCATTGACATGTGACGTGTGTCTGTTGTCATATTCATCAATACTTCTGCACCATCACTGTAGAAGGGAAACACACTGCTGTTACATGATATTGTGAATTATTCCAAAATTCTGTCAGAAAACGTGTTAGTACGAATGCCTTAACGTACTTCAGACACGGGTTACAAAATTACAAAATTGAAATATAAATTGCATTTTTTATATACTTTTTTCCGTGCAATGTCCATAAATCAACTCACAGTACCTAGTCCTGTGCTTCCTTAAGCATGTATGCTGTCTCCAAAACACTGTATGCTAGGGTTCGTTATACAACAAACGCCTACATTTTAACTGGTTGACTTTTTGTATCTTTCTGTTGTAAACATGGTTTGCTAGTTCGGTTTTGTGAAGTGTTTCGTTTCGTTTCGTTTCGTTTCGTAGTCCTTCCCTCTTCTGCCTACTTACAGTAGGTGTCGAGGTTGTTTGTTTTCACTTGATCACACTCAGACACACACTACAGTCGGTAGGCCTCCTCTGGACCAGGGATCGGCCCGTCGCACAGACCTCTATCTGATAACACACAACACTCACAAGAGACAAACATCCATGCCCCTGGTGGGATTCGAACCCACGATCCCAGCAAGCGCTCGGCCTTAGACCGCGCGGTCGCTGGGATCGGCCTTTGTGAAGTGTTTTGATTTCCTGACCATGATCCCATAAGTGATCGAAACATGCAGAAGCGTTAGAAGTGACATTGAAATATAAAATGTCTGAGAACAATATAGTGCAGTTTGTTGGACTGAAAATAAAAACACATTAGGCTTCTTAGTGATTTCTGTGGCAAGACTGAAATATGATTAGTGATCCGGATTCTTCTAGTAGTATACAGCAAGAAAATTTTGTAATGTTCAGTTTAATTTGTTCCCAGCAAGTACCTTGCGCATGGTACAGATGTCTTTTCAGAAGAATAACACGCTACAGTAAGTGATGCAACAAGCAATTGTAAATCCATGATTTGGGCAGTGGTTTGCTGGGTTTTCACGCCTTATGTTCTTGCAGGTAGTATTTCGTAACCATCTGTTGCCTTCACATACAAGAATTCGGATTGCAGTGATATGAGAATGTATAGTCTTGCAGGTGGTTACTGGACACAGTGCCAGGTCTCAGAAGACTATATTTAAGTGATCCTCGCCGTAAAAACCGCAGTCCATATAGACGTTATTGCTCATCAAGAAGGGAGTTTGTTTCGTTTCGTAATCCTTCCCTCTCCTACCTACTTGTTCACAGCAGGTGTCGAGGGTTTTTGAAATTTCATTTGATAACACTCAAACACACACCACAGTCGGTAGGACTCCTCTGGACCAGGGATCGGCCCCGTCGCAGAGACATCTACGTGACAACACAAACACTTACAAGAGACAAACTTCCATGCCCCCCGGTGTGATTCGAACCCACGATCCCAGCGAGCGCTCGGCCGCAGACCTACTCCTTAGACCGCGCAGCCACTGGGATCGGCAAAGGGGGTTTGTCAGGTTATAAAATTCGTTTGTTTACCTTGAAAGAGTGATATGTACAGTAAGGATAGTACACAGGCGTATCGACAGTGACTGCAGGTAATCAAGTTCTGTTGCGATTTGGGCGTCGGGGGTGGAACAAAGTACAGCACTCGCTAATTGAGTTACACGGTACCAGTGACGTAATAGAAATAAAGTGCCTGCTCGAATCAGATGAATTTGCTTCCATTTGGAACGAATGTTACCCCTGTGCGAGCTATTCATCAAATCGAACTGATGGCGGCATCCTCTTTCTCACCATTAAGGATTCACACTGCATGTGAACGAACTTAAATTTTTCTGCAGACCTATCAATTACGTCATAACTTTTCCTACTTCCAGTCTTCCTATTATTCATCTCAAAAATATATAATGGCAATAGGTTATTCAAGCGGAATCTTCATCATGTGATTTATGAATATCTCTCGTCATTTCAGTAGTTTCCTACTTGTCTTCGAAACAAATTACAGAAAAACAAATATCAGTCGCCAACAAATGCAGTTTTTCTATATAGAGACAAACATACTACACCAAATCACCCGACATGTTTCGATGATAATGCGTCATCTTCCGGCGCACACTTTCACTGCTTTCACAAGATTACACGTTTCACCATTACAGTTCGTGTAAGTTAAATGTTCATTGTCCAATAAGGATGTTGCAGCGCAACATCCTTATTGGCTTGTCGGGTGATTTGGTGCAGTATGACGTAATAGTGTCTCTACATAGAAACAGTGCATTTGTTGGTGACTGATATTTGTTTTATATATATAAAAATGCGTGGTGAAAACAGTGTAAAAATTACAGAAAATTAATTTGTTCTTATAAAGGAATTGCAAGGCTAAATTTGAAGGCGGATCATATTTAAATAGTATTCTAAAAATTTCTACATTATTGTTTTGCGATCAAATCATGCGTACGGATACACGTACCTGACAGTATATTTCTGTTAATGTATTGTTTTAAGATAGAAGTATGAAATTCCATCCAAAAGAATCTGCTACTAACAAGATGACATTTCAACAAAATTGTTACTCTGTGTTCGGAAAGGAAGGACTTGGTAAGTGAGTGAAGAAAAATTGTCAATCAGAATGCAAGAGAAATTAGTCGGTTGAGAATTTATGAACTTGGTAAATAAAAAATGAAGATGAAATAAAAATAATAAAAAATGTGAGATTTTATGTCCTCGCATAGGTGCTGCGCGAGATTGAAGTCTTCTGCGATGGCACGCCCTTTCGCTTGGCAGATATTTACCACGGAGCCAGTGACTGTTTACCAATGAACGTGGCGTAATATGCCAGAAGAATTGATTCTTCAATAAAAAGTAATTTGACAATAGAACAACTCTATTTATATTTGGGGAGAAAGCTAAACATTGTCAATAAACAGAAAAAACCGAAGTATATTTAAAATAAAGTGAACGCAGGAAACCTGTGAAAATGTGTAACATAAGATATAAAATGAAATAAAATGGATATCACAGAGATTAACAAGACAGGCAAATGCACGTATAACGTAACATTGAAGCGCTTTCGCGTAACTATTGTTGCCGTGTAAAAGCGATAAGTGTTACATATTTTGAGTGTGCGTCTGTAGCCTCAGTTATCCAGCATGCAATGCGTATGCGCAATATATTGTCATCTGTGGCCTGTCCGACTGTCTGATGTTTTTCCACATTATCTCATAAACGGCACGATTTTCGAAAAAGAAAAGTTATTCAACAAAAAATATATGTTTTGATTTTCTCTACAATTTTTGTCTTTCAGAAGAATTCAGCAAGATATTATCATAAATGTGTATCTGTCTTCTTCTGAAGTACGCACTAGTCTTATCAGATTTTCAAGAAACTTGAATCTCCCGCAAATTTTCGAAAAGTACTCAAATATTAAGTTTCATGAAAATCCGTCGAGTGGGAGCTGAGTTGTTCCATGCGGGCGGACGGACTGCCGAACGGACGGACGGACGGACAGGCAGGCAGGCAGGCAGGCAGACCGAAAGAGAGACAGACAGGCAGGCAGGCAGGCAGACAGACAGACATGACTAAGCTATTAGACCCTTTTTCCAGTTTTGTTTACGCGCATAAAAAACTCATAATAACAGAGTTGTTTTCTTTCAGTTCGTAATTTGCCATAAAAAGTCTTGTTTTGCCTTGTTTTGAATCTTTAAACTTTTACTCTCAGCTTTTACGGCGTCATAAACCTCAATTCTGAAACTTTAGGATCATGTTTCTGTTATTTGAGCTTCCCGTTCTATTTGCCGTTTAGTGTTTTGTGTTGTTTAAATGACCCTACACGTGTGCGCTCCATCCTCCACATGAAGACAGAAAATTTTTTAGGGTTACATGTTTCGAGTGTTTCGGCTTTGTTTGGCTTTCGGTTGATATAAATTTCTATTCTTTCCTCTTTCCTTTACATCTACAATTTACACAAAACTCTAGAGGCGCAAAATATATTTCCAGATTTTCTGCCTTCCATGGAGATATTTTTTAGCGTTTAGTGGTGGTAGGTAAGTATAATTTTCATCTTATTCTTGTTGCATTGCTGGTCTAACGCATTCTTGTAAAATTTTACGGTCTGTGGGAAAACTATCAATAAAATTCACAGCAGCACCCTGTTCAGGATATTTTCAAGTTTACTTCACCAGAATAATTCAGCTGCTGTCGTGGCACGATAGTAAATCCCACACATTTACCACGCAGCATCAGAAATAGGGTTGTAACGAAACATGGGCGGCCACCCCAGCTACAGTCTAATTGGTTTTCGACGACGGTCGAAAAGCGAGCCGTCATAATTTGAACTTCTCTTTACCATACGCGTATGTTTTATAATTGAGGAACTTTCGAGGAAACCAATTAATAATATAAAAATAACAATGTACAAAACGTGCATTAAAAGAAAATAAAACAAATACTCTATATGCGTTAAAAAATCACTCATGAAACAGCAATTTGTCGTAACCCACGAATACACAGTTTTACAGCAAACAAAAAGATTTGACCGATCCTCAACAGACCAGCACTTAAGCACGTTATGTCTTTACGAAGCAGCCATTTATATGTGGACTCAACATCTTGGTAGAAAGTGTAATTTTAACCCAACTGTCTGGTAATGCGGGAATCTCAGTTTGAGTAATTGTGTGGGTTACGAGAAGTCACTGTTTCGTGAGCGAAATATTTATTAAGTAAAAACGTTAATACAAAAGCAAAACACATAAAGTACATTTGAACTTCGTAAGAACTTATCGCAAAATATTTCCAGCTACGAGGTTGCCTTACATTCGGCACTTCAGGGGAGGTGTTTTTATGGAATGAATTCTGTTGGAGAGGCGGCTGAATAACCCGAATCATTAAGGTTTCATTTTATTTTGAGTAGAGAGTACAAGATTTGTGGTACTCGGTTGAGACTTGGGGAGAACGATTTGAAATTATTGTTTTCAGGGGGATTTAGAACATATGCTGGACAGCCTGACGCCTCTTCATTATAAATGCAGTAAATTTTGGCTTAAGATGTCTTTCTCTTTGCATGATAAACCACCCTGTATCAAGAACAGACATTTTTCTTTGCTCCAAGGACTTTCGAACTGCACTAAAAATTAGGGTCGATGTCTCCAAGAGCCTACGAAATTCCTTGAACGGTGAATGCAGGAAGAGGAGCGGCCTCAATAACAAATTCGTGTTCTTGCCCTTCTTTTTCAATGATCCTTGTCCTTCCATTTCAGAAGGATCTTCAATGTTCATCTCTTGTGAATGAGATTCAACAATTCAACCACAGCTTCATTAGATTCGAGATGTAACTCGTGTACTGTTAGTCATATTTCTTACTGGATTTGGTAAAGCACCTTAAAAATTCTAAGCAAATTTAGAGCAGAATTTCTTTCAATCTTGCTTAAATTTGGATTCTGTGATTCAGTCAATGTGTCTTTGTGATTGTCTCGGGTTTGCAAAGCACTAACGCTTCCTGAACTCTGTAAGTGTTGAGCCTTCTTTGTCAGAGGCTTCAGTCATCTTTTCAAACCTTTGTCGAAGGTAATGGGCGTTCAAGGACGCACTGGCTGTTTGGTCATTTGGTTGAAGCATGAAAATAGTCTCTATTTTGGCATAACAATACTGAAGAACTGGAGAATGGAGTGGTGCATTGCCAGAAAGCAACGTTGCTGAATAATTAGTGCTGCCAATACAAAATCAGTAGAGATTAATGACCTTTGACTTTAAACTTTTTTGCTTAACCATTAACTTCTCAGTTAGTCTTCAATTGCATAAAGTACACGACATAATTACAAGCAACTTACATTAGGCAATTCTTGCAAGGGACTGGCTGTGTATGTAAGTTAAATCCAGTTAGATTAGTCAACCCGTAATACGTATACTAATAATTGGAATTTGAATAATTCAGTAATTCCGTAGTAATATATTCTGCTAACAGAAATAATAATGGCTTAAAATATATTACGGTACGGTGGAAGGAATTAAGCAAGGCAGTCGAAATAAACCGCCAGTGTATAAAGCGTACGCTTCCGAATCGGGTGAGACATGGAAATAACATATTCAACAATTTGCATATTTTTTAAATATGTAGTTGTTACTGTAGCCTTTGTGACGTGAGGCCCCAAATTACGTGGTGCTAATTTCGCTCCTTCCTCAGAGGTTCGGGCGTTTTCCATGTTTTTATCACTAATTGTACCGAACTAAATATTGCAGTGGCCTCCAGTGCCCTTAATTTCGTACCAAGTTTCGTGGAAAAATGTCACCTCCTTCAAAAATTAAAAAGGAAGGACACACTGACAAACAAAGGCTGCTCTTCATTACCTCAAGAAAGTTCATCCTTCCCTTAACACATCTGGCGCTGTTAGTCCTTTGCTGTGGGCTTAGTGGCATTAAATAAAGCAATAATGTGTACTGAATCCTCAGAAGAAATATTGAAAAATATTTTAAAACTTTCCTTTAAATTGGCCTACCGTTTCTCCTTTTCATCTCACTTCGAGTAAGTTTCATTTCGTATACTTTGCAGTTTGCATGAAGGACTGCGAGGTATAAGAAAAGGACCTAATTAAAGTTTGCATGTGAAAAATTGGATTAAATTATTAATTTGAAGGAAAGCTGGGCCCATGCATTATGCTGGGAATGAAGTGACAGTTATAACAGAATTGCTAAGGACGTAAGGAACATTTTGGAGTGTACGGGAAAAGTGGGGATGCTTCAGTCCGAACGTGTTACTGTCCTTGTCGTCGTGACATTCTTTAATTTCGCCAAAGAACGACTCTTTACAAACCTGTCTCCTTATAACTGTGGTAAGCACGAAGAAACGTTGTCCTTGTCCACAACATGAAGACGTATATAGGAGTGGATTTATACTTCTACTCATTGTTTTCCTCAGCCCATGTGGGTTAAATTTTCAACTTTACGCACCGGCCTCGTAGCCCTGGAGAATTATCTCTAAATAACCATTAAATGGGAGGGTACCTGGTCCCCACAGCCAGTATGGGCCCTTGGAAAACAGATGCTAAATGTCTTGACCTCGTCGGCAATAAAACCAAAATTTCTCGGACGTTCAGTCCGTAGCCTATTTACTGCACCGACTATGCTATTCTGATCTTTGTGACTGGAAGAAATTCAGAAGAAAGCGGAAGCAAAATTAGCTGTAATCCCAGGGTCGGATTCAGAACTGCCATCACGTTGCTCCTACCGGACCACCAATACACGCGAGCAGCACACTCCAATAGAAGTCAGCAGTAGTGAAAGAGCACAACACACGCTTGTGTGTCCAGGTAATAGTAATTAAGGTGAGGGACACGGTACAGTCGGGCAGCATCGGCCTTCAGGTACGCCGAAAACTAATAAATTTCAATAAAGTTCGTTGAGTCACCAAGCACCCTAATTCTGTACGTATGTACACTACAAAGTTCGCAAATAATTTTAAGCCTACAAGTTAAACACGTTGTAGATATAGATATAATTACGTGTCATGTTTCTGTTAGAAGGTTTGACCCTTTGAAGACGAAGCTTATCTGTTTTATATAAGGACTCAGTGCGTACCGCGCTGTAAACGCTCTCCACTTCGGTTATAAAAACCAGTCTCTTAATGTTTTATAAGGCAAAAGTTGCTGTTTGTTCTGAGATCCGTACAAAACACATAAACGCGATGTGGGCACCACGTAGAATTTTTTGATGTTAAACCTGGTGGTACGTAAAGTCACCGCTAGGCTTTAAAATGTTAAAGTACAGTGTAATTCAGCGAACATAATGCGGGTGTTAAAGTTTTCCAGTGTGCTTGATTCTAAGGAGTATGAAAAGCCAGTTCGAAGGCGTAAAACCGTGCACATTGTTTATTGATAAATAGAAACACATTGAGGTTTGTTTAAGTTTTTCTGTTGTTACAGTGTTTTGATGACAAAAAATTGATTGAAATACGAAGTCTCAGATATGACCTGTTACTAAGACATGTGAGCATTACGTGTTAACTATTTGTGTGCAACAGAATACGATTTCAACACACAGCGATGGAGTATATATAAACATAGTCTGGGGAAAACAGGAATTTTATTTCAGCCCCTTTGTAGTGTTAAGTGTGGGTTCAAAACAGATGTGACCGGGTGTATATGAATGCTATTCCTGTGAAAATTACACGCTCCTTTGTGGCAATTTATGGGTAACGTGAGAATTTGTGGGCTTATGAACCTATATTTCTTAATCTTTACAGCCAATGCTGTGATGAAGGCTGCACGTGTGGTGTCATATAATGTGGGGTGATTTTGTACTTTGTGTTTTTATCGTTCCCGTTCCCAGCTAATAATTCTGGATTTACAAATCTGTCGCACATTGGACGTTGCTGCTGCTGTGCATTCACATTCTGTTACTTGCAGACTCGTGCACCACCTCCCCTTAGTTTTTCACTTAGTGCCAAGTCAGCACTAGTGAGAACGGATGATGGGGGTGTAAGAGAGAGAATGAGTAAGAGGGTTGTGAAACGTGAGGGGTTAGTACATTAGTAGAGAGATATACAGTAGATACATCACGCGTTTACCCTTTGCTTCCTTCTTCTTGCGTCACATCTTTTTCTACTATTCAAGCCGGCAGCACGCGCGCTCACCCACACCTTTACCGGCCCTCCTGCTCAGCTGTGATGAGTCAGCGAACTGCCTCTTTGATCTTCAGATTTCATTTCTTGGTTTATGTTTCTATCCGGAACAGTGCTTTAAGCATCTCCTTCATACATTCGCCTGTTGTGTTAAATTTAGATTTTCTTCTTCGCAATACATATATTTCCAGTGACTCAGACCACTTAGCCTATTTATGTGTAGCTCTGTATTATTTGCTGTGTGGCACAAAGTACTTACAAATTGTGTAGGAAACCTCTGAAAACTGAAAGGTAGATTTTTCAAAATGGGTTACTAATT
Source organism: Coptotermes formosanus (assembly GCA_013340265.1). Taxonomy (NCBI): domain Eukaryota; kingdom Metazoa; phylum Arthropoda; class Insecta; order Blattodea; family Rhinotermitidae; genus Coptotermes; species Coptotermes formosanus. The sequence goes on along the minus strand of BLKM01009160.1, from coordinate 105,076 downwards.
GAAGTTGTAAGTAAGCATATACTTCAAGGGACAGGAAAGTAATTGTCAACAGTATGTTCTGATCCTTATTCTCGTAAAGGTGTTGTGTTGTTGCTGTGAGTCGAGATTCAAAGAACTTCTTTGACCTGTGTTGCGTACTCTACGCTTTTTTACGATAATCCCTTTCATAGAAAATCGATGAACCTTGATTTAAGCTTCCCTTAAAGTTGTTTTATCTAGCGGTACGAATCAAAATTAAATTCCCTCCAGAAGTTTGGTGTGTATTCAGTGTACAAAATTATATCGAAATCCGATCAGTAGATTTGGAAATTAAATATGCCGGCTGATATATATATATATATATATATATATTATGTTTTCACATTATGCATGTATTGCAAAGAAGTAACTCCGAAGAACAGAAATGTCCTTGAGAACCTGGTTCATGTTCATCTGCTCAGGGTGTTCCCTGCATTACGCGGAAAGGAAAGGTCAGTTACTCTGAGCAGAATTAAGCCAGTCTTCTCTTCCCGCTCTTTTTATTGGGCGCATTTACAAGGTTATTAGAAGAGACTATTAGCTTTATCATGTCTGTCTGTCTAAACGTCTGTTTTTCGTCAATCCATCCGCCCGTCCGCTTTTTCGTCCATCTATCCGCCCGTCCATCCGCCCGTCCGTTTTTTTGCATGAAGAAATCGGTTTCCATTCTACAGATTTCCCTGAAATTATACGCTGGGAATTTTTACTAAAATATACCGAGGCAATTGAAATTTAATTAAAACCAAACAAAACATCAGGCACTTTACGTGAGAACCTAGGAATTCGCATGAAGATTTTTTGCTTAATGCTTCCCTGTTGGAAAAACTTTCTAGTTTACAGTTGCGGAAAATATTAAAGCAATCATCTGTGTTAAATACGAGCGTATTTTGCGAAAATCTTGCAATTTGCGAGAAAATTACGAAAAATGGCGCAGAGCCAGACAGGCTGTGTGTGATAAAACATAATAAAGCCCAAAAATATTCGGTTTGCTTGCCGGGCAATGAAGAAGAATGGCATAGGATAGTAATGTGTAATGCTTTTTGCTGTCTACCGGATAAAGCTTTGAGATTGAGTTGAGCTGGCATGACGGATAATTAAAGCAAATGTATATAGACATACTAGTAAATACGTATTCTTTTATAATTGGTTATAATTACATAGTAGTTTGTAGGCTACATATAAACCCACAACTTTTATGGTGTGATGTTAATAGTCATGACGTAGAGCACGTGTGAAGAAGCGATGTTCGCGTGCAGTTATACGTAATTTTATTGTTGTTTACTTTGTGCATAATTAAGGAAAAAAGTCCAATATTTATTACTTACACTTAAAAATATGAAATTGTGTATGTGGATGTATTATGAATGTACCTGTAATTTTCGTACTAAATGTCGTTCGTAAGTGAAAACTGCAAAACATTTTGAAGGGCCAAAATCTGGAGGTTACTGGTGACAGATAGGACACATTTAACGAAATAAACATCAGTTTCCATATATAGCGAGTTTTTCAAAGAAATGTAACAACATGCGCTGACAGTACTAACATTCTATAATACACGCTTATTTACAAACTGTGAACCATAGCCGACAGCGCGGCTGTACTGAATTAAGTGGTGTAGTCATGTGAGGAGAGATACGATGCAAAGATTCGGACGCGCCTCAACTTTACACTATACGTACGTTTCATATCTTCTTTAAGATCGTTTTAATATTACTCTGCCTTCTATATCTGCGTCTTAAAAGTTGTCGTTTTCCTTTGGTCACACTTTCCAAAACCTTTCGGTGCTTCACGTGTTTCCTATTCGTTTTACGTTCCCTGTTTCTCTCATATTTCTATATTAGGCCATATTAATAATATTTAGCCGTGTGAGGGTAATATTTATGAAGCTTCACGTTACATGTTTTTTAGTTCGAATTCATCCGGTTGTGCTGTGACGTATTAATATTGGTGTGTGTATTGCCGTCAGACACAACAAACTGTTATTAAATTTATCATTTGACATGGTGCATTCACTGATGAATTTAATCAGAGTTTGTTGTGATTGACAGCAACGCACATATTAATATCACGTATGTTTCTTGAATCTATTGTCACGTCTTTTCTGTAATGTAAATGGCCAAGTTTCACAAACATGCAGAAATGGACGATTGTGCAAAGTTTATGAACTGAATAATTGCGAGAATCCTGACAATTCTTTCTGCTGTCCATTTACTCGCGAATTTAATTTCGATTTTCTTCTGTCGTAGGTAAACACTTGAGTTTGGCTACATTTTCTAAGACGTGGCTATTGTTCTGTCATGATTTTGACCTTTATTGGTCTAACGACATATGTATAGGATAGTTGCTTCCTCTGCTTCTTCTTCCATACTAACCGTGTGCTCAAGTCTAAGAGAAACTGTACACATATATTTTTGGCCATTCAGCTAACATTGTCTGCGTTCATTAAAACCCGACTTGTTCCATTCAGTTCCCGTTTTTTTCATATTTCTGCTGGATATCCTGATTTTGCATTCTAAAACAAAGCTGGAAATCTGTAACGACAACGCATCTGCTTGTTCCGGATCATTCTGAGTGTAAAGCTTACTGAGGCGTGTTTCTTACGTATTTGGAATTGACAATATCTTTTAGTGACACACATTAATTAGCCCAACAACTTACATGATTATACCGAAATAAATAATTACGCTTTGCTATACTCATCCCATAGTCGAACGATAGGCTTTTTTGAAGACTATAGAAGTTTATCCGATCTTTCATCACGCACCAGCGGATGTGACGTTTTTGTGCGGGGCGGTCTGTTGTCTCCAGAGAGCCGTGTTTTAATTGCTACGTATATTAGGGGTGCAGGATAGGAAGGAAGTTAGGGGCTGGGAGAGTTTGCACTTAACCTTCACTTTCTGTTTTTCTTCCTTCCACATACAGCCAACCACACATTTGTCGATAATTATTACGTGGGTATAATCTTCGTTTGTAGCATATGTAACTGGTGGGATATCCAAACCACAACTTGCCGCCAAACCAATTCTGACTGAGAAAGACCTAACAAGAGCCCCACCTTTCACAGGAATTCGTAATCCCACGTCACTCCGTACAAACTTTTGGAAGAATCTGTTCAAAGCCTGACGTCCCTTAATTTCTGGTATCGAGTAAAGTCATACTTCTTGCAAAACAAAAATTAGAAATTTGTAGGTGAAACTGAAAGTTCAGGGAATTTCGCCTGTACTTTGCCAGACTCTGCTTGACCCCGAGCCAAGTACCTCGCTGAAAATAAGTGTTTAACATCAAGCGGAAGGCCACGCCGTGGTGCAGTCAGTTAAGGCACTGCGCTGCAAGCCGGAAGATGAAATCTTTTATTGACATAATCCTTCCGGCCGCACTATGACCCTCGGGTCGACTCAGCCTCTAACAGAAATGAGTACCATCAATACTTCCGGGGGTGGGGAGGGGGTAAAGGCGGCCGGTACGTAGGGCTGGCAACCTTAACCACCTTCGTGTACCGATTTGTCCTGAAATCTGGTAGCCTTAACCTCCTGGAAACCTAGGGACCTGTCCAGACCTGTAATCGGGTTGCTTTACGTCTGTTGCCGTCACGCGGATTATAACTGTGCTTTGTGCAGTCACGCTACAACTACGGCTGACATCAGCACGTACGTCCTTTTCCAGTGTCTCATGTTACTCACACTTCCTCCTTGCTACTTAAATCCACCGTTAGCTAATTCTCTTACAGCTGAAGTAACCTGCAGTGCATTTTTATGAACCGTTGATATGCACTCCATTCACTACATAAATCTCATTTCTTTCCCTGTGTCTCACATTCAAAAAGTACCTCCACCATTCTGAAAAAAAAGAAAAATATTTTCTGGTTGGAATGATTGTTGGGATTATCGTTTCCCCCACCTCTACACCTTGCCGCTACCATTTAATCCATTTATTTAACGGATTCGTGTTTATTTATCTCCCTAGGCCACGGCAGTTTCGTATATGTTTCCCGTCAAATGTAAACTCCTGAACACAATGAATTCTTGTTCCCTGCTTCGTAGTTTATTTACCAGAAGTGTTCGTGTCTGGATTATTTACGAGCGCTTTTTCAAATAAGCGTTATGTAAAGCATCAAATATCAAAATTATTGTGAATGAAAGAGTCAGGCTTTAATTTTGAGGAAGGAAGAGTGGCTTAATAAAGCCTACTGGTTACTTGATGCACCAACGGGTCTAATATTAAAAAACTATACATTCTGTCCACACGACATGTGTTTTATATGGATCTCAGAAACAACAGTGACGTTTGCTCTATATAACATAAACTGATTGGTTTTTATAACCGAGATGAAAAGTGTTTACTGCGCTGTACGAACTGGGTCTTTAAATAAAACAGTTTACGCTTCGTCTTTAAAGGGTTAATGTAAGAAACTGTCGTATTGGTTTCTAGAAGGTAAAGAGGCAAAACCCAAGCCTCAGGATAAGTTTTATTGTTGCCGAGATTCGATATGAGGAACTCCAGAACACTCACCACTCAGCCGCACTATTCACTCACTTGATACTTGAAATCGCGTCACTGGATATGTAATGTAGCCAGTCAAGTCACTTAACATTGCTGGCTTTTTGGACTTTGCCCGTCACTTAATATTAGAAACATAACAGAACGTATATCGGTTTGCGTTCTCAGGTCAATTGGTGGGACGGCACGTGCTCATTTGCGTCCTTTAAAAAGTCAGTTTCAATCACTGGAACTGCGAGGTCTCCACTCTGCTGAATATTCAGCCTGTCTGTGAATGTGTTTCCCCCTTTGAGCATATCATGAGAATAATTTTCTGAGCGGGACAAAGCGATAAGCCAACGGCACGGAAGAACTAGCTGATAATAATTAACAGCACTGTGCAGCGCTTCGTTATCATGCTGGTTAAATTAACTGAACACTAACAGTGTCCATGCAAGTGGAGTTTTGAAAAGCGAAAAACTTTATCCCTCTTTTCTCCATATACGTATATAACTTAAGATTAAATGACAATTTGAATGGCTTCTCAGAAGTAATTAACACGCGTATCCGCTTGTTTGAACGATACGATGTAGAGGTTAGTTTCTTAGCTCGCTATTTAACAGCTGAAAGATTTTAACGAAATCACAAAGATAATGAAACTGTGTTCTGCAGTTACAAATGTTGTGTTACGCCGTGTTGTTTTCAAGTTTAATGGCAGACCGCTTCGTTGAGACTCTAATTGCTATCTTGCTTAATTGTACCAACTAGCGAATGCGTCTATGATACTCCAGAAATAAGTAAGCCTCTTTGCTTTACGGAGGATTGCAAACTTACTGGAAAGAGTAACTGTGAGTGTTTACTTACATGGAAGTTGTTTCTAAAACTCTGTTACCATGCATTTGTATGTTCTGAAAATTGCGTGAGGACGTGGTTACTGAACACAAGTGAAAATTAGGTTCGTTGTCCTAGTTGCGTATTAACCCTTTAAAGACGAAGCGTATTTGTTTTATATAAGGACTGAGTGCGTACCGCGCAGTAAACACTCTCCACTTCGGTTATAAAAACCAATCTCTTAATGTTTTATAAGGCAAAAGTTGCTGTTTGTTCTGAGATCCGTACAAAACACATAAACGCAATGTGGGCACCACGTAGAATTTTTAATGTTAAACCTGGTGGTACGTAAAGTTACCGCTAGGCTTTAAAGGGTTAATTATTCAGTAGCCTTTACTGAGCAGTCTCTACCTCAGTTTATATAGTCATATGGTAAGTGTGAGACATGCTTCTGATATCACGTTTAGTGTTCCATTCACTGCACTTTAAAAACACTAAGTTAAAGACTCATCTGACAATGTACATCCTTTATAACTTGACTGCTGAATATTTTTGAGGCATGTGTTAGAATAAATGTAAATTCAGGTTGATTTGTAACGAATGTGGTAGGATGCACTGTCGTAGAAAAAGATTCATAGACTTGGGATCTGTGTGCAAGTGCCATAGTCCCCTGTTAGGTGTTTTACTCGGTCCGTGATTTGTACTTCATTATTGCGGAAGTCAGTTCAACTAAATGCAAGCCGGGGCAGTCCATTCGGTTCAGTTGCGAAAATTTGAACATTAAATTGCATGCTTTCTGAAAGTGTAATAACATGGAACGCCCTACAGGCAACATAAGACTCACACAACATAAATTTAAAAGTTATGCATAAATCTTTTTTATATGCACGAGCCAAATGCTGAAGAATATTTCTTATCTGGTCAAGAGTTAAACTAAATGGAATACAGAACATGTTAACTTTAGTCAAATGAGGTAAAATTGGCTTTTCAAATGAGTTCTAAGGTTTATGTCCTGGGTCTCAAATCTGCGGTCCGCCAGGTTGTACTACGCGGCCTGTGGCCACGTGTGTGGATATGCACACACTATAAATGTTGCACAGTTCAGGCGGTTAGGTATGACTGTACCACGAATTGTTATTTTTCCACGTGGGGCCCGCGAACCAGGCCCCTATAACGGGTGTGGCCCTTTGCCATAAAAGGTTTGGACACCCGTGGTTTAGATCATTTTCCTCCTTCTTTCCATCTAAAGAGGTAAACAGATCCAATGTTTGAAAAGTTCCGGGGAAAAAGGGCGGGGGGGGGGGGTGGCGGTCAGTGAATAGAGCACTTGTGCTGTTTGTGTGTGTTTGACATTTTGGACGTAGTGCATTATCTTGGCTTTCTAACATATTTCCACAGGTGGAGGGTTTTTCTGGTTTCGTCTATGAGATATGTAACTTTATACCCACTGCTATCTCCCGTCCTGTCATCGCTGCAGTTCAGGTGACTTTCTTGAATGTAGAATTTTTATCATTGTCAAATCACATTTGACCCTCTTTCGGCTAAACGCAATTACGCTGGTATTGCTGCTGGGTTGTTTTACTTACGTGCGGAAAATGTTGTCACCAAATGATGACTTGTAGTCTCCTTCACGTACAAGAATATAGAATCGTCTGCTGATTCCAAACCACCATTGTCTCATTTGACCTTCTTTATTCTTAATTAATATAAATCATGTTTTTCTAAGTCGCTTATACGTACGTATTTTCAACGAACTTGCCTTTTAATGTCTCGTCATATTCTCAGTTCTAAGTATCGTACCCATTTCCACTGCGCAGGTCTTTCGAGAAGAAAAACCGCTTCCAGGTGAAGGTTTGTGTGTAACATTTTGTAACATGCTAGTATTTTACAGCGGGGAAACCCCTCGGCCAACCCCCGAGCTGGAGGACTATTGAACACGTTACGGCTTTTAAATGAAAAAGAGATGGTTGTTTCCACTCCCTGCAGTTTATTATTGAATTTACATAAATTATATAGATACGTGTTAGTTAAAAATTTATGCTACTTGTCGTTTGCACTCAAAAGATCTGAATTAATAGCGATGCATTTGCCACGTGAGTTAGGCCCTGAAATATGTAAAGTGATACGCTGTTAATCGTTTTAATGAGGGCAGTTTCACTTGAAGTAAATCATACATTCACGTCCGCACTGATAGCAGTTTAGATGAAAGTACAATTTTTCATATCACTCCTATTTTGCGTGTTCTTTTTACGCTAAACAGGGCTGGGAGTCTGCCGATGAGTAATGATGGTGGGTAGCAGACCCGTGTGTCAAAATACGGCAGGTTAGCACTCCGCCTTCGTCTCTGTCACACATTGGTTTGTTGTACCAGCAAACACAAACCTAACCTCACTTGTGTGACTGTACTTGCGGCCTCCATTTTCTGCTGTGTTCATAGGGAAAAATCATTTCGTAACTGGTTGCAACTACGAGTATATATATTCTGTCCAGTTCCCTGTAGCTTCGTTTGTCTCTCAGATTCAAATCTTCTCGTTATGAGAATATTTTCAACCCCTAACAGCCTTGGTCGGAGACTATTTCACACTGTGAATACAGACAGAAATATAACAAATTCAACTGCTCTGTTGTGGCCGTGCCATGGCTCAGGGGGTTAGCCACCGGCCTCCCACCGCGGAGGCCCGGGTTCGATCCCGGGTCAGCCCATGTGAGATTTGAGGTGGACAAAGTGGCACTGGAACAGGTTTTTCGCCGAGTACTTCGGTTTTCCCCTGTCAATTTCATTCCACCGGTGCTCCATTACTAGGAAAAGGACAAAAATAATAATAATAATAATCATCAGCATCGTCATCTTCATCACAGGGTTGCACAAGAAGCCGTCCGTAGCGTCTACTGCGGGACCCTTCACCACTAAAAAGAAACTTCTCTGTTCCCATATCTCTGTGAAAAACTTAACGGATATGATGGAAACTATCAGAAAGTGAAACATTTCACGCATTGGCACACTCAAAAAATGACCCTCCGTTCATTGTCGAAGTAAATATGTAACAATCCAATCCTCGGTCAAAATGTCAGCTGTGCCGATTATGCCCACAGTTCCAATACTTTTTGTTCACCAGACCATATCCCATGAGTGGACATGAAAATTGATGATAATTGTGCATATAAATAGGATGTTATTAGCGATGCTAATTGATTTGTGCACGCCTGATGGCAACATAGACCCTCTGCCGATGCTGTAGCCAACAATACCAATTGTCACGGTGTATAATTGTGGTGTTATGTTGTAAGAAGATGACTCATGCATAAACATTAGGGATATGTTACGCGGACACCTCATGTAAAGCTGACAACAGTTTGCGGCAGATCTGCTTTTGCCGCTGCTGCATTGCATACCCACCCCCATGCGAGTCCAAGTTCGTTTCGTTACATTTGACGAATGTGCGCCCGGAAGACATTGTTTTTATGGTCTGCTGTTCCCGTAGCCTTCATTCAGATATCATCTCTGATTTTTATTTATGATCATCGATAGGGTTTAGTACCGTTCTGCAACGTCTTAGTAACTGCATGTAGATAACGAAGGGATGAATCACACAAAAGTTAACAGACGGACGTAAAAAATAATAAAATTAACGAAAAAAAATTTCTTTTGGTTCAGGCAAGTAACAGTACAGAAACCAGCAATGCGTGATGGATATCTACTCTCATGTTCATAAATTAGTGTGTGTCTTTTTACCTAATATTTATTTGTTATGTATCAAAGAAACGTGTAATTTAAAAACGAACACACCGAGCTGCCTATGGAAATCACCCTATGTGAAAACAAACAGAACTTGTACCTTTGAACGTTCTTGTAACTGACTTTGAGTGAAGAAGTTAAATAATGTAAATGGGCCGTCGTATGACGGGGGCTAACATATCATTCTGGTGTTAATTCACCGCGTCATTCATCAGACGTTTCTTGGTTTATGGTGATCGATAAAATCATTGCAGTGATAGTTATTAGATGATTATTTTATAGTAACACAGTTTAAGCGTATCGTTTTTCATGGGAGAGTACTGCAATATTACGTTTCACGTTTTATTTGTATTTGAAGTCCATCTGATAACAGAGAATACTGTGTATGTTGAAGAAATTCGGAGATTGATGTCTTCTGTGGGATAATGAGATTCTGTTTGTTTGTGTCGGGGTCATTCAGTGATTAATGCTATCGTAAGCTGATAAAAGTAACCGGTGTGTGACTCACCCAATCACACTAGGTAGACGATACATGGTGTGATGACTGTAGTAACGTATATAAAAATATAAAATAAAAACATTCCTCACAATTTCATTAGATTGTTATTAATAAAATAATATATTTCAAGGCTACATGTTTCGGTCGTTCATACGAGCACCATCATGCATATATGCGAGAAGTAGTATAAGAACAGTCACCGTACTTGCCTCTTGCGATCTCATAGGCAGTGACTGTTCTTATACTACTTCTCGCATGTATGCCTGATGGTGCTCGTATGAACGACCGAAACATGTAGCCTTGAAATATATTATTTTATTAATAACTATCTAATGAAATTGTGAGGAATGTTTTTGTTTCATATTTAGTGGTCATTATCACATCGGTATGCAAGACATAAAAATATAAAAATGGCTAAAAGAGGCAACACACTTTCTTTTTGCCTCCATTACTTGGGTGTGTGTGTGTGTGTGCGTGCGTGTGTGTCTATTTACACACACATATACGTGCATGTGTGTTAGTTCCTGCATGTGTGTAAATAAAAATTTACCCTTGTCACGACATATTATAAGGTTCTTAAAATTACCCTACTGTATTTACTAGCCCCGTACGTACTCATATATTCTGAGTGTTGTGTATACTATTCTTTGCCAGACAGACATCACTCTTATTAATTCATGTCTTCTTTCTCTTTTAGTGTCACTTATACTAATGACAAATTTACTCTGCTCTGCTTTATGCTTCCGCGATCTGCATATTCTGGAGGCTTTGAAATCAAAGGAAGGTTCCTCTGAAAAATGGTCAAAATCGCGTGGAATAATACTTGTATTTAAATGTCCAGGATTTAAATAAATCTAGACACACAATAATGGCTGTCAATTACATCACGTGTCCTTTAATGGACATATTTCGTATCCTCGTTCTCGTGTTAGACAGAACCAAATGGACGCTTTTCAGTTGTATCGCCTGGAATGTAATGGAAGTAGCTTGCACCGTTATTCTGTGGGATTAGGCGGGAGTAAATGGACGCTAATGGATGAATAATAGGGCCTATCAAACAAAATTCATTGTACTCAGAATAAAGTCCGTTTCTAAAATAAGAGATATATAGAACATTCGTTTCAGTTGTGCTTAAATTTTTTGCGAAGTATGATTTGAATTTGTTCTTGTTTGGAAATTTCGTTAATAGTTCCTAGTAGGGGCAGTGCTGAAAACCATATTTCGGTTTCAGGTGAATCTGCTGACGTGTAACTTAACCCTTTAAAGACGAAGCATATCTGTTTTATACAAGGACTCAGCGCGTACCGCGCTGTAAACAATCTCCACTTCGGTTATAAAAACCAGTCTCTTAATGTTTTATAAGGCAAAAGTTGCTGTTTGTTCTGAGATCCGTACAAAACACATAAACGCAATGTGGGCACCACGTAGAATTTTTTAATGTTAAACTTAGTAGTACGTAAAGTTACCGCTAGGCTTTAAAATCTTAATTTAAAATTATATTACATGATGGCAGAGAGATGTTGGAATTGGCTAGGATCAGTTTCTGATTTATGTTGTTCATGGAAATTCCTGGAAAATATCTAGTAGTGTAAAGAAAAACTAGGGGTTCTACTTGGCGCTAGTGGACACATAATGTAGAAATACGCATGGAGGAAAAGGTACGCAAAGTACGGATAACGTAACACTTTGACGCGTTCGTATAACGTTTGTACCTTCTATTGTATTTAGGAAATTTTGACTTCCATTTGCTAGGTGTATCAACAGCTCCTTCTCGATCCCGTACTGAGTCGGAATAAAACCGATAGCCTTAGACCGGATGGTAAACAGCCTCAAATACGTTACCCAGTTTGTCGGGTTGTTGGTGACTCTTAGGCCACCACTAACGCGCGACACTTTCAATCCGCGGCCCTGCAGAAGGAACGGGATATTTGACCATGATGTGTGATACATCCAAATTTATCTTCCCACGCTAAAATAACGAGGAGAAAGCCATAGTCACGTAAATTAATTTTTCTTGGATTTAGCGAGAGGATTGATTTGTAATAGGATCATTTTGCCAGCTGTTAACGAATGTAAGATAGAACTGTGGGAGTAACACACGGGTATCCGTATTTGTGTCGCAGCACTTCAGTAATTGCTATGGAACCACGCATGTGAAGTCAGAGTGCACGCAATTAGCATTCCTGCTGCCTTATTCACGCGATGTACGCGAGCAAACATGCAGACAGAGAGAGATTAATCGCTAATTGGTTAGCCGTCTCTCGTGGAATACATTATGTCACTACAGTGCATCCTTTACAGTAGGTAAAGTGAAAAAGTGAGGATAACGAACAGATCTGTATCTTGTATCTTTTCGTGCTCTTTTTGCGACTTTGGGTGTAACTCTCATTGAAATTGACACAGCCAGTGACAAAGAACTGAATCTTTTGTGTGCCTTGTCGCTGAAGGCCCGTATAAAAGCTTCAGAACAGAAACCCTTTTCAAGAAAATTTGCACGTTTGTGTAGACGAGACATCAAACTCATGTATTAGGGGGAAAATCTTAAAAATGATGTAAATGTATACGTGATGCAGACTGATGTGCTATATTGTGTGACTCAGTTTCCTGCTGTAATGACAGAAATAAATTGAAGTTGCTGTAAAAATAAACGTGAAAGTGTGTCAAGCATAGTGTGTGGTGTTTTGTTTGGGAACGTTATGAATTGGTGACACGATTCAGAGCAAAATTAAACTCAATATAATATTTTGTATGGATAAAAACTATATCTAAATTTGAGATCTGCGTTATTCTGGGATATTACGCGGCGTCGCGTGGTAATTGTTTACCGGCGTTTCGGGACAACGTATCTGTCCAAACTTCTAGGTTTAATAGTCCAAGACTCTTGAAGATGGGGCCGATACGATGTCCCGAAACGTCGGTAAACAATTACCACGCGACGCCATGTAATATCCCTAAAAATCGCACGTCTCATCAACATTGCGGCGGAAACCTGAAATCAAGGTTATATCAAAATTTAACCTCAAATTTTAGATATGGTCTTGTTCGTGTTTATCACCAAACAAAATTTACATATTTATGGTATCATACCTTAGCAAAGTGAACATGATAACTTTCCACCCTCCCAAATTTAAAAAAAAATCCTTCCTAATTAAAATTATTCGTCATTAATTAATTTTAAATATTGCAGCCCTGTTGAACTTCGTACCCTGCATTAGGCACAAAGATTGTCAAATGTTCACCATGCAGGTTTCATTGATGGTAAGAAGTAAACACAGTACAGCGACGTCTGCAGTGACATGGCAAAGTGAATCTTTCTATACCCAAGGAACATCTTCAGAAATTAAGTTGGATAGATACAGAACTGATGAAAACATAATCCTTGCGTTCCGTAAGTTATCGGCAAGTTCCACTCTAATATAATTAAGTACATTTAGAAGAAACAGATTCCTTCTACATTACAGCTTTGGACAGTAAAATTACTTTGTCTTTCAGCACTTTCTTCTACGTATATGCATAACAAGAGTATACATTGCAAAGAAAGTCTTTAACCTTTTAGCGCCTAGCGGTAACTTTACATACGACCAGGTTTAAGATTAAAAAATTCTACGTGGTGCCCACATTGCGTTTATGTGTTTTGTACGGATCTCAGAACAAACAGCAACTTTTGCCTTGTAAAACATTAAGAGACTGGTTTTTATAACCGAAGTGGAGAGTGTTTACAGCGCGGTACGCACTGAGTCCTTATATAAAACAGACACGCTTCGTCTTTAAAACGTTAATATAGGGTGTTTTTTTTTTCCTGCTTGACCGATAATCGCCGACCCAAGGCTTCGCCCGAAGCCTCGCCAGCGTCGCTTCCTACGCCGCGTCTCGGAGAGGTTTACGGGAGCTAGACAAACGATTACAGTGATGATAACCTTTAGAAAGTCTAATAGAAACTGACTACAGTGCCGGGCCGGCGCTTATAATTCAAGCACGAAAAGTTTCCTCTACTGTACGAAATTTCAAGATCTATACGCAGGGCAGAGAAAGGAAACAATTAGCAGGCCACTTTCCGTGTCACACGCTTCGTACAAGCGTCTGGTGAAATGATTATAGGGCGAAGGGTAAGCCCGTATTTTGCTCTACTTCAATCCCATATCACGAAGAGAATGTATTTACCTGAGTAATGTATCTTCCTTTGAATATTACGATATTGCGAATTGGAGGTAAATTGAGTTATAATTGTTAAAAACAGTGGAATACGTAAGTACGTCTGCAACACGCTTTCTTTTATTGATGAATTTTGCTGTAATGTTTGTGATAATGGCTAAGGATTGTATGTTTTTTCTTCACTGTCACTTGACGGTTGGCAGGTTTAAGATTTCTCAAAAATGACGAGCTGCGAATTCACTGCTCATCGCCCCAGACAATTGTGCCACTTCATTAGACAGAACTCCTGTTTCTGGCGTTTAGAAGAACGTTTTTTCGCTGTAGTCATGTGCGAGTGAAACTCAGGTTACATTCTTAAGATCGTTTACTTGCCGTTTTTCAATATTTATGTCCCAAAACTCTGTAAGTAAAATAAAATGTCAAACTTCAAAGCCGTCGAAAACCCGTATGTATACCACATGCTGTGGCATTTAGAGACGCGCTGTTTTAGCCCGCAGTTCAGTTACGTTTCTCATTAAACGTCGATTATTAAGCTATAGAGTGTTAGGTGATTTTTATTTATAACTGACATAGACAATGACCTCCATAAGGCAGGTCATGAATTTTTGTGTATAAAGTGGATGTCTGCCAGTCTTAAAAATGTTAATCTCATTACCGCGGACTGAAGGACATAAAACGCCTCTTTCTGTCATTCATGGTTACAGGATAGATGGAAGCCAGTTCCCTCTTTTCTTTATTATTCGGATTCCATGTTCATATCTGTCCCCCTTAATAATATTTCCTACGACAATAACTTAGTTTAACTCGAATCAAATCAAATGTGTAGCTATTATTTGAGTCATACTGTACAGAAGTCTGCGTCTGTTTAAGCACCCGGTTTTTCGCACTTCGCTGCGTTTGTATCTAGTTCCAGTTTAATTAAACTTCGTATGAATGCTGTGTACGTCGCCACTTTGTGTTCCTTGTCACTGATAACATCACGCTGCTGGCCATAATATTTCTGATGTCGGAAGACAAGATATTTTTAGTCTACAAGTCTTTGTAGTGTTCTGTTGTGGTACGCCTTGTAAAATATGTAGCCTTTTAATACTGCTGTTTTAACAAAGAAACTAGTCGCTAAAGTAATGGGACTGTTATTTTTATCGAAGCAGGGCTTAAGTTCAAAATGTTTGTTATTATGCACAGTTGTAAACATTGTTAGTCTGTTTGCAGGGTGATAAAGTCGTTAGTTCTTTCAGCTTCGGCGTAGAATTGGGATGTGTAGTGATTGCAGATATTCAGTATCGTGTTTTGACTTCAATTCTTGTTTTAATTTAAACATAATTGATCCAGTGGCGTTATGTGTGACAGAATCGCAAACAAGATTATGGAAGCAACACAAAGATCTCCCACAGTTTGCGTTTTCGATTAAACCAGTTATGTAATGCCTATGCTTTGTTTACACATACACATAAAACGCACCTCGGGGCCTGTTGAATGTAGCTCTAGATTTTAGAATGGTCCCTAATACGGTATCCAGTGATTTCAATGCAGTTTCAAATATTGGAAGTAGAATTCAATTACCTCGTTTTGAATGGAGATTAGATGCATTTAGATTACAGCAAATCGCTAGCCCTGTGTTCGAAGTAGTAATCTCTCTAATCAGTGAGTGTTTCGGCATTATTTTACGCAGCAGTATAAAACATAGTAGCACCGTGTGAAAACATCACCCTCACTCCACCAATCGCATGGTTTAGATTTACGTTATTTGAAATTGAAACTAACTGCTCGTACAATGAGGAGATATATAAGAGACAAGTAGATGGGGTGAATTTATACCATGTTTGGTTTCGCATAAACACACTTTAATCAGCTGGCTTCATGAGAGTCCGGTTCCCGCTAAACTCATGTACGAAAAATATGTTATCAGAGTGTTCCAATGGTGGACGGTTTTATGTTGGGAACAACATAATGTGATATAACTAAGTCGCCCCTGTGCAGGCCATAGCGGCGTATGGTGATGTGGACCTATGGCTCCACTCATTATTAAGCTCAACAGTAGGTGGATATCAGTCGTCAGCTTCACGCTCCAACCGTTTTATCTTTGTTTCAGCCCTCTCTTTACCGATTGAATAGAAGGCTTGTTGGAATGCAGAGTTGGTGGGGACGCTCTGGAGAACATGGAAACCTTAATCACCAACAAATGCACAAAGAGTTTTTTTCATCAATTGTAAATACACACTCCTACATGTTTCGACCCTGCTGGGTCATCTTCAGGGAGAAACTTTCTGTTGTCGTTACACTAGGTTGCACTTTATAGTTGAGTGAGAATGTGCTGTTGACTGCGCAGTGCACAGTCAACAGCACATTCTCACTCAACTATAAAGTGCAACCTTAGTGTAACGGTAACAAAAAAGTTCTCCCTGAAGATGACCCAGCAGGGTCGAAACATGTAGGAGTGTGTTACGATTGATGATAAAATCTCTTTGTGCATTTGTTGGTGATTAATGTTTTTTGTATAATATAATGTACGGACATGGAACACATTAAACATGATAACCTGTTACCCTGCCAGTGATATAATCACGAATACTCGGGTAATACTGGTTACACTGTCTTGGCTTTTGCAGAAAATATAAGCAATCGGTCTGTAAGTCACTGGCTTCTTGTTCAAGGCGGATATGTTATAGCAGAAAACCTCCTTAAGTCTTTTGTCTTGCTTCGCGAGTTCAGGACAAAAACGTTGCTAGCCAGTACCTTGATGGAAATTGTCTGCTGCAGTGTGTAGCCGATATGATTGTGCAAGTCTGACAGTTCAATTCTTTCCATGTTCCCTTCCGTCGTAGTTAAGAATGTGAGAGTCTTCTTTCCTCATGAAGCTGCCAAAGGGTGCCTTTATTTTGATCAGTATTTTAACCTCTGTGTTTACCAATGAAACGTTCAAAAGAGTGTCTAGAAGTGAGAATTGTTTATTAGACTGGTTGGCCTGTTGCTGGAGACGTATTAAGAGAAAAAGTTGTACAGCATGCTTCTGCCCGTCTGTTGCGTTTTTGAGATATTTCACTATAATGTATGCCGAAAAGTTACGAAATGTGTGGGGAAAAATGGAGTGTAGGTTGTTGATAATCAACTATTAGTGACATTTGTGAAGTATCCCTCAGTGTTTTTTTAGGTCTGAGAGATGTAGATGAACTGTACGTTATTAACCCTTTAAAGACGAAAGGTGTCTGTTTTATATAAGGACTCAGTGCGTACCGCGCTGTAAACACTTTCCACTTCGGTTATAAGAACCAATCTCTTAATGTTTTGTAAGGCAAAAGTTGCTGTTTGTTCTGAGATCCACACAAAACACATAAACGCAATGTGGGCACCACGTAGAATTTTTTAATGTTAAACGTGGTGGTACGTAAAGTTACCGCTAGGCTTTAAAAGGTTAAACAGTGCAAAGTACTGCAGCATAAATGAGTGTCGGGATCATGGGGTCTAATTTACATTCAGTAACGAATGAGACGTTGAGGTTAGGTTCCTTCTTTTACCACATTTATCAGCTGCGAAATTGTGTTACTTGTTGATGAAGAATAATATTTTTACTTCTCTCCCAGGCTGTGATCACTGTCTGATCACAAAACGGATTGTGAATTGTTTATCAGAATCTTTTAAAGGACGCAGGCAGCCACTCCTTGCTTACAAACAAATTCACGAATTGGGTTAAGAGCCACTCTTGCTTGATCTCAAAGCGGGCCCTTTAACAACAACGTCTGTCACACGTGGACCTTTTTCGTGACACCAACAATGCACGATCAAACACTTGCGTGTTCACATGAAACTTGACAAAGTACAGAAATCTCCACGTCGGAAGGAAACATCAGGTTAGCCTTTCTGCCCTCACAAACCGCATCTTACTTTATCTACACCATTCATCGAAGTAAGTTTACTAAATGTGGAACGTGAACTAAACCACTGGAATAATAGAGGTCTGCTTTTGGGAAGGCACTACGACATTTCGTCCAGTAAACCCATGGGAATGCTTCCGTCCCACGTGATGTCAGTTACGGCCGGTAGGTACCTGGCTTAGATGACTTCGACCACTGTTAGGGGGACACTATTTCCACACAGGTCTGCTTCGAAACTACTGCATGTTACTGTCCAGAACAAAAAAGAGGGGCTGCAAGGACACATTCCTACGTTTGAACGTCGAACTTCTTTTTCTATCGGCAAACGCGTAATAGTGAAAAGGGATAATACAGAGGAATTTAACATTGATTAAAGTTAGACAAGCAACACGTATTCTGTATCTGTATTATTTTGTGACCTTTTGCTTAGGATTGGGTATCTTGATCTGCGCTGGTTCTGACCATTTATCTCTTGACAGTTCCTCTAAATCCCTGTACCGTTTCGAGTTATGATTCAGTATTCAATTTACGTGTTTTAATTTTTGAATCCTTAGAAAGTTATCCATCTTCTAGCGTCTGTCTTCTCGGCCAGTTAAATAAAAATGTTTCTCATGTGTATTGCTTCTGTTGTTTTCTGTTAACCTCACCAGATCATGTCATAGGACCCTCTGTTCAGAAGCATAATGCTGCTGCTACTAGTACTACTACTAACACCACCACCACCCCTACCACCACCATCACCACCACTACTACTACTACTACCACCACCACTACTACTACTACTACCACCACCACCACCACCACTACTACTACTAACACCACCACCACCCCTACCACCATCACCACCACCACTACTACTACTACTACCACCACTACTACTACTACTACTACTACTAACAGCACCACCACCACCACCACTACTACTACTACTAACACCACCATCACCATCACCACCAACACAAACACAAACACTACTACTAATACTACTACTACTACCACCACCACCACCATCACCACCACCACCACCACCACCACTACTACTACTACTACTACTACTACTACTACTACCACCACCACCACCATCACCACCACCACCAACACTACTACTACTACTACTCTGTCATGGCCACGGTTTTGAATACATGTAAGCTTGATGAATGTGCCGTTGTTTTATAATATTGTGTGCATTCATCCCTTCTAACTTTCCTGCCGAATGTATTTTATAGCACCAGTCATTTAACAGAAACTTCGCAAGTTATTCCTGACCTCCTCTTTAAAATATACTTACTTCTATTACTGGATATACTTTATTTATAATAACCTATATTCGAATGGAATAATTTTTTAAACGTCATCGACCGTAATTATTCTGGCGATATTTAAATTTACACCTTCCCTGCGTATTGGTTATTTTATTTGCCGCGGTGTTTAGGCACGTTGGGAAAACTGACATCAGAACGAGTTTATGCCAGTAATTAAGTAGGTGTAACTGCTGCCAGTAGTACATCGTCAGACTGAACTTTTACATTTTTGTGTACGTAATACTAATTTACACACATTTCGACAGGTTATACTTTCTTTGCAAATTTTTTCGATACACAGTATTACAGGTTTGTACGTCAATGTGCCACCTATAGGAAGCATCGAGTGTGTGTGTGTATGTGTGTGTGTGTGTGTGTGTGTGTGTGTGTGTGTGTGTGTGTGTGTGTGTGTGTGTGTATACGAGAAGGAAATGTGGTTTAATGGCTCCACAAACTGCAGTGCTGATGGAATGTGCGCGCCAGAGGCCACTGTTGCATGCCCATGGCAGTATTGCAGCCTGGAATAAGTTAGTGAAATGAAACGTAAGGTGTGAGATGTGCTTCGTAACCAAGCTTTACGATTTTGTCGCTCTTACTGCAAAATAAAGACACCGTAATCTAAACACAAAAACTACCTTCCTTGCAAGAATTTTAAAACCGACTGGAGAACAGGTATTCTGCTATGACCTCATTACGTCGCAAGCAAGTTTGTTTTGGAAGAAAAACGTGAACTTTTAAAGGAATGGCGAAAGAAGATCACAAACTGCACAGACAATATTTGTTAGAACGCAGAGGAAGTAAAGGTACGAGACAGATTACCAACTTTATATGAGAAACGAAACTTTGTTTGAACCCTGAGACGGATCAGCTGATTGCAAGGGTGATGGAACTATGAATAGACTTACATTTCGATGGGAAAACAGTCGCAGGCAATTTTGTATTTACTTGGCTATACCTGTTTGTAACTTCCGAACCTGAGAACAGCCTTAGGGGTATCCAAAAGTTTAGCAGAAAAGGAAGTATAGATGTGGGCTTCGTGGAAATATTGTTGGCGTTGATATTGGTGATTATGATGATATCACGATTGTAAACGTGTCACCATTTGACACGCCTGCAAGAACCAGTAATGATACGGTCATAAGTATCCCGCTATTCAACTTGAAGTTCTTTGTGTAAATGTAAGAAGCACAAACTTTATGCTTGACAGGTATCTGACAAATTCGGGTAGGGCTATGTATATCAGGGAGAAGAACCTTACTAAGCTGCACCTGCAGAATTATTTTATGCCACCTGCCTTTTAGAGTGACTTTGCTGAAGTGTGTAGCCTGCCTACTTGCATCAAAGTAGGATAGGGTTATTGACAAATGTCGGCGGAACCTGTCCATCTAGACAATGATAGTATCAAGCGTGTTCTGTGCAGTTTTTTTTCTCAATGTGATATTGGATTTGTTAAAACACCTGCTTGACAATATCGCCAACATTTTTTAGTATCTTCTTTTATTAAGGGACGTATTTCCAGCCAGTCGTGTCAGAAACGTTTTACCTGACGTGTGTGTAAGAATTTCAATTATTTTAAATTTCGAGATAGTGATACTGGCACTGTAATGTCTTTTAACAAATTCAGTCACTTGTGATTTGCATATATTTTGAAACTACAGTGTTGTTGAAGTGGGGATAATTGAGTATTGCCTCATTACAGTAATAATCTCGTAGTAAACGAAAGTAATGTGTTCCATGTCCGTTCACTGTATCATAAGAAATAATAAACACCAACTAAGACACCAAAATATATATAATATTTATTCGTAAAAGTCACCTACATGTTTCGAGAATAGTTAAGTGTGAATGTGCCCTAGGGCACATTCACACTTAACTTATAAACGCAACCATAGTGTATCAAAACTATTCTCCCTGAAGATGGCCCAGCAGGTTCGAAACATGTAGGTGACTTCTACGAATAAAGATTATATATATTTTGGTGCATTAGTTGGTGTTTATTATTTCGTAAACGAAAGCAATTCGTAGAAAAATTGTGTATTTGTGGAACATGAGCTTATTACGGACTTAAGATTCAATGAAATAACACATGTCCGCTATCCACTATTCACACGACAAAATGTCTGAATAATGTTAGAAACGCCGCTTCCAAGTTTATAATTTTATAGGTAGTTTGTATGTAAAGAATGAAGCAGATAGACTGTGTTAAGAATTTTCTGTTTTATCCTGTCACTAGTCCCACAGTTATGCCTAATAATTTGTTCTTAATCTGTATTGGTTGTTGTAGAGGTAATGAACAAATTCATTGTATAATTAAATTCTCTTGTGTTTATGTTTCCTTTTAAGCAGATGACTTCTCGTGTAGTTTGCTAACCTTTTATCTGAATTGCGTGAAAACTGTGTTTACGAATAAATGCTGAATGAACATAACAGATGGAGAGAACGTATTTCATTGGTTCAGTTTATGTAACAGAACAAACTTATCTCTTGTAGAAGCTCTCAAACTTGGTGCGCCTCTCCTGAGAGATTCTTCACCCTCTCTCTCTCTCTCTCTCTCTCACACACACACACACACACACACACACACACACACACACACACACACNCACACACACACACACACACACACACACACACACACACACACACACACACACACACACAGACAGACAGACAGACAGACAGACAGACACACGCACGCACGCACACACACACACAAGCTGATGCATCTCGTAACAAACGACACAGAGGAAGGCAATTGGAAGTGTCATTTTTCCTGCCTGTGTTGCCTCTCTTCGTCTCTTCACCTCTGTCTTCATATACCCTGTAACTGGTGTTTCTCTCCCACAGTGACAGAGCAATGCATTCTGGACAGAGGGTTCCTATAGGACGTAGAGTTGGGATTCGAGATTAATAGCCGAAACGGAATAGTGGGATAGTAGAGACGAACGTCAGAAAGACAAATTTTACCGATGACATTTTTATTTCCCTCTGTAAAAAAACTGTAGGCCGAAGAAAAGGTTACGTCGAGTGATGTTTGTAGGGCTCAGGCTTGGGGACGGGGGAGGGGGACGGGGGTTGAAGCCTTTAACCTTTATCTTCTTTTTGAGGACCACTTCTTGGGGAGTTCCCCAAACTTGATTTGAAAACTGTAAAAAAGTTGAATGAAAAGAGATACTGAGAACTAACAAATATTTTATTGTAAACATGCTTTATGGGTAAGTATAAGGACGCTCAATGTAAACAATTTACACTCGACCCTGTCTCTTTCTAAAAATGTAGCTGCTGCCACAGATGAGGTTATGTATGTTAAAGGGCATTTGACCCTGACCGAGACGTGTATTTACGTTCCACGTATGGTAAAGTGTTGCAGATTAACCTTTTAAATCCTAGCGGTAACTTTACATACCACCAAGTTTAACATTAAAAAATTCTACGTGGTGCCCACATTGCGTTTATGTGTTTTGTACGGATCTCAGAACAAACAGCAACTTTTGCCTTATAAAACATTAAGAGATTGGTTTTTAGAACCGAAGTGGAGAGTGTTTACTGCGCGGTACGCAATGAGTCCTTATATAAAACAGATATGTTTCGTTCTTAAAGGGTTAAATCGGAAGTATTCACTTACACTACCAGCCACGTCGCATACGGGACTGTGAAGTTAATTTTAGTCTGAGTCCAGAGAAATGCCGCGCCACAGGTCCGACAGGGACGGCCCTGGGGATTTGACCCAAGCCACAGCGGAGAGAAGAGAGCGCCAGTCTGAGTCGTGGAACATGTAAACTGTAACGGTGTTTCTACTGTGACCGAATTTTATGTACATTTACAAGATTAAAAAATTACTAATCCATGAAGAAAAATTCTTCTTTATAAGCTAATATTCTCTCAGTTAGCCAAGAAATTCTCGAAACTGGTGCAACCAAAGTTTAGGTACCGTGCTCAAAAGACTCAAATTTATTCCTATCTGGAGCTAAATTACCGCAGTCTACGCCCTCTTGCACTGTTTGCTCAAAGATCCAGTGCAGTATTTTCCTCATACCTGCGCCTAGGTTTTTCAAATTATCCCTTTTTGGGGGGGAGGAGGGGGCTGAATGTACTGTGTCTTACAGGTACCGAACTCCTCTCGGTCTCATGATCTTTCATTTGGTTATGGTAATAGTAGTTGATGAAGTGTGGAGTTATGATGTCACATTCTCTAAGCGCTTGTCACTTCCACCCGCTAAGGTTTAAATATTCACCTGACCACTTTGTTCTCACGCAACGGCAGTGTTCCTCCCTTAACGTGAGGCCCCGTAGTTCACGACCACAAAAAGTAAGACGATTCCAGTTTCTTCTCTTTAAATATGTAGGTGTACATTTATATACAGCATACCAGATATGCAAAAGAATATGAAATGTGGTTTTAGGTATAGATGTGACATGTGTGAGATCTGAATCACACGTGGGTCTGCGGGCACTGCTTCTGTTTAACCCTTTAAAGACGAAGCGTATCTGTTTTATATAAGGACTCAGTGCGTACCGCGCAGTAAACACTCTCCACTTCGGTTCTAAAAACCAATCTCTTAATGTTTTATAAGGCAAAAGTTGCTGTTTGTTCTGAGATCCGTACAAAACACATAAACGCAATGTGGGCACCACGTAGAATTTTTTAATGTTAAACCTGGTGGTATGTAAAGTTACCGCTAGGCTTTAAAAGGTTAAAATGAATGCTGTTGAAATAATTGAATTGGTTAGATGAAGAAAAGTAATTAATTCTGCCACCTTTCTTTTCATGTCCCTAGGAATGAACTTCTGCTACAATTGCCATGTTCAGTGGCCCATTACTTAACCTAACCTCACCTATGCAGACATTGTCTACTCAACATTATTTATTTACCTAGACAACCCTGGCTAGCCCCAAGCCTTCTAGGGACAGACAATTCGTAGGCAAGGGACGGCTATCAGCCTCGTGGTTCCTAACCACAAATTCTACCGGATAATTAGTAGCTTCTGTTAGGCCGATTCTCACCACCGTATCTGTTGTTCAACCCAGATGAATCGAAAGTAGGCTGAACAAATCAATCAGATGCGCGCCGAATAAATTGCAGCGTCTCATGTGCTCTCATTAGCTGGAAGTTCCATCAATTCACAGAATCACGACAATCCAATACAATCTGAATTGAAACTTTAATCGGTCCAATTCAAGAGATCGTAAGGAGAAGCACGAATAGAAGAGTTAAAAGGGGACTGATCCTATATTTTAAATAAAATGAAGCAAGAATGCTTTAAGGAAAGGACCAATTTTGTGATCCTCCATTTTTAGATACCGTGATGTTATGTATTGTTGCGTCACACGGAAGTTTTGCAGCTTCTGAAGAAGGTATCTTACGTTTCGTACGAACTGGTGTAGCAGGAAGTGGGATGTGTGCTTTTTCGCGTGATATCTTTATTTAAATTGCAGGTAATTTAAGAACACCTTTAAGGGGTGTTGTAAAAAAAACTAACGCGGATTTAAGGTGTTCGTATAGAATTACATGGTAAAGAGAATTTTCTTACTGGTCTCATTGCTTTTACATAATTATCTAGCTTTCAGTCTCCTTTTTACTTTAAAGCGATCATTCAACATAAAAAAGGCATACGTTTCAAATTCTGTGAACATATTTTATACGTACGTAATATGTGTTTGAATGATTTCGGTCCTTTCTGTGTTCTAAATAAGGACGAAGCAAAATTTCAGTGAATTTATTGATTTCTTAAAATATTTTTAATGCTCGGGCATCCGCCGCGATGTAGTTAAGGCCTTCGCTGTTGTGGGATCTATGTGCTGCTTAGATTGGTAGGTACTTGGGATCGAGCTGCAGCCACATGCACTGTAACGTTCCAGAAGAGCGCAGACATAAAAAAATCGCAAGTTTCTTCAGTGAAGTAATAGGCTGGCATAAACCAAACTAATAAACAAAACCTGAAGGTGCAACAAGAAACCCGGTGTACTAATAAGGAAACGCACTCTTGTCTGAATTTTAAGTAATATGTTTATATTTGGTATGAGTAAATTAATACAAATCTAAAGTTTCCTCAATGTTTTGAGAAAAATATTTCTAAGTTTCGATTCCAAGAACTTCTCTTCTCATTTTAATCCAATAACGTTAAAAATCTAACTGGTGTTAACAAAAGAGGGGTGTGAAAATGAAAATTATTTTTATCTGCTAAGGCTTATGAATTTTGTTTTTCTCCTGTTCATTATAATTTAAGGAAGATTAAATATTATTTTTCGTCGTCAAACAGTATTTAACATTAGAGACATCCTCTTACAGCATGTAGTCGTAATTACCAATGATTAAAATGCCTATATTTACACAGACAATGATGATAATGAGTGTAGTAATTATGATAATGGTAATGACACTGATAGTTACGTCTGTGGCTGTGATGGGTTGGATAATTAGGCTACTATACACGCTGTGTTTAAAATATTTACAGAAGTACATATGTTAGTCTACCTACAGGAACAAGTTCATAGAAGCTTGAAACTTCTGTGGCAGTCTCTATAAACTATACATTCTACCATAGAAACTTGCCGAGTACTAGAAGCAGTGTGAGGCGTTTCGGAAAATACTATTGACCTCT
The DNA here is from genome assembly GCA_013340265.1 of Coptotermes formosanus. NCBI lineage: Eukaryota > Metazoa > Arthropoda > Insecta > Blattodea > Rhinotermitidae > Coptotermes > Coptotermes formosanus. The sequence goes on along the minus strand of BLKM01009160.1, from coordinate 79,588 downwards.
TGAGATAGCGAGGGAAGTGATTTTTCCGTAAAATATTATAAGCTTGTCCAGACAGGCATGTCCGCACGCTTGTGGTAATGCCATAAGCTCCTCACAACTCTACAATTGTTTCACGTTCCATCTACTCTGTAACCCGTCGGAAGAAACTGAAGATGAGGTATTAGTTTTCTTTCTCGAGTGTAATTACTTTTTATGTGTATATTTGGATGAATCAGATTCATGTTACCAGAATTACTGGCGAGGTGTTAGTGCTCGGGATGCAGTGCTGCCCTAATTACTGGTGCAATTATAGTGCTTGGATACAGTGTTGCTATAGTTAGGCCTACTGGCGCCTTTGCAGTGCTCGGGATGCTTTGCTCGTATAGTTACTGGCGTGGTGTTAGTGCTTGTGATACAGTACTGCTGTTGTTAGAGGCTTATATGTAGTGCTCGTGATACAGTGCTGCCCTAATTACGGGCGCAGTTGTAGTGCTCGTGATAGAGTGCTGCCCTAATTACTGGCGCATTTGTAGTGCTCGTGATACAGTGCAGCCCCAATTACTGGCGCAGTAGTAGTGCTGGGGATACAGTGCTGCCCTAATTACTGGCGCAGTAGTAGTGCTGGGGATAGAGTGCTGCCCTAATTACTGGCGCAGTAGTAGTGCTGGGGATAGAGTGCCCTATGAACTACTGTGGAGGTGACGGTCTTCATGATACGTTACTGCATAATGTAAAAGTTAGAGCCAAGAAGTGTACGTATCCCGAACGAAGTGAGAAAATGCGAATTACTGATCGAGAAAGCACATGGTAAGGCATCAAGTTCAAAATATTTGCCTCGTTCTGTACACCATATATTTTGTGCTAACGTATGCGGGCACAGGAAAATGTTCATACATAGAAAAAGTATTTTTTTTTAATATTTTGAAGCTCAGCAAAATTCCTTTGGAAACATCTATATACATGTACTCTTAGTTTCTAACTTACCACTGCCGTGTTGAAGTTTCATGTAAGACGTTAGCTAGGGGTCAGTATTGTAAACAGTGGATTATACAGCGAAATATAATTTCAAAAATTTCTGTAAGTATTTATTCAAATGCAATATATATAAAAAATTATTTTTGGTATTGAATCCTGATATACCGACTGTAAGACAGGATGTGATTATGAGGTCCCGTAATGAAATTCTTTATGTACAAGATTTTGAATTAAAAAAAGTCTTTGAAATATATATCTTGTATTTAATGAGATTTTTAGAAGTGTTTCAGAAGAGAGAGAAATTAAAATGAAAAGCAACAGAGATGTGATGGAAATGAAGACGTCTCATCAAAAAGAGCAGTAAGAAAGATCCGTTTTAATTTCTTTCATGAGTGTTAAACAGTAAAAGATGAAAATCATTTCACTGCTCATACTTCAGTATATTTTGCATTAGTTTAATTGATATCACTGTGCTACAATATCTGTAATGGAAGTTTAGTAATGACAGCAATAATTCGAAGCTTATTTTGACGTACTCTTTTCAAATTCTAAAACTTGTCTGTAGTAAAGGAGCATCCTACCTAGCATCTATATGTACGTGTGTCTGCATTCTGTCCGGCGCACCTGATTCCATAATACGACAATTCCATTCAGTGGTCATGTGATCTGCAGTGTCACATTGATCGAGACATCAATTTCGACAGTTTATAAAATTATTGGTTATTGCTCCTAATGTGGTGAAAGCTAAATACACTCAGCGTAATTAAAATTTCTCTATGTGTTTGAATGTAAACATAATGGGAGCTCGCTGGAAATTAGATCATAATTATAAAAATTTAGTAAAAATATATCCAGCTCTTAATTTTCCTTTTCCCTCACGTACATTGAAGTAAGGCTGAATGGAGAGAGCGCAAATATCTGTCGAGATGTAACACAAGCTCTTGCAAAAGAATTCAGGTAAATGTAATAACTTTCCTTTAACTCTTTAAAGACGAAGCATATCTGTTTTATATATAAGGACTCAGTGCGTACCGCGCTGTAAACACTCTCCACTTCGGTTATAAAAACCAATCTCTTAATGTTTTATAAGGCAAAAGTTGCTGTTTGTTCTGAGATCCGTACAAAACACATAAAAGCAATGTGGGCACCACGTAGAATTTTTTTAATGTTAAACCTGGTATTGTGTAAAGTTACCGCGAGGCTTTAAAATGTTAAGGCATTCGAGGAGTTTATATATCACTATTTTTCTGAAAAGTGAAACGAGAATAATTTGTAACTATAATTTAGGATGCCGTAAGAAACTTCAATCCTTTCTGGCTCTGACGTGTATGAGCGTTGTGTTAATACACAGCAACACAAGCAGAGGTTTACTCTGTTTTAGAGAGTTTGTAGTTTGATATTTGGTTCGTTGTGATTTTTAGAACCTGTATATAGGAACTATTAGTTGAATTAGTGTACTTGAGAATCTGTTGAAGAAAGTTGCATTTAGGAAAAGAAGATTGTCTTGACGTTAACGTAAAACTGTAAGTTTAAACGAAATGTGAATGTTTGTTGGTGTAACACCTTGATCACTTCGTTCAAAATACCACACGCAGTGTTAAACCCGAAAAGCCAAAATCTGGATACACACTGCGACGGGAAAGCCACTCGTCTTTTCTTGTCTATATGTATTTTGTTGCTTTTCAGTTTTATTTTCCGATTGCATTTGTGCTCCTTATTTTCCTCAATTTGTTTTTCATTTTATTTTTCCTTCTTCTGCAACCTGTGGTGTATAATTGTGTTACAAATGAACACTAAAATTGCTAAAATATACACGTGCACTTTCGTGAAGAGAAAATAAAACTCGTATGTGTTATGATGTGGCGGGAAGTAATGTCGTGAACAACAGAATTGTATCCTTCGGCTATGAAAAATAAGTTTAAAATGGCTTTGATTCTTTGCCCATATCCGAGCGCTCACGCACACAAACAGACACACATTTTTGGATTCTTTGACACGAGTCAGGCAATTTGCCCCTTCAGAATAAAGAACATAACGCTTTTGATGAGTGCATGCTGCTCGCGACCTACTGCAGGCTATATCCAGTTTACATTGTTTTATACCGAAAATTTTCTCTTATGCCACAGCGTTGCTCAGTTTTGATGCGATAGGAGATATGAAATATGGCTTAGTCACTATCAATCATGGACACTGTAATGGAGAATTTCGAAATGTTACAATGGAGAAAAATTTGTTCCATTCAAGCTGAGGCCAGCTGTATCTTATGTGAAAACACATTCGATACTCACGACATAAAATTCAGGATTTTTCAGAGGTTTTTGAGCGTGCAAATGGAGTTATACCTTTCCAAGAACTCTTCTTGGTATCGAACACCTGTATTACTGGCAGGTGTATCACAGACTGCTATTGGTGTATGGCTGTATATCTGCATAACACGCCATACACTTGCTGCTGGGTATTACCCGTAACTCTATGCAAAATTACACTTTCCTAATTTTTCTCTGTTATTCTCGAAGGGACAAACAAAACAGCTACCTTATAAAAACTGTAAGACCCAACAACCTCGGTTGTTGGGTCTTTATAGCACTATAGTGCAGGCTGCACGCCTGAGGAGTCTTCTTTCGATTCCTGCCACGAGCAAGAGGCTGTTTTCTCCTTAAAAACGTCTAGGTCCAGTTTTCCCACATTTTACTGTTTTTGCTTCTGGGTACAGCGTCAGGGGCCTGAAACTATTCTGAGAGTACGTTAGCCTCCTTTAGTTCACTATCGTGGAAGTACTGTTAAAGAGTGTTAATGCTTCTAGACTCCCAGACTTATTCTACTTCTGTTAATTACAGGTTTTAATTAAGATGAACAATTGATTGACATACCTGACAGAATTACGGAGTTTATTAAATACAAAATAATATTTACCAACTAATGCACCAAAATACATAAAATTTTGATTCGTAAAAATCTCCTACATGTTTCGACCCTGCTGGATCATCTTCAGGGAGAAAGGCACCTTCTCACTTAACTGTATAAGCGCATCCAACAGTATAACAAGACTATTCTCCCTGAAGATGACCCAGCAGGGTCGAAACATGTAGGAGGATTTTACGAATAAAGATTGTATGTATTTTGGTGCATTAGTTGCTGAATATTATTTTATATGATACAGTGCACGGACATGGAACACATTAAATTCATTAAATACATATGTTTAAGAAAGTATGGCAAAGGCAGACCAAATTCATGAAGTATGTAATTAATGATGGGTCCTTACTAAAACGCGTTGCGGAGTGTAAAAGAACAAAACGTGCTTGAGTTAAATATTGGCTGGTATTGCATACGTTATTCCACTGGATAATTAACACGTATTCCCTTAACATGTGTATGTGAGAAATGTGGCCTCTAGCTAAAAAAAATTGTTTTGTTCCATTTGCATCATGAGGCATTTGCATATCTGATCCATCAGCGTTCACCTTGGCTGAGAACGTCTGATGTTTGAGTATAATTTATACAAACAAATATATATATGTAGTATGTACGTTTGGACGTGACCTGTTACAGCATAATCACTACATCTAGAGTATGTACGCAGTTTTGAATGTTACTGCTGACTAGCATATAATTTCTGGACTCTATTCGCTTATTACCAACTGCTGACTAAATTTCTGCTTATTCTCCACTCTGCCTCCCACTCATTTCCACTTTGGTCCAGTTGCTTCAGTTGAACAAACATTGAGCTCCAGTGTTGGCCCCCAGTACTAAACTTTACCGTGCTGTGTATATAGTATAACTGTCCAGTTGTGACTCCCCTACTGTGCACAGCGCACAGCCTTCAATTCGGCCCAGCATCTGCATCTATATTTAATTACAGACCTTGACGTTTGCTTGTGTGTTGTAGCAATACAAAAATTCACAGCTTAGGCATATAATAATTTAAACCGTTATGTGCCTATTCCTAAAAACCAGACTCGCGTGAAATGGCTCGATATTGTGTGTTTCTCATCTGGCAGACCCATGTTCAATCTCGCAAGAGTGGATTGTGATGTATGTATTACAGGTGGAGTCAATATTTGAATAGTGGGGCTTACATTAAAGCAGGTATTAAATCCTCAACAATACCGTATCATGACCAACTACGTCATGCACATAAACCAAAAGTGTTTAACACTTTTCAGATTACTCCTCATTTAAGTGTCGTTTACACAGTTTCATACACGTACCTTTAAACCGTTCAAATGTGAATTTTATGGTCTAAAGTGTACAAGTTTTAGTACCCCCCACACGTCTTCAACTTCCGTATTAGATTCAGATGCGTAGTACACGTCCCTATCGCTGTACCCCGTGGGAAACGGGATTTTATGCTACTTGCAGAACAGTTAGTCTTTTTTTTTTAAGGAGCCACAGCCTAAGTATAAGAAGAGGCAAGGTAATGTATCAGTGACGAAGAACGACAGAACTCAGTCCACTGTAAAAATAAACACATCAAAACACAGTGGGCTACGTATTGACGGACAGCCAATACGACGTCTCAGAAGTGTATGCAGAAGTGAAACTGAAGCACGTATGTACCCTCATTACTAAGAGGGGCACAGACTGTGCTATGAACCTTTTAAAGCCTAGCGGTAACTTTACGTACCACCAGGTTTAACATTAAAAAATTCTACGTGGTGCCCACATTGCGTTTATGTGTTTTGTACGGATCTCAGAACAAACAGCAACTTCTGCCTTATAAAACATTAAGAGACTGGTTTTTATAACCGAAGTGGAGAGTGTTTACAGCGCGGTACGCACTGAGTCCTTATATAAAACAGACAGACTTCGTCTTTAAAGGGTTAAATGAGTTACGTTCAGATGTTACCGTGTTTATTGTTGATATAAGTACTGCTTAGGCCATTATCAACATTTGTATGGAGACGTTATAGGCGTTGGTGTCTAACACTGAGGATGACCTCTTGTGGTTGTTAAAGTGTGTGTCTGCTTGTATAAAAACGTGCAATAAAAGATACTTGGTTTTAATAATTGTAAGGGCAGAACTGAATAAAATACAGTCCAACTCGATTGTAACGTCATGAAAGGGACTGAATATTTTGTGTCTTTGTAAACGAGTGTTGTTATAATCGAGGAGTATAATGTTACGTTTAACAGCTAGGAATTAGTGGGTGCCACAGAATATCTGACGCTATATGCGAAGTGTCGCATAAACCGATGTCGTTGTAACAGGGTTCAGCTGTATATTAAAGTGTTTAAAATATATCAGAGTTAAATTTACCAAGCACTTTTGTCAAGCCGTGAGGCTGCTAATATTTCTGGGGGAGGCGACCGGTCAAATCTAGACAGAGACGCCGAGTATCCTGAATGAATTTTTCTTTATTTTCTTCAGATTCTCCCTGTAAATGCTGTAATAGCACCGTAAATTAGGCCTTCAGCGCTACACGATCTGAGCTACGGACAGTGTCGCTGAGTAAGCAGTGCATATAATACAATCAAATTCAAACTGATATCGCTGTATGTTTCGTGTAAGTCTTGCTGCATATTAAGACTTAAGGAACTCATATATCATTAGTTAAAAGGTGGGAATTTGAGGGAGGGAAACGAAAAGAAGAAATGTGTGCGGCGTAAAAATGTCAAAGAAGCGAGAGATACAGAGATGGATGTACTTGTTCCGTTTTGAAATTCCGATGTGTCTACTTTGCTTTCTGAAGAGTGAGATAGACGACGACTTTAGAGCACCATTTACTCTCAGAATATTAAGTAGCATCAAGGCTTCATACGCGGATGCTTCCAGTTTTCCATATATCCGTCATCATCGGCCACTCGGGAATTTGAAAGACGCTTGTATCACTCATAATATAATGGATAGTTAGTTTGGAAGAGCATATCAAGTACTATGGAGATATTTTCCATTCAACTTTGACATCAAATGGAGAAGTTACCATACTGAGAGGTAGACAGAAGAGTGGGTCAGCTGATGGACAGGCCGGAAATTGCATACGTCTTGGCTCCGGGGTTTCAGTTCTCTCGTACAATCGACTGCTAGGGTCACAAGAGATGGGCTACGGCAGTTTTCTTACAATAGTGTTTTAATACAAGGAAAAGAAGGAACACATTTGGGTTTTATACGGTTCCTCACGTAGGCTTAACCTTTTAAAGACGAAGCGTATCTCTTTTATGTAAGGACTCAGTGCGTACCGCGCTGTAAACACTGTCCACTTCGGTTATAAAAACCGGTCTCTTAATGTTTTATAAGGCAAAAGTTGCTGTTTGTTCTGAGATCCGTACAAAACACATAAACGCAATGTGGGCACCACGTAGAATTTTTTAATGTTAAACCTGGTGGTACGTAAAGTAACCGCTAGGCTTTAAAAGGTTAATGTTTTATTTTGGTTTATCAATTTTATTTATCACAAAATTGATAATTGACTCTTAGATCTTTCTTTTATAACTCCACAGAAGTTTTTCAAAATATGGACTTTTTATATTACATAATTACTTCCGTTAAGTATGTAATTTTATAAACCTAAATAATTAACAAAAAGGAGCACATTCATTCTTGAACACCTTGCAGTCCACCTGCTGTCTTTTGTACGTGCCAAAAGTTCAAAGCCAAACCTGCCACTGAATGCAGTGCAACCCCGTGTAACCCGACCCACTCTCACGCACCGCTTCAATAAGATCCATTTTAATATTATCTTTCAATGTATGTGTACACGGCTGAAGTGATACTTGTTTATTCATAATCCTTTCTTTACGGCATATCGCTTCTCTTTCAGAGTAAAATAACCTGTCATTTAATTGATAGCCGTCCGGAAGAATCGTCATCCAGTTCTTGGGCTGGTAAGACGTGTTACGTCCTCGCCAAAGCATAGGTACCGATGTGCTGCGTGCTTAGCCCCATATTCAGTGTGTACCTGGGCACTTTCCCCGAGGGTGATGATGTTGATGTGTGAAGCTAACCATTCAATCCAGTCTACTGGAGAGGTTAAAAATGAGTGGAGCAGTACCTCCACTAACCATCATGTCTCCTTGGCGCGAGGAATAACTTTAACTGTATATTTATATTTAGAGAAAAAATAAAAGTGCTTTTTTCTGTCAGGGCATTATCACTGTGGGTAAACTTCTCGCTCCAAGTCTTATGAAATACTTAACGGCTAAACGTTTAAGTTTCTGTTTGAAGTTCCGTGATCTCATGTTTACGAATACATTAGCCTTCAGGTGTTCTGAAACGTGAGGTCGTGTAGATTTGCAGATAAGTGCGAGAACTGGGGTGATGTTATGTTTCCCTCTTGTCTCAGACCCCTGATTTGGCACCAGTAATTTCCACTCTTGAGTTGGCATGGCACGAGTTGAAATATTTCGTCTCTGTAGAAATCGGGCTGTTGCGTCCGCAACCATTCACGAACAACTATTTCCACTTCCTCATTATTGTGGAATGTGCCAAAATGAGACACATTGGTCAATATTTTCGATAATAATGTTGAAATATAGTAATATTTTCATGGAATAAATGAGTTACGTTTAATATAATGAATGTTTAAAATTTTTATGACTTATAAAACATCATAGGAAGCTACATGGTCCCTATTCACTGAAGCCATAATCTCAAGCCTGTTTTAGGGAAAGAACTTGAGGATTCATTAAGTCTCCTATAAGAAATATTTTATTGTGACTCGTCCAAATACAGTGCACTGACAACGTCGTTGAAGTATGGCAGTAGGAAATACTTAACTAATAGGGCATCTCATTATAATTACTTACTGTGGGTCTTCCAGTAATATTGCCATAATGTACTGTTGCTCCACACGTCAAGAAATCGAGTTTAAGTAGGGAAGTTAAGTCGCTTTTCTGAGTGACCAAAAGTTTCATCGCCTGGGAGTCAAGCCGTGACACCGAACGCTTTCTGACAACGTTTCAACCACCGGGATGATGGATCGGACCTGCATGCATATGGAGCAGACACAAACTGCTGGCCACTTGCCGCAGTAGCCATACCAACGGCGCCTGCAAACCTCGGTCCATCCATCTAACTTCTCCACAGACTTCCAAGGCCTGCTTTAGTACCCATAGAACCAGGCTTTTAAGAATTTTCCTTCTACCTTTTCAGAAAGAAAGTGCCCCTTCCACCTCGACGCTTCTAAACATCCGACAACAAACGAGGTCAGAAACATTCAAATAACTCAAAAATTGAGAATGAACGAAATATAGTTGGTGAGTTTTATCTCTGCAATAGGTTATGTTAAACAAATTCAACATGCATGTCTTAAATTATTAATTTTCTTTAAGGAAAAAATTGAAAGTATAATTTTGTTAAAGCAGAAGGCTATTGTCCAAAAATACTGAACGTTTTCAACAAGTTGTTTCATCACCTACATATGATCCGGCTGGCGTTGAAAAATGTAGGCTGTCTGGAGAAACACTGCCTTCTTGCGGCAGCGCTGAAAGGTGTAGAACTCAGTTAAATGGCTCATTTCACTTGATTATAGTACAAGAAGATTACGCCTGCCGTACGCTCTAAAGACTGAAATTCATCTACGTTAGGCATAAACACTTAGCTTCTGTCTCACAGTAAACACACTCCGCCTGCATTATTAAATCCAATCGGCTGTTGCTCGTCATACCATAACTGTCGTTTATTGTAAGAATCGTGCGGAAGTGAGAAACACTGTGTGGCGAAGTGGTGAGGTTATTATTGTTACAGCATGTACTATGCTGTAATTTAAATGGTTACGTCTGTGGATCCAAACCTCAAGATACCCTTACGTACGTAACAGGAGTGAACTTTCCAAGGTTCGAAATCCAGTACCGTTTTTAGTATTAATACTCCTCGAAGGTTTGGCAGCACGCCTAAATGTGTTTAATTTCGGCGCATAAAGATGTTGCGTGATTTTAAAATAGAAACATACTATGTTGCCCATTATGAATACTAGTAATAATATTGTACATGAGAAAATGTCAAAAGTGTAAATCTTCAGCAGACCTGCATAAATGAAGGCGAAGTCCACGGACTGCTAAAAACAGCCTATTTCATCAGCTGTTTCAATTTCAGTAGGATGTTCTCGATTTCAAGGGAAATGCTACGTGAATGAAATTTCGTTTTCTGGCACACACCAGCCACCCGTTGAAATACGAATACACTCGTATTTTGATTAGATTTCATGATTATTGGGCTTGAAATATGCTACACTGCTTTGCCACACTCAGCACATTAAATGAAAGTGGCGAGTGAGAACTGAATGCCAATGAAACCTTAATTTTGCGGGTGATATTTCTTCCACACCACATGGCAGTACTTGGTCTCCATAGCATCGTCCGTGAAAACCGGATGCAAATCCTATTGAAGTGGGACACAGTTAATACTTGTCACCTACCATAAATGTATTATGCATGTACAGGGGTGACTTCGTAATTTGTGACGACACTTAGGCACTTCTGCCTAGAATTTTAAGCAAGTAATAGTGACATTGAATCTTATCTATGCTGGAATCAGAATAAACGATGTAAGATTTCTACACTAATAAACAACCGTTCCTCAATAACTATCGTCTGTTTAGGAGTTAACACGCTTCCAGTAAAAGTCTTGACCATTAATCACTGTAAATGAGTTAATTTGCACAAATTAGCATCTTTCCCCAAAATTCTATACTTGAGAGTAAACCGAACAAAGCAAATAAAATAGGGAAGTTTCTGCACTCCTAAGAGATAAGAACTGTAAGTTCTGTCACTGGTCTTATCCTTGTGTAGTAATATCGGAATGATTTTATTTTACTGAAGGAATACCTGCTGCAGCATGGATCGGATCGCTATTGATTGGAATGTTGGTTCTATATGTTTAGGTCTTACTGCAAGGATTACTGCGATAATGGTGTGCGGATGCACGAGAATCAATCATGAATCGGCTCAAGTGTAATGGGAAGCGATCGTGCTGTGTAAAACAGAATTAGCAGGACCACGTGCATGGCGAGTGAAGTCTGTCCGTATCGGGCACGTCTCGTCCTCTTGTTATTTGTCACCGAAACAGGGAAGTGCACTGTTATCAGTGAAATGGAGTAAATGTGAGATGAGCCCGGAATGGAGCATGCAGGGGAAAAATGTGTGCGTTTTAACTAATGGCGTCTACAGTCTGTATTGTGGATTTCCGTACGGTAGATATTACAGCCCGAACTTTCTCCGTTTTTTTTTCTCTCTAGCTGGGTCGATATACCATTAGTTTATGGTGAAAATAATCATGCATAGCTTCTGCCTCTGAGGAAGAAATATACAGGTAAATTGAAAGTTACAGAAGACAATGTGGGGGATCCAGAAATAATATAACTCTTAGTTTCGTAACCTATTTTCTTTTCTAAGTATTTTTCACATACTTAAATGCTGAAGGATTTGATATATTCCGCACAGAGAGAAAATAAATGCATATATAATATTAGGGAAACGTCTAAAAAAGTGCGATGTAGGAAAATCTTCGTGAGTCCTTATACGTCAGTCGGGACACCACGACCAAATCCAAAATGGTTGATTTTCCACATCAACTGCCGGTATCTATGATGCTTGAAGTCTTTATTCCTACATTTTTTATACCACTTCGTGATCAAAGCATCAGGATAACTTTTGCATTTAAATGTTCCTCAACAGAAAATGATTTCTTCGTTTCTTAATGGAGACAGAGATCAGTGAAACAAAGTAAGATTGCGAAGAGTGGTACTGTGGGTGCATTATATCGTACTTTGTTTGAATTTTGGGCTGGAGTGAATGATAAAAGACAAATAAATTGAAAAAAGAAAGGAAGGAAGGAAAGAAAGAAAGAAAGAAAGAAAGAAAGGAAAGAAAGAAAGAAAAACAAAGGAACTAACGAACAAACAAACAAATAAAGGAAGAAGGAAACCAAGAATAACAATGATTATTGAACACGACAAAAACAGCGTACTGAGTGGCGGTCGCTGAAGTGCTGTAATATGGATTGAGACTCTGTATAATTGAAGCTACAGTATTGTAAGTGGTGCATCATGGGCGTGGTAAACAGGAGTCATTTCGTTACCGGCAACGTGTTTTCAGGTAACAGTACACTTATAACTAAGGTGTGCTGTTGTCCATGCAACCTTGCACAAATTATTTCTTAAAATTTACGAGAGACAGACCTTCCACAATTTTGTAGGGACACAAAGATTCGTCAACAAATTTAGTATAAAAACTTCTTAAACCGTCACCTACCCTACTCAGGGTGTAACTGAAGGAAGCAGTCAGACAAAGCGCTATGAAGAATGAATGCGACAAAACGAGGTGCAGAACTGAGGTAGTATACCGAGATAACAAAAACTAGGGGCCAAAGGACTTAACGTATAGCCAGCTATTCTCAACTAAATAAGCGAGTTTACACAATCGCGTTTCCTTATTTATATTGTGTGCGTTTCTTACAATACTGTATGAATGGCATGGAAATTTTTTAAAAGACAAATTTCAAAATTCCGATTTCTGTCAGACTACAAAATATTAAGTTTTCAACGAAACACCATCAGGCGGGTTATATTAAGTGAGAAATGCTGTCTTAAGTTTGATACCTGAACGTTTATTTGTGTAGTAGTGTTAGATCTGTGATGGTTAACTGTACACAAGAGCCGTGTTACTGTGTACCAACATTGTATCGTTACATAGTTTGCAACATGTTTCGGCATTAGAGGGTCATCTTTACGGCTAACGTTTACGCGTAAATTACACCATTTCTGCAACAACCGTAAACTTTGCTCCCGCCTAATTTGTTTTATTGCCTAAAGGTTTGTTACACTGACCATTCTGTGCTTTATAACTTTCGGGATCTCTTGTTTAATAAAAAATTAAATTTTGCAGGGAGTTTATTTATAATATGCCTTGACATTGCCACTCCTATCTTGCGATAAATAAATGTCATAAGTAACAGGTATACGTGAAGTGGTCCCTCTGAAGTCATGAATGCGTGTGGCGAGTGGGCAGTTCTAACCATTTTAACCTCATCACTAGTGGGAACTAAGTGACGAGCTGTGCACCACAGGAAGTAGTTCGTGGGGGGGGGGGGGGGGGGGAATCCCTAATGCCCATCGAAATGGAGGCTGGGTTGGCCCCAGAGCCATTCTAGACCCTTTTGAGAAACGAACCACTATTTCCCTGCCGTCCGTCCTGTAGCATTGTCATTCCACACGTAAAGTGGGCTCTTGACTGTTCTGCACTTTTTGGTAAAAGCCGTGCAGTTTTTTTTATGGGGTCGGGTTGTCATTCCCACATTACACCCCCATTATCTTTGTTGCGAGGGAATGCACATAGGATTTTCTGTCGTGTTTTTCGCCCCGAGCCGTAGGGTCCCAAATTTTTGGCGCTGAGAACTCGCGTTTTTCCCTCCTGTCTGTTGTTTACTTGCTGCCTTGAGGTCACGACGAGTGGTGTCTTTTTTTTAAGTGTTTAACGCGGAACGTCTGTGCTGAAACGATGTGCTTCCTGCGTCTTTCGTCCATCACGAGCTATGTTTTTAGTGTGGTTAATAGCTTCGGGAAGAGCATTTCAAAAGAAATGTATAAAGTTTAGTGCATCAATCTAGGAAACAAATGTCTGAGTCTACAAAGCTCCTCGGAACGACATGTGTGTCGGAAGAAAGACGGAATCCAGGTCATCGGGAGCATGTCTGTTCTGGAGTCCGGCTGGTCTTTCAGCAGGGACGTCTGTGCTTCAAAGTGCAGAATGGAATTTGTCAGTGCCTTGCGCTTGAAATGTCTTTTGCGTGTTGTTCATAAGATATAGGCATACAAGACTGTTGTTTTTATACATCTTAGCACATATCAGTACTGACGTGTGCTAAGATGGCCTATTAAGAATTAAGGTTTAGATGACTAGTACACGGTTCTCAGTAAATTATTTCAAAGGAATATAGGACCTTTCTTTCTATACACACATCTGTCCTTTATTCTGCATGTTTTGTAGGGACAGTCACTGGAGGAATTTTGATGAATTTAAGCCTACAGTTTATGCTATTTGAGACATATTACGATCCTAACCCTTATTTTTCTACGGTATGTTGTAACAACGTGGCGTAAATTCGAAAACTGTGAGATAAGAACAACATTAGTTCCACTTAATGCAAGAGGTGGGGGTAAAATTGTCACATTGAATGCCATGGAAGAATATAAGGGGGGGGGGGGTTATATATACCTCAGTTCTTTCTTAACCTTGACATCAGACGAAAGTGTAATTCATGCTCCAGCCACCTTAACCCGGGGAGAGAGAGCTGTCGGTGCCCATTGATTGGGAGGTTGAATGGGCCCAAGCGTCGGTCTGGAGGCTTGAGAGAGCAGAAATGTATCTTGCCCCTTCTGTGAATGGGGCTCCAATTCCTCCATGGTCGAGCTAGTGTCCCACCGCACTACCGCGGCTCCTCCCCACTGGCTGTATAACCACGAAGTGACATATGGCAACTAACTAACTAACTAACTAACTAACTAACTAACTAACTAACTAACTAAACTAAACTAACTAACTAAGTAACTAACTGACTGACTGACTGACTGACTGACTGACTCCATGGGGCAGTCTCTCCTGGGAGGCCCTAAGAGGTTCTAAGCTAATAAAGAAATTCCCCACATTTTATAGAACTCGAAGGTTCATTACCGCATTCACAAAAACTCGCCACGTGTCCTTATCCTGAGCCAGATCAATCCAGTCCATAATTCCCCATCCAATTTCTTGAAGATCCGTTTTAATATTATCATATCACTTACGCGTATGGCAATAGGTCTTAGAAAAAATATGGAACTTCTGAGGCATTTCCTTTTTGCAAAATGTGAAACGACAAAAAAAATGGTTGCATGAAGTCTATACTTTCTTTCGGTTTGATAGCTATAATTCATATTTATAACATACCTAAAACTCAGTTTTGTATTTTGTTCATATAGTGACGAAAGCATGGCAGTGTTACACACCGTTCAGTATGTGCAGCAAATTTAACGTACATGAACTACGTACTTAAAGTTCAGTTTGCAAGGAAGGATTAATGACTAAACCATTATTTTAATAAATTCTTCAGTAAACATAAATCAAGAAATGACCAATGGAAGACGCCATAGATTCGTGTGTGAATCCTTTTATCCTGCCATATGAGTGGGTCGTTTCTGTTAACAATAACGGTAGTAAATATCAACATGTGTGAACTGATTCTAGTTAACTGCATTCCAAAATACGACTGTGTGGTCAGTAGGCGAATTACGTCTCGCGCTTCGACTATAAATTAATTTTACTTGAGTACTGGTTTTCGAATTACTTCTGCTATTTATAAGTGGCATCAAAATGCGATTATTATGTAATATGGTGTCCGTGCGTCAAAGAAAATTTTATGAAATCAGCTTCTGTTAACTGACATTCTGTAGTTTAAAGCTGAATGGATAAAGACGCGAAATATTGAATATATTCTGCTAATAATATTAGAAACATTTTGAAGCTTTTTAAAGATGTCTATATAAATGTAACATCCAAAATTGTATTTAATACTATTGGTGTCTTCATTGGTACTGTTCAGAACATCTAGGCTCATTCGCAGTATCAATTTCATAGGAATAATTTATGGTGCTGTGCTCATTCCGGCACGCATTGCACCTGCCCCGCAGGTAACGCAAAACGTAGCTTGTACACTGTCGTATCTACACCCTGTTACTGTCAGCTATCTCTCTGTGGGCAGTTGCGGATCTAAACTGCGTCGTATGTTTATGCCATTAAGAACATAGTCCTTCCCTCTTCTACCTGTTCACAGCAGGTGTCGAGGGTTTTTGTGATTTTTCACTTGATCACACTCAGACACACACCACAGTCGGTAGGATTCCTCTGGACGAGGGATCGGCCCGCCGCAGAGACCCCTACCTGACAACACAAATACTCACAAGAGACAAACATCTATGCCACCGGTGGGATTCGAACCCACGATCCCAGCAAGCGAACGACCTCAGACCGACGCCTTAGACCGCGCGGCCACTGGGATCTGCGCCATTAAGAATGACCTGCATCTTATTCTGCGTCATATCAGACGCGTACCAATTTACGTATACCCTCTAAAGGCAAAGATAACCCTATGTAGCCTTGCGGAAGAACACTTTCCTTTCGAGTTTGTATTAATAAATAAGAAGCTGTATGTATTTAAGTTAATACGCGACGGTGTGTGGTAAATACGTTAAAAGGGTAATGTTTATGTACATGGGTTAGGGGAATAAGACCTTTGGCATCGCATGACATATAGCTACTTAAGTGCAGACGGCAAATGCTGTGGATAGTCTGGATCAGAAAATGCCTTCAAATGATTGTTTTTAGCGTGTGCCTTTTGACAGTCCAGTTTCCACAGTGGAACAGAGGCTCCGTCTATTTGTCTGGTGAGTGCTGTTGTACGTCTCATCGTTGATAAGCCATTCTGTTGTATCGACGGATGTTTGGCGTTCGCCTGTACAAAGTGATCGTGGCGTCAGTGTTGGAGTTGAATAGTGCTTGGAAGTGCTTGCACCTTGCTTCGTATTTAATATGCAGTGTACCTCTTCTCATTCGTGAATGCATATCTGCACATGCAAGCGTGCGTGCAAGTGTAAGGAAACTGTATGTCAGTCCGTAAGCCACTCGACCCCAGGTAATATTACAAAATGCTTTTGTTACCTTCGATTTGTATTAAAACTCTTTTAAGCTTTTAGTTTCTGTTTTTCAAGTTGCCTCTTTTAATCACTAAAAATCGTCTATGTACTGCATAAAGCTTATATCCTAACCAGGGCTCTGGATTTGGAGTCGGAAGGAATTTTAGGTGGAGTCGAAGTCGGAGTCGGTAAAAATGTACCGACTCCGACTCCGACCTCAGTCTAAAATCTTAACTAGATACTCCAAGTCCAGAGCCCTGATAGCTACAGTAACCATTAGACTTATACTTAAGTATAGGTTATAAGTAAAAAAGTAGCCATATGATTCACGTGGTGGCGATGAAATATCTTATAGGTTTACCGTTATGAATACATACTGAGATTTTATGAAGGAGTCGGAGTCGGAGTTTTAAAAATCGAGGAGTCGGAGTCGGAGCTTTTGTGTTCCGACGCCACAGCCCTGGTCCGAACTAGGCCTGCCTATGCAGTTGTTAGCAGCACCAGTGATTTTAATATTAAAGCCGTTTAGGTCAGTATCGTTACCCTTTATTACCACATGATTTAGCTTTACAGAACTATAAATTTTTGTTCACTAAATATGTGTGCATCTTTTATACGATTTTAAGAATGATAGGCGTGACTTGTCTAACGATCATTAACCGACTTGTTCTTTCAATGAAGGCGCAATAATTTCTGTGAAGTACAAACTAATATTTATATTATTTATTTGAACTCTGTGCTTCGGAGTGTTAGCAGAAGAGCGTATAGTCCTTACATACGTTCTTCCATTTCGCACTGACGTGTATGACAAATTCAGACTCAGTCAGCCGCAGGGAGACAGTTTTACCCGCGGTGAAGGCCAGGTGCAACAAACACACTTACCAGAGCCTTCCCATTACAGAGCAGCTACTTCTTTCTGGCCATTTGTCTCGATGGTTCTGGCTGTGCTCACTCTGTGAATTATCGTCTCGAAATATTTATACGAGATGGGACCTGGGCCAGAACAGTACTTCCACAGTCCGGGCGGGGGGGGGGGGGGGTGCAGATTTGTCTTGTGACTTAGAATATTATAAGAGGTGATGGCGGGCGAAGGACCTGGCAGCACTATCTTATACGGCACAACACTCCGAGCCGTAAGGAACTGAAATGATTACTGTATTCAGCCGATCCCAGTGTCCGCACGGTCTAAGGTAGGGGTCTTCGGTCGCTTGCTTGCTGGGATTATGGGTTCGAATCCCGTCTGTGGCATGGGCGTCTGTCTGTTGTGAGTGTTATGTGTTGTCAGGTAGATGTCTCTTGCATGTTTAGGAAGGATTTTTAGTTACAAGAGTTTTCGGCAATGTGTACGTGTAGTCGGGTAGAAATTTTGTTAGGAGGCTAGGGCGAGCCAACGGAAATAAAGGTTTTGAAATTTTAATTTTGGAATATTGGGATAAAAGAAGTTTCCGTTTATTAGCCTATAGAAATTGGTAGCGGGGGAGTGAAGGGGGGCAGAGCGGTGAAAGAAATTGGAGTAGGGTGGAAGGGACAGACTCGGAAGAATCCCGGCTAAGTTAACGCGTTTTTCTTTCATTGATTTTGGGTCTGTGGACCTACAAATTACTACTCAAAAGTTTAAGTTCCGACAGTGAATTCTGTATTGATAGTAGCGCGGTTCTGATGAACTAGTTACGGTGACGCCGGCGAAATAAAAGTGTATCATTGGACGTTGTGTTGATTAACCCTTTAAAGACGAAGCGTATCTGTTTTATATAAGGACTCAGTGCGTACCGCGCTGTAAACACTCTCCACTTCGGTTATAAAAACCAATCTCTTAATGTTTTATAAGGCAAAAGTTGCTGTTTGTTCTGAGATCCGTACAAAACACACAAACGCAATGTGGGCACCACGTAGAATTTTTTAATGTTAAACCTGGTCGTATGTAAAGTTACCGCTAGGCTTTAAAAGGTTAATAATAATATTTGATAATACTAATTTGTGAAACTTGTTTTGAAAGACTTGCTGTGCGGGCGTGCGCCGTTTCTTAACCTGATGTCCTGCAGAATCTGTTGCAGGCACCACACGACACATTCCCTGAGAAAGACCTTACACCCTACCGCGAAATTCACCTAGCCATCCTACCGAACGTGCGTGATCCATACGTGCAAACATGCTGGCGCCCAACCAGTAACGAAGAAGTGCTGGCCGAGACCATCCGGCCACGCATTGTTGTGGTGCGTTAAGGGCTGTTGCGACTAAAACTCTTCCGAGTTCGGTTGCAAGAAGAAGTCCAGACGAGTCCTACCGAGTGCGGTGTGTCTGAGTGTGATCGTGAAGCCTCGATAATGGGGAGGCCCTGGCCCACTAGGGGCCGTTGCGCCATTGGAAATATAGTGCATATGTATATCGGCCTTGCATTTTATCATATACTGAGCCAAATATATCAGTAAGTTATTACTTAAGAAACAGTTTAGTATCAGACACTCGTATCCAATCCTAGGTCTTCCATGTGAACTCTTTCCTTTATTCTTCAAATGTCAATATTTTATACAATTGTAACCCTCACACGTGTTTAATGCCCCGTCCATCCCACACTGTATGGTCTCATCACCTTAGTAGCAGGAATTTAATGAAATGTGACGTCCAGAATTCGCAGTTTAAGTTCTTTGGTCTCAGGTTGCCCTGAACAGGAGAGGTGGCTATAAAATGAAGTATGTATGTACCTAATGATGTCGGAAGAACAGCCAAGGATTGTGCACTTCTTGATGTATGTTAGAAGTGCATTTTATACCGCAGGCCTTATAACTTTGCCGGCTTCGTGCATCGCGCTGTGAGTTGTGTTTGTGGCCTCAGAATGTGATAAGGAGAACCCTGAGACAAGAGTTTCGCTGCATTCATGAGCACGTTTGACGACGGCCATATGAACTACGCAAAACACACACCGTACGCTCCATTCTTGAAGAGTGTTTTCTTGCTGCTTGGATGCACGACGTAAGGAAATGGACCTCAAATTTACTTCCCCAAAGGAGAGGTAAAATATTTTTGATGCTTATAGTGATGATAGTGGCGGTACATGCGTATGACATTTTAGTGCCTTTCCTGTAGACTTTAAGACCAATCACGCTCAGTTTGATGTGCCCCTGTTTTACACTTAAAGGCACAAATGTTAGCTTCGTAAGACTTGAATATACGCGTGTGGAAGATTTTCTGTATGACGTATGGGGAACTGAGTGTAGGAACAAAGGTGCTGGTTTTGGAGGGGGTAGGGGGCGGAATACCCACCACGAGAACCGAAAACAAGTGTCCCTTGAGATAAAAATAAGAGGAGGGGACGAGAAAAGAGAGAGAGGAAGAAGATAAAACCAACGTAGGATCGAAAAGAAAAGAGAGGAAAACAGGGAATGGAAGAAATGATGTTTGGAAGGGAAATGGTGTTGACCCTTTTATCTGAGTCGTGGGAAAGTGGTAGGAGTTGGTCCAATCGATAAGGACAGCCGCTAGATGCTGGTGGTTACTGCTGATGGCGGTGCTAAGTTTGTCTTTGCTCATCTCTAAAAACGACAAGAGTTTCGCCCAGCTACTCTTGCTTGCACGTCTTGCAGCCAGTTCGTATGTGGCCATTTATATTTGTGTTTAAAGGCTGGTATTAACTGTAAGTTTCAATTCTGGAAAGAAATAGCAGGACATGAATATATTCGCAGCATTTGCAGGCGTTTAATAATTAAGTTATTCTAAATTACACATTAATTATGCCTTAAGCATCAAGTTGTAATTAGATGTAAACACATGATTTATAACATTTCTTTGATAAAATATTTTTGTTACTTTATAATAAATCTTGGATGTGTATTTATAAGCAATGTTAAATTTAATGTAAAAAATGAATACTCAACAGTAAATTTTAATTTCAGCGAACAATTTTTTTGCTATTTTGAGAGTTACAGTTACTTTAAGACATTATAAATGTGACGAATTTTGAGAGAAATTAATTCCACTGTGGGAGATTTCCGTGCTTACTGTCGTTACAATTGTAACTTAAGGCACGTTACGGCCATTACGTAGTCAAGTACCCACTGGATTTTGGAGGCACGTGGTAAAGGAGTGTGCCAAAATATCAAACTGAACAAGACTGAAGCTGTGGAACGTATTACCTTCCGAATTTGACGTGAATGCTTCTCGTTTGCCGGAGAAAGAAGAGGCCGAATCATAAATCTGCCCAGTCACGTGCGTTTGTTACACTGAGATTTGTCTTCAAACAGCTACGTATGGCGCTTGTTTGCAGGCATAGTTGGGTGTACGTGTTTTAGTGGAATTCTAAGTAAGTCTGTTTTAAACTGTGGGTAATTGTTATTAAATTGGATTAAGATACTGACGTAAAATTTCGTCACTTGAACCGATTAGCAGGTCGGTGGAAAAAAAACTAATAACATAAATATTCATAATTTGTGTTCCGTGGCAAGCGTTATTGGAGCAATTAAACAAAGGTGAAAGGTTTGCACGGTTTTGTGGCGCACATAGAAAGGATAAGAATGTATAAAACATCTTACATGGAGACTCTGAATGTAAGAAACCACTTAGCAGACCTAGACGTAGATTTGACGTTAATTGTGAAATACCATTGAAAACACTAATGCATGTGGACGTCATCTGGGCTCACTTGGTTCGGGAATATTTTGTTCGATGTCTCGTATGAAGGTGGCAGGAAAACCGTGCTTTATATTCTTCTTTAGTTGAGCCAATATTGGCCTCTCAAACAGGATATTGCACTATGGAATTTCAAAAATAAAACAGATTTTGTTACTCCTCTGACTTTTCTTCTTGTAGCTTTCATTTAACTTTATGTGTAATGGAATATAAATTTAAAGGAAATAATAACACCAACTAATGCACCAAAAATAAATGACTTTATTCGTAAAAGTCTCCCACATGTTTCGGCCCTGTTGGGCCGAAACATGTGAGAGACTTTTAAGAATACAATTATATATATTTTTGGTGCATCAGTTGGTGTTATTATTTCGTATGATACAGTGCACGGACATGGTACGTATTAAATAAATTAAAAGATTTGTATTCTTGAATAAAGTATTAATCTGAAATATCTGGTATGGATAAAAGAAGATAATATTTAATAATTAATAATCTTTCAAAACTTCGTAATATTTTGTGGAATATGTAAAAAGCAATAAGAGGAACAATGTGAGTATGAAGCCGTGATTCTTCGTGTTTAACTGCAGAATATTGTAACGATTTGCATTGTGGTGTGTCACTTTGTTTGACTTTATTTGTAAGACGGTGTGGTGTGAGGGCGAAGCCCTCGAGTAACCCAGATCACACCTTTGGGGAGACTTGTGCTAATAATTATCAGCCCCTCTGGTCAATCCTGACAACTAAATGAGGTGACATTTCAATACAGCGTCTTGTAAAAGTAAATTATTTATCTTGTTCGGATTGATTTGGGTACAATTACTTTAGCTTAACCTTTTGGTAGCCCAACAAACGTCGAGACAAAGGGCTGGAATGAAAGATTGAAAAATGACACCTGAGGGTAGGGTAAAATAATGGATACACATGAAGCCATGAAGGCGTATATTCTTGAGGGACGTGAAATACACACGCAAGCCTATTTATTGTGGCAGTAGATGGACGTCAGTCTTCCTTCCACGTTACACGCCAGACGTCCCGCGTCACATATAGTACTCGCTGGATGGGCTATAGGGCCACTGTGAAAGAGGCGGTGAAGAAAAAATTCGCGACTGCAGCTTTAGGGCAACAAGCGCCGAACCAGGCCGAAAAGTTTCTTATAAAATTCCGGAATGATGTTGTTCCAGTTCTGCTATCAGGTACTTGTTAGATCTTATCTTGTTCGCTATTTGAATTCCACGCGGCTGCGACTAAGGGGAATGTTTTCTTCTTCTGAGATTAGATGCCGGGTCGTGTTGCAGCTCAGTATAGGGTGTTTAGAGGAACCCCCCTCATCAACGTGCGCAATAAAAGTACAGCCGAAGTCGGTTATAATGTCATGAAGGGGGCTGACTATTTTGAGTCGTTAGAATCGAGTGTTGTTATAACCGAGTACTGTAACATTTGGGTTATGAGTGAGGGGTTAATTCGTACCACAGAATATCTGGCGATATAGACGAGGTGTCGCTTTACCTTTTCAAACGTAGCGGTAACTTTACATACGACCAGGTTTAACATTAAAAAATTCTACGTGGTGCCCACATTGGCTTTATGTGTTTTGTAGGGGTCTCAGAACAAACAGCAACTTTTGCCGTATAAAACATTAAGAGATTGGTTTTTATAACCGAAGTGGAGAGTGTTTACAGCGCGGTACGCACTGAGTCCTTATATAAAACAGATACGCTTCGTCTTTAAAGGGTTAAACCAATGTCGTTGTAACCGGATTCCACTGTATGTTCTTTCACCCAACAGATGAAGACATAGGTTGGTTCGAAAGGTCTGTAATGTGCCAACAGTATAATCACCGTTGCTTCTAGGAAGGTAGAAATCTTATTAAATGTATTTTGTTTTGAGTCATCTGATTTATTTTTAAGATACGAAAGACCTAAAATTGTATTAAATCATACGTTTGTCTTAGCTAAAACTTCTTAACGTCTGCTGGGATATTTTCGAGGATAATTTCAGAAATTTTGAATAAATTAATATTATTGCTGACATATATAATTTTTCTCAAGTCCGTGTGTTTGGAGTATGTATGGAGAGAAGCAAAATAGTTGGAATGGAGAAGAATACATTAGTGGTTAGTTAACACGAATAAAGTCAATTTAAATATAAATAGCTGTTTATCTCGATGCCATAGAATTCTATAAATACCCATATTGTTACAACTTTCTAAATGAGCGTTCGTCCTGACTTGAGATCGTTAGCATGTTCCGGCAAGTAGAGGAAAGATATTCCGGGCGTGTGCACCGGAGCCTCATTTTCATAGAAACAGCGGAAACAGAGGGTCCTGATGCGCCTTGATAACGTCCCCTCACTTTATGAGGCCAGTGAATTCTTCTTGCTGCTCGCAACTGAAGATAACTCTCTCTATGTCCTAATGTATATTTCTCTTTAACAGGGTGTGTGTAGCTCTGCGGCAGTTGATTGGTTAACGTTTCTTCAGTCGGAGATGTATTACGACCGGCAAGATTAATATGAATGCCGAGTAAAAGTCTTGAAGCAGGCGACATTACATATTTAACTTTTTAAAGCCTAGCGGTAACTTTACGTACCAGCAGGTTTAACATTAAAAAATTCTACGCGGTGCCCACATTGCGTTTATGTGTTTTGTACGGATCTCAGAACAAACAGAAACTTTTGCCTTATAAAACATTAAGAGATTGGTTTTTGTAACCGAAGTGGAGAATGTTTACAGCGCGGTACGCACTGAGTCCTTATATAAAACAGATACGCTTCGTCTTTAAAGGGTTAAAGATACGTTTGATACTGCGGTTTTCGCCTGAAGAGACTGACGGCAAACGGCGTACCGCCTGAACACGAGGGTAGAGTGCTAGAGCTGAACAGTCTCGTGGATGCGGTAGGAGTGTTTTGCAGGTCTCTTCTGTGGAAATTACCAAATTCAGTGGCGTATTTTCTTGGTCATTTTTTATGTATAGATTTTTCATTTTTTATAGAAGGCCTGATTGAATGTTCTTTTTTGCACTGGACGACAAAATGTCCAAACAAATATCATGGGAATAGTTAGCGCGTTTCATTGTGTATACCATTTTGTTTACACAGAAAAGTTTGAGAAGGCAGACCCCCCACATCTTAGAATGATTTTGGGCACATAATTGTGAATCTTTTTCAGCATCACCCATTTGTTATTTAAGTATTTTATTACCGTATTTTAAATATATAAAACATTAATAATATTTGTGTCTTCAATTATATAACTTATTACAATATAATTTGCATTAATTAAATTCCGAATTAATCCACGCATTTTACGGAATCACTTGAATATCCATGGCTCTGTGGTTACGAAAAATTGATCTTCACTTCTATGCTGGCGATGCGTTTCTTAGCAAGTTTCAATGCCGAATCACTGCAAAAAATAAATTCATGGAGAATGTAATCGTGTTGAAGTAAGAGTCGTGTGAACCGATACAGCCGCGCCGTAAACTTCTTATGCGTTGCTTATAAGAATCTGTTACTTAGATCCACCCAGTTCGAAACCCCGTTTTTTACTGCACAAAAGCAAATTTATTTTCAGTTCCGATCATCTCAGGCAACAACTTCCCCAGTATAGAAAAAGTAAGCTTGTTATAATCAGAGAGGCTGCAGATGTCAAAGCTGAGAAATATCCGAGCCAACTATAACAAAACGGGGGGCACTGTGAGCCCTTTAACTCTATTACTCAAAAGTGTTCAAGGAATGGAACCCGCAAATTGATTATATTTCTCACAGATTAATTCTTCCTTCGACTTCACCCCCTGTTTCTGAAAATTTATGTAAATTTATCCCACCCTCTACGCCTATATCTTCCATATAGATCCCTCCGTCTATTTTGTTTGATGAAATTTAAAAAGCGTTTTGCATTTACCCCACTCATTTTACATATCTCACCCGTCACGTTTTCCTTTATTTATGACCTAGTAATTTTTGGCGTGTACTACAAATTGTGAAATTTCTCGTTATACACTTCCGGTGGCTTCATTTTTCTCCTCCTTCTTAGGTCCAAGTATTCTTCCCAGGAACCCGTCCTCCTACCCAAACTGTTTCCTGGCCATAGAGTAACACAAGACCGGCCTTGCGCAATTTTGGACCCCGTTAATTGCAAAGTGATTCGAAAGAGAAGCACACACAGAATGTGAAGATGCTTCTAGTCACTCATGTCAGACCCGGACGTCTTCAGGGTAAGCACTGAGTACACTTGTATGTACGAATAGAATACTCTCTGCCTCGAAGTTTGTTTCAGAGTCAGCAATTCTTTTTATCTTCTTTTGGTTAATTGTAGAAGAAATCAAATCTATGTGCTTTGCATTCTTCCGTTGCTTGCTTTCTATGGGTCACTGAGCAGAAAACCGTAGAGATTAATTTAACTTTAATAGCTGAATGAGGTGGGTCATTTTAATTTGTTTCCGCTCTCCGGTAAGCATGTAAGTGGAATTATATCCTTTAGATTTTTATATTTCTGTTTCCACTAACCCAAGGGAGCAGTGAGTGGGAACAGCATTATGAAAAAAATAAAACAAACTCCTTCATGAATAATTAAAACTGAGGTTTACGGTTTAGAATATTTGCGAAGCTATCCCCCCACGTTTATATTATCTTTATCCCACGTAATACCTTGGTATGAAATTACATGACCACTTAAAAATTTTGTATCACTTTAGATTAAAGATATTTATGGCAGAATAATTTCTTACGCGTGTGTGTGTATATACATACATACATACATACATATATATATATATATATATATATATAAACCAACATAGAACCATGTTGGACCGTTGGAGATACAATTATATGCAAGAAAGATTTCTTTTGAAGTGATGCAATGGTTTTGTCGACATTAAAATTTGTTACAGATTTACGTTTTTTGCTCCTCTTCTTATTGCTATTTAATAGCTGCTTTGTAAATTGGTAAGTGACAAACAGAAGCGTAAGGGAACGAATTTTAAGGCTTGTAACATCAAATGTCTTGATACAGGAAAAGGACAACTGTAAGCGTAGTGGCATGTTTAGCTTAAAATCCCGTGTGGGAATGATGGTATCAAACTAAGTCCATGGACAATCTCCGAACTGAAGTAACTAGTAATCTCTTAGGTAGTCAAGAAATTTAGTGCTGTTTGTAGAACCCAGAAATTAATTGTGTGATTTAAAAGAGCTTTCCGCCGATTCTTGTCCGAAGCCTGAGGAATATCTAGTGACACACTGTCAAATTCTGTTCCTGGTTATTCAATTTTAAACGGATTTCACATGTTCGTATATGTTTCCAAATATGTCCCTTGCCTTCAAGTTTTTAGAATAAAATTTTATTGGAATTCCTTATATTTTCCTTCTTGGCGTTCCTCACGTTAACTGTTCTGTGCATTTCGTACCTGTTTATGATTCCTGCTGAGGTGGTGATGATTGCAATTGTAACAGTAGTCATTACTAATATGTGATGATATAATTATGATATTTGCAGATTAACTATAGTCATGTGTAATTGAAGTAAGTTATTATTCCTATATCGTACGTAAAATTTTCATGTGTAAATTAGCCCATCCTGTTTCATGCTGGAAAATTATTAATCCATGTGGAATAATACTTAGTTTCTTCGCCATACACAAGGACTGGGAGTTCTGTTGCCATTTCTGACTTGTTCTAGACGTTTGTAAGCCATCCTGTCCAGTTCAAGAAATTCATCTTGGAGCAATGATTAACAATTTCTGAATCCATTTTTATTTATATATTTGGGAAGAAAGAAAAATAAAGTTACGCTGTAAACCACATTAAAGTGAATATTAAATTCGCTGTATTCATAAAATACTGTTGAACGTATCTGGCGTAATTAAAGGTACATTATATAGAGCACGGTGACGATGGTAGCAGCAGCAGCAGCAGCAGCAGTAGTGGTAATGTACGTATCTACTATAACACCCTTAAACTTACCGACTGCTGACGTCACAGCCATGGGTTTTCATTGTTAAGATAGAGCTGCGTTTCTGAGTGACGTCACAACCCTGCTAAGACTGGGGGTATATCGATGCAATGCAATGACGTCTCAGTCACCATTTTTCGGCGTTACGTTGCAGTACGGTCTATATAAGGCATTGATACGTATATGTATTTTCCATCTGTGACAGACGAAACATTTCATTCCAGAGTTTCGGGTTCCTTTTGACAGTACATAAGTTTCGTTGAAATGTTAGAAAGTGAGGATAACAAGTTAGAAACCTTTGATGCGATTAACGGTTTGAGCTTATTCAGTAACTAAACTTCAGTAAAATATTATGTAGGGATGATCAGGATTTGGGAGGTTTTGATGCGATTAAAATTAGTGTTTATACCGATAATAATTATCAGTAATGTACATAAACTATATAGAACTGACTTTTTATTAAAAACATTTCTGTATATTTTGATTTTATCTAATCGGAATGTTGTAGTTGATTAAGCACTTTATTCGAGGGTTTCAATTTTTTTTTTCAGGATATCGTTTGAATAATTAAGCGTCATTGAAATATTATTTAGTCATGGTAGGAATTTGGGAGGCTTTTGTTTAGTTGAAAGATGGCACGTGGTGTCGCAGATGATTGAGACATTGCACTGCAAGCCGGACGGTCTCGGATTCGATTCCCGTTGGATTCATTGACATAATCCTTCCTACTATACACTGACCCTGAATTCGACTCATCCTCTAACATAAATGAGTACCACGAATGCTTTCTGGGTTGTAGAGGTGACCGGTGCGTATGGCTGACAACTCTACCACAGTCACGTGCAGCTTGTCTTGAAATTTGGGAGCCCTAACCTCCTGGAACGCTAGGGGCCTGTCAAGGCCTGTGTAGGGGTAGAGTTACCTTTACCTTTCGTAGTTGAAAAGTGGCGTATGACGGTGCTAGTCAGCGGGGTTTCATATCCTCTTATTTTACTTAATCAGATTGTTACTGAGGTTAGAAATTTTTAACGAATTTTGTATGCGATAAAGATAGAATGTGTGCACAGAAAATAATTTCCTAGTATATTTTATTTTCCGTATTCAGTAATTACTTTTATAATAGCAAATACGTACCTTTAAAATTTCAGATGGTTATGTCAGCACTTTGATAATTGTACTAACCATAAACATTTGACAGGTTCACATAAACATAATGCTAAAAATAAACTAACGTCTCTAGAAATCATAAATACGACGTTTAAATGGTTACCTGGCAAGGTGCATCAGTTAACAATTACGAAATTAAAACCACAGATAACGTGACCAAACATCTGGGTGATAGAAACTATATACGCATGGCAAACGCGTAATAGGTGAAACACATACACTACGTATTTCGAAATTTCAGCGCTCTCTTGCCTTCTTCATGGACTTATTCAACTATCGGTTGTTTAACGACGCTTTTCAACTGCACATGCTCTTCCACGTGGCGTATTTGCTTAACTGCCAATAACAAATTGAAAATGTTCGGCAGGAAGTGATAATCGTTCGTTTGAAACCACCTATATGCAATGTTCGTTGAGGTTTTGAGGCAAATCACGACGAATCTGAGTAAGAGTCTGGGTTCTGATGTAGCAGAAACAAAGAAGGAGCGGAGTAGATATATAAGATGTTTAGTTTCATTTCCCGCAGTTGTAGACTTGTAGAGCTGAGATTTATGGGTCAGACATTCTAAATGTAAATGACTCTTAAATGCCTTCTTGCTTCTTATCTCACAGGATGCGTTACAGAGAGACTTGGGTTGCGTCCAAACTGCATCATCGGTGTACAACAATAGACAGCAAAATGCTATCGTATATGCATTTGTACGTGTGCAGTGGCAGTGTATCCACAGGCATTATGTTAACCCCACTAAGCTGCATTTATACCATACTTCAGACACGTAAATAAGACTTAAGATTTGCATGATTTTGCCAGATAAAGGCAATGTAAGTTTATAAATACATTTTACTAGTCTGTGTCACCCACTTTATTTATCGAAACGTTCTATTCATGATTTACGCAGAGAAAATATTGTGCACGTCTTGCGTCTCTGCTACTCTGCATGCTTCGTCTCTGAAACTGGTCAAAAATTTGAAAGAGGCTTAATATTTGTGATTCACATGAAGAGAATGTGGCGATTTTAATTCAGGTACGTCGTCGTTAATTATGTTGAATAAGCAGTTACGATAAACAGTTACAGAGAGACAAAAATGGGTGGTTCACTGCTTTGGAGTTGTCCAAGAAGAATGCATTCTTCTTGGGCTGCTTGGTCCTAGAAGAAGAGACCGATAGGTTGTCCTGAAACGTCGGTAACAGACTATCAATATACGCTGTGTAGAATCCCAGAAGGGAGCAGGTTTCATTTATACAACGGCTTAAGCCTGAGATTAGGCGTTTTAGACACCGTGTTAAATGACATGAGTCCTGTGAAACCTGGGTGGTATAACTTAATTAACCCTTTAAAGACGAAGCGTATCTGTTTTATATTAGCACTCAGTGCCTACCGCGCTGTAAACACTCTCCACTTCGGTTATAAAAACCAGTCTCTTAATGTTTTGTAAGGCAAAAGTTGCTGTTTGTTCTGAGATCCGTACAAAACACATAAACGCAATGTGGGCACCACGTAGAATTTTTTAACCTTTTAAAGCCTAGCGGTAACTTTACATACGACCAGGTTTAACATTAAAAAATTCTACGTGGTGCCCACATTGCGTTTATGTATTCTGTACGGATCTCAGAACAAACAGCAACTTTTGCCTTATAAAACATTAAGAGACTGGTTTTTATAACCGAAGTGGAGAGTGTTTACAGCGCGGTACGCACTGAGTCCTTATATATAAAACAGATATGCTTCGTCTTTAAATGGTTAATGTTAAACCTGGTCGTATGTAAAGTTACCGCTAGGCTTTAAAAGGTTAATGTATGATCTTTTCAAAGAAGACCGCGTACCACGTAATTAGTAAAAAGAGGAGTAATTAGTCGTACAAAGTAGTCCTAGGTGCTGGTTAAGTAAGTTTCTTCTACGTATTACTTATAAAAAAAGTCTTTGCATAATCTAGGCAGTGGAGTTCTCTAGACGTTAACTATTTTGTACTGGAAGTACAACTGAAACGAGTGTGATACCGTCGTGTCTGTGCGTGATTTAGAACTGACGCCCCTCGTGTGTGCTTTGAAATCAAGAGGATGCGGGTAGAAATGTTTCCGCAGACGCGGTCATTACTGTCTCTGCAGAGTCCCATAAGATTATGTAGGGACATGCGTTATCCACACTTTACACTGCAGTGTGTGGTTTCCACACTCTTTCGGGTACAACCAAAGAACTTCCTGAATTTCATTCCCTAGAAAACTTCTCACACTTTAGAACACAAACAGAAATGCAAAATTTCACCCGCACTTTCACGGCGTGTGGGGTAACGATAAACTTGTTCATTGGTTTGAGAGGTATTTATTGAGGATTAAGATAACACGTGACCTGTAGCAACATTTCACACCAGGTTCTGTATTCTGTACGTAAGTACGGGTTCTGTTTTATAATTATTATAACTGACTCTCATTTCACTCTTACAGCAGTGTCTGCTTCGATATTAGTTTGCCTCTTTTGAGTTCTCTTTTCTTAAAATTTATCGGTCACTTGTTGCTTGTTTTCCATATTCTGTTCAGGTTTCTTTTTCCTTAAGGCAAAGCAATTTTGATTCTGATTGATTCAGTTGCGGCAAAATAAGGTAAAATTAGTGCTCTGTGTAATTTAACACCACTGAAGAAGTACGTGAGGTAGGAGCATAAATCCATGCATTTCTGACCACGACTGTTTTTGGACGTAAGTGGTCGGCAACACGCCGGTGGCTTTACTTCCGAGGAGAGTCCCGGTGCACAATGTAATGACGGTGGGTTGGGCAGGAAAGGAAGTGCTGGATGCTGTGAGTCTTGCTTCTGCGGGGAATTGATCTTTGACTGCTAGGTTGATCAGCGCGTAGCCAAGTCACTGTACCACCTGAGTTTATATTTTACAGTTTATCTGTTACAAAATTAATTTCAGGAAATACCCTTACATTGAAGGTACTAGATTTCATCTAGGAGTACGAAATTATTTATAATTATATTAAAATGAATTTTAATATTTTATAAACCACGTGTCTAAATAAAATATACATTAGACGTAGGAGTCTAGAGAAGAAATCTTCCCAGCATACCAGTTTCTGAGTAACTGTAGAAGAATGAATTCACCGTTACTTTTGAAGTAAACTTTGGGTGCTTTGACGGGGCTTCTTACTGCCATAATGCCACCACCACGACCACCACCACCACCAACCACCATCACCACCAACCACCACCACCACCACCACCACCACCACCACCACCACCACCACCACCACCAACCACCAACCACCACCAACCACCCCCACCACCACCACCCCCAACAACCACCAACCACCACCACCACCACCACCCCCACCACCACCACCACCAACCACCACCACCACCACCACCACCACCACCACCACCACCACCACCACCACCACCACCCCCACCACCACCACCACCAACCACCAACCACCACCAACCACCCCCACCACCACCACC
>BLKM01009160.1:123-47687 GCA_013340265.1 Coptotermes formosanus | reverse complement strand
ACCACCACCACCACCACCACCGCCGCCGGCGAAGCCACCACCACCACCGCCGCCGCCGGCGCCACCACCACCACCACCACCGCCGCCGCCACCACCACCGCCACCGCCGCCGCCGCCGCCGCCGCCGCCTCCATTGTATGATATTTTACAGCTATTTAACTGATCAGCAAACTCCCTCTTCGTGTATAACAACGATATTCAAAGCTCTCTTCAAAAAAGCTTGCCCCTGTCAGCGATCCAGACACAGTTCAGTTTATCCCAGTCGTTACTGTCATGACGTATTCTCTAAGAAGCATTTGAATATTATTCTCTAGTATACAGTGCGCCTACGATTTTCAAATGGTGTCTTTACTTACAGGCTTTATTGTAATTTCATAGCGTGAAAATTCCCCATGCAAACAAATCTTCATTGTTTATGTTTACCCGACAGTATTATGCCATCAATACATACTGTTTGTGTTTACCCGACAGTATTATGCCATCAACACATATTGAGCAGCACCGCTTTAATGCAATTTTCTCCGTGTTCCTGATACTTCCTCCACCTCACGTCAGATTGTTCTCCTCACGACGTTGTTTGTTTACTGTGAGGAATAGCGTTTCACACAGAAATGTAAAACACCAATCACTGCAACAACGTAATCGTTCTTCAAATACGGACAAGTTCGACTGTTCAGTAAGCAGCCATGTTACTAGGTTCTGCATATTTTATGGCAAACATATATCTGTAGGTCCGTTTCTTCCTTTGGGGGATTTTGTGAGTAGTTTAAACTGGCAGGAAACAAAATTAAGAATCGAGCCTTACAGCTCAAACGGCCTTGGAATTTGGCGTTGGAGACGACGAAGACAGCGACGACGACGACGACGACGTGTCTTTATAGAGAATCATCTTAACCCATGGTTAAGAATAATTTCGAACACATTTATTTGCTTTTAACATAATTCAATAAAAACATATTTTTTTATCTTTCTGGGTTTATTAGTTTACTTGACCACACACTTTTCAAATTGTATATATTCAAGTTTCTCATGACTTTGATAGCACTGTTAGTAAAATATTTTCATACGACCGAATGAATGAAAGACTCAACAAAATTACAGTTATGTACACCCTCTAGAATCACGCACAGTTCAGCAATTGGCATCCAATTCTAAAGTCTTTCATATTTGACTGCTGCATAGAAGGAATAGAGGCCACTAGGGATATGTTTTGTATATAGAGAATAATTGGAAATTGGCGAGTTTGGTTGTGATATTTGCTCCGAAATGAATACGTAGTATACACGCTTCATAGTATAATTTCAGTATTACGCTGTAATTTCGTTTGGTTAGAATGGACCTTATTTTCACTTCAGACCGTATGTATGCACCAACTATTGAGAGCAGAGCCCTGTGGGTAGTGCCTCTTATATGGAATTAATATTGTGCCGCCGGCCTATTTATCTGTATGTAAATTTGTGGATTATTTTATGAAAATAACTGTGAATTACTCTTGTTGCTCTAGACGAATGGATGGTATTTTTGCGAGTATACGTTGTAGGAGTGAATTAGCATAAAATAGAGAAATTAAACTTAACGTGCCTTTTGTTGGTAATTTTTCCATTGTTTTTATGATCTAATTCACGGAGATGAAACCCATTAAATAATATCGTCTGTTCTGTTTTGAATATCCAATTTGTGTACTATTTAATCTTAAAAATGTAAATGAAGCTACAAATGATATTAAGTTCTTGTTTAATTTTATATTAATACCTAAGAAATTTCAGAATGCTCTATGATGGAAATTTGAAACTTTGGCATTTATTTATGGAACCAACTTAAGGCACAAGCTACAAACACATTTAAAGTATGGTCTTTCACAACTCGTACATGTTTCGGTAGGTCTGTGCCATCTTCATGGAGTTAATTAATTAATTAATTAAATTCAGTTGTCTGTCTTACGACAGATCCATAGCTTCTTCCAAAGCGAGTTCTCCACATAATGCCATCTAGTACTTCCGCTTTCAATTTCCCTCATCCTCTCTTTTCCTTAAGTTTATCCAGTAGCTGCGTACCTCTTATTCCTCGTTTTCCCGTCACTTTTATCTTTCCTTCAGTAATGCGCTTTAGAAGGCAATCCAATGAGCCTCAGGGAGTTCATACACCAAATTTAAAACTTCCTGGTTTATAACAGATTACATCCTTAATACTCATTGAATAGAGCACTCAGTAGCTAAACTATAGGTTCATATTGGTTAATATATAAACATATTACAGCAGACTATAAAACGTGACATACATATCATACTGATTTTTAAGTTGATGTAAAATATGTGAAAAATAAAATAATATAAAGTGATTAAAATTCTGTACTGGTTATATTGTGGTGATAGTCGTCAGCATATAAAAACCTGTAGTGTAGCATTCGATCCATTTTTTCTCTTTGCCTTGTATTACGTTCTTTGTAGTATGTGTAAAAGGTGACTGTTGACTGAAACTGTGCGTGGGAACAGGTGTGCAACAATATAATGAACACAGAATTTTGTCATCCTCATACGATATTATTATTATTTATATACTTTACATCAACTGGAAAAACCAATATGATTTATATGCAATGGTTTTGTAGTATGCTGTAATATATTAACAAATCTGAATCTAGAGTTTAGCTGCTGAGTGCTGTATTTAGTGAATACTGCGGATGTAATCTCTGATATATCAACAAGTTTTAAGGGGAGACAAACCTCATGGGGGCTCAAGAATTCGATTTCCAGTGATGGAATGGAAGGTGCTGGTGTGTTCAACATTTTTAATCGTTCCCTTCACACCCGCGGTGTTTGTTACACAAAGTACCTGGGTGATGGGGACAGCAAATCATACGAAAGGGTGGCTGCAGGGAAGCCCTGTGGTCCCAACATTGCTGTACAAAACCTACAGGACATGTACAGGAAAGAGATGGAGCAAGATGGAGGAGACTTGTGCAAGAAAAGAGAGGAACAAGGTTGCATGACAGCAGACCTCTAGGAGGCGAAGGCCGCCTCACTCAGTCTGAAATGGACAAATCACAAAATTATTATGGTTTAGCCATCAGGCTGAATGTCAGCAATTTGGAGGTCATGAAGAGAGCTGTGTGGGCTGTATTTGTCACAAGTTGTTACAAATGAGAAACCCCAACATGGTGTCTGCCCAAGTGCTCGTGGCAGTTTGTGTAAATTCAAGAACAGTGCCAGTTCAGGGGCTGCATATAATCATAAACATTCTTTACCAGCTGCTGTTATGGATGCAATTAAACCAGTGTTCAGGGATCTTGCTGGTGTAGGTCCTCTGAAGAAATGTTTTCATGGGGAAACTCAGAAGCCTAATGAAAATTTGGACTCTGTTTTTTGGACAAGGATACCCAAAACTATTTTTGTAATGCTTGACACACTCAAGGTTGGGGTACACGATGCAGTGTTGTGTTTTAGTGATGGTGTAGCAAAACGGAATGTCCTAAACGTACCGGGCGTGAGACTGGCTCAAACACGGTGAATGCCCTGAAGAAGGTAGATATGGAGAGGGTTCGGAAGGCATAAATAGCAACACTAAGCATCTAAAGAGAAGCAAGGAAAAACAAAAAGGCACAAAAAACAAAAAAGAAAAGAAATCGAGATGGTCCAGATGATCCAGAATACGGTGCTGAGAAGCATTAAGTCTGAGTATGTGTCATTATTTACCATCATTTTGAGTGATGTTAAACTTTAAATCAATTTTTCTTAAAACTACATTTTCTTCACTTCCGGCATCATTATCGCATAAAGTACATGAGATGGAAGCCTGAAAATTTCACCATCCCTTGACAACATCATGATAGGCATTGACATAAAGTTTTGGGATTGTAGTTATTGCAAGAGGCTGTATAAGTGAGTATGAAAAAGTGCTTTAAAAGTAAAAAAGAAATACATAAACTGCAAAAAATATATTATGGGAAATGTGTTTCTTGAAAACAGCTAATGATTTACCTGATTGTGGTCACATTAATAAACTACAGGTGGTAAAATTTCGAATATTTATCTCCAGTAGTTTCTTCAGAATGTGTACCTAAATGAAGCTCAATTTAACATTGCTTGCATAGGCTTATACGCTCTGTACTGCCCCCCCCTTAAATTTGGTGTATGAACTCCCTGAGGATGGCACAGACGTGTCGAAACATGTAGGAGAAGTGGAAGTCCATACTTTAACCCTTTAAAGACGAAGCGTATCTGTTTTATATAAGGACTCAATGCGTACCGCGCTGTAAACACTCTCCACTTCGGTTATAAAAACCAGTCTCTTAATGTTTTATAAGGCAAAAGTTGCTGTTTGTTCTGAGATCCGTACAAAACACATAAACGCAATGTGGGCACCACGTAGAATTTTTTAATGTTAAATCTGGTCATATGTAAAGTTACCGCTAGGCTTTAAAAGGTTAAAATGTGTTTGTAATTTGTGCGTTATAATTGTTTTATAAATGAATACTAAACAAAATGCACGGAATGAATAATTTCAAAATGCAACTGTGGGCCTATTAACGTCAATATCGCATTGTTAAATTTCGTGGTTCTGATGGACTCGCAACTTTGGTTTGTAACCCACATCTCCATATGCTTTTCTGCTGCCCGAACATATACGGCTATACACCAGTGAAAGTTGTCTAACTCGCTCCTAGAAGAAACAGTCGTGTGTCCAGACATCTTACTTAGTGCAATGCTTAAAGATTTCTTGATTGAATTTAGGAGTTTACTACTGATTTTTGCGTAAGTTAAATGCTGGATAGAAACATACTTCATTTTCTGTGTATGTTTGCAAACACAAACACACAGTCTTTAACATATTTACACGTAAAATTCACGGGTGTCTCTTATAACTGCGTATTTAACTTAGATATACATATACGTGTCTCTTTTTAAAATTGAAAGCGCTATAAACTCTGTACCTACAAAAATAAACTTCTTTCGACTCTGTTATCTACCCAGTCTTAAAGTTATTTTTTTCATGACTGGACAGCCGCAGTGGCCAGGGCCCCCTCACTATCGAGGCTTCACGATCACACTTGGTAGGACTCCTCTGGACGAGTGATCAGCCCAACGCAGAGACCTCTACCTGACATCACGCAACACTCACAGGAGACAGACATCCATGCTCCCAGCGGGATTCGAACCCACAATTCCAGCGAGCCAGGCGCTGCAGATCCACTCCTTAGACGGCGCGGCCACCGGGATCGGTTTAAAGTTATTAGTCTTCATAAAATACTGCTTAATTTGACGCTATCCATCCCGGGAGTATATTGAGTTACATAAATAACACTAGGTGTTCCGTCTGACACAGCCTGTATTTATTATTATTATTTTAAACGTGTTTAATAATAATAATAATAATAATAATAATGCTTGTGTCAGACAGCATACGTAGTGCTATTTATGTAAAATACTGCTGGTTGCATTAATATATTCAGCTACCTAATATACTTGACACAGTCTTAGCAAGACCCTTGGATTAAAGTCCATAAGGGAAACCCCAGTGTATGTTATAAATTCAGCGTTGTGTTAACGAAACTGCGCGCACAAGGAGATGTCGTTTTTCCGTTTTAACATGAAAATTGTTTTCTTGCCTTAAATATATATTCTTGCTCTAAAAGAATCGTGCCAAAACGCTAGTACTTATTAAAACTTTTAACTGTTCCTTGCACAGTTTAATCTGCCAAATTCTCTAGTTTACAGCATTCCTACAAGCGTTATCTTTTTGGTTTAACGAAAGACCGATATCTTTCCTACATAATTTGAGTGCATCCACGAAATAAAGACCACTACTACAAGCAGCATTCTGACGGGGAT
This sequence comes from Coptotermes formosanus, assembly GCA_013340265.1. Taxonomy (NCBI): domain Eukaryota; kingdom Metazoa; phylum Arthropoda; class Insecta; order Blattodea; family Rhinotermitidae; genus Coptotermes; species Coptotermes formosanus. The sequence goes on along the minus strand of BLKM01009160.1, from coordinate 41,859 downwards.
ACCGCTGCTGCTGCTAACTCATTAAATAAATCATTCTTGTTAGTCTGCTCTGCATATAGGTTAGCCTTCTAGTACTAATTACTGGGGCAGAACGGCACAAAACCTTTTCACTACGCCAAGCGGAAATCCCTCTAAAATTTCTGCATCTCTCAGCCAACCAACGCCCATGAGTTCCCTGCCCCCCCTCCGCGTCTTTCTACATGGCCCTATATGGAGTGCTGGATGGTGGATAATGCAAAGTGAGCTTTTCTTTAATTAGGTGCAGCCCTTCTGATCCGTAATCCTGCAAACCCTCGCCGCTGTACCGCCGCCCACCTACCACGTCTTTTCAAACTCTACACTCTCCATCAACATACCTTCGTTGTTCTGGGTCTTGTAACTACAACAATACACAACATGAAAACACGAAATATTTTGTATTTTTATGTTGTGACAGTTAATTTTATATGAACATTCTATCTTACCAAACTGCTTTCATTTCCCCTGCCTGCTTTAACTTTAACAGACCATAAAAATGTGTGCAGTGCATAAACCTTTCTATGTACAATAATTATTGTACATAGAAAGTTTATGCACTGTACATATTTTATGGTATACAATAATTATTGTACATAGAAAGGTTTGGTAAGTAAGAATATTTTGGCTGGTTTCTTCCAGTGCATTAATTTGCATGCGTTGGTTAGAAATTGACATTAATGCAAGGGGAATTTCTTTTTTGTTTTCGAACCTTAACACTTCCGCAAGTGTTTTCCTGCAACACGTTTCTGAGGGCAAATAATGTTAAAGTAATAAGTTAAAGTGTATGCTTCTCTCCATGTTAAGTGGGTCCCTGTCACCACGGCATGGCGCGTCCTCGGGTTGCGGATGGAGGAACGGCCTCCAGGTATGGAGGGTAGCTGCGAATACATTGAATAAGCAGTCGCGGACAGCCGACAAGGGGTGGTCCTCCAGCTTGGGGGTTGGGCGAGGTGCTAACAACTCCTCACCGTAAAAAATTATGATGTTACGAAACAGCCTACAAAGCCTCGGACCTGGACCGATTCTTTGGTACGACCCCAGCTACGGAAAAAGGATATGAGTTTTGGAACATGGAATGTGAGGAGCATGTATAGGCCAGGGTCACTTACGACAGTGGCCAGGGAATTAGCTAAGTACAAGTTAGATTTAGTGGGTGTACAGGAGGTTAGGTGGGACAAAGAAGGGACTGTAAGAGCCGGGGAGTATACTTTTTTCTATGGCAAAGGGCAGGAAAATCATCAATTGGGAACAGGTTTTTTTGTGCACCAGAGAATGGTATCAGCAATCAAGAGAGTGGAGTTTGTTAGTGCTAGGATGTCATACATAGTGCTGAGAGGCCGCTGGTGTAATATCATTGTTCTGAATGCGCATGCACCAACGGAAGAGAAGGGTGATGATTCAAAGGACAGCTTCTATGAGGAATTAGAAGGGGTTTTTGATCATTTTCCTAAATACCATATGAAAATTCTGTTAGGAGATTTTAATGCAAAAGTGGGGAGAGAGGATATTTTCAAACCGACTATTGGGAATGAGAGTTTACATCAGGATAGCAACGATAATGGTGTTAGAGTAGTAAACTTTGCCACATCAAAGAATCTAGTTGTTAAGAGCACTATGTTTCCGCACCGAAATATTCATAAATACACCTGGACCTCTCCTGATGGGAAGACTCACAATCAAATCGATCACATATTGATAGATAGGAGACGGCATTCCAGTATACTCGATGTGCGATCTTTCAGGGGAGCTGACTGTGATACTGATCACTATCTGGTGGTTGCGAAAGTTAGGGAAAGACTGGCAGTAAGTAAACAAGCAGCACAGAAGTTTGATGTAGAGAGATTTAATCTCAAGAAGCTAAGTGAACTAGAGGCTAGGAAACAGTATCAGCTTAAGATCTCAAACAGGTTTGCAGCTCTGGAAAACTTAAATGTTAGTGAGGACATGAATAGGGCTTGGGAAAACATTAAAGAGAATATCAAAATCTCGGCTCAAGAGAGTCTAGGTCTACACGAACGGAAGCAGCATAAACCATGGTTTGATGCAGAATGTGCAGAAGTTTTAGATAAAAGGAAGCAGGCTAAAATTCAGTGGTTACAGAATCCAAACCAAAATAATGGAGATAATCTGCACAACGTAAGACGTGAAGCTAGTAGACATTTCAGGCACAAAAAGAAGGAATATCTGAAAGCTAAAATTAATGAAATTGAAACAAACAGTAAGAAGAAGAATATAAGAGACTTGTATAGGGGTATCAATGAGTTTAAGAGGGGGTACCAGCCTAGAAGTAATGTAGTAAAGGATGAGAAGGGTGACCTGGTTGCAGACTCCCACAGTATTTTGGCTAGGTGGAGGAATCATTTCTCCCAGCTGTTGAATATACACGGGGTTAATGATGTTAGGCAGATTGAAGTACACACAGCAGAGCCACTAGTGCCTGAGCCCAGTGCCTTTGAGGTTGAGATGGCTATTGGAAAACTAAAAAGCCACAAATCACCAGGTATTGATCAGATTCCAGCAGAATTGATTAAAGCAGGGGGTAGGATTATTCGGTCTGAAATCCATAAACTTATTATTTCTATTTGGAATAAGGAGGAATTGCCTGAGGAATGGAAGGAGTCGGTCATTGTGCCTATTTATAAAAAGGGTGATAAGACAGATTGCAATAACTATCGAGGCATATCACTTTTGCCGACTACGTACAAAATTCTATCCAACATCCTTTTGTCAAGGTTAACTCCATATGCAGAGGAAATTATTGGGGATCATCAGTGTGGATTTCGACGTAACAGGTCAACCACTGATCATATATTCAGCATTCGTCAAATACTTGAGAAAAAATGGGAATACAATGAGGCAGTTCATCAGCTATTTATAGACTTCAAGAAAGCCTATGATTCAGTTAGGCGGGAGGTCTTGTATAATATTCTCATTGAGTTCGGTATCCCCATTAAACTAGTAAGGTTAATAAAAATGTGCCTAAGTGAAACATATAGCAGAGTTCGGGTAGGCAAACATCTGTCTGACACGTTCCCTATTAAGAATGGCTTGAAACAAGGGGATGCTCTGTCGCCATTGCTTTTCAACTTTGCTTTAGAATATGCCATTAGGAGGGTTCAGGCAAACCAGGAGGGCTTGAAATTGAATGGTACACATCAGCTTCTGGTTTATGCTGATGATGTTAATATATTGGGCGGAAGCGTACATAGCATAAAGAAAAATGCAGGAGATTTAATTATTGCTAGTAAGGAGATTGGTCTAGAAGTAAATGCTGAGAAAACTAAGTACATGGTCATGTCTCGAAATCAGAATGCAGGACACAATCACAACATAAATATAGATAATAAATCCTTTGAAAGGGTGGAAGAATTCAAATATTTGGGAGCAACCCTAACGAATCGAAACTCCATTCATGAAGAAATTAAGAGCAGATTGAAGTCGGGGAATGCTTGCTATCATTCGGTGCAGAATCTTTTGTCCTCCAGGTTGCTATCCAAAAACACAAAGATTAGGGTATACAGAACTATAATTTTACCTGTTGTTCTGTATGGATGCGAAACTTGGTCTCTCACACTGAGGGAGGAACAAAGACTGAGGGTGTTCGAGAATAGGGTGCTGAGGAGGATATTTGGGCCTAAGAGGGACGAGGCGACAGGGGAGTGGAGAAGACTACATAACGAGGAACTTAATGACCTGTACTCATCACCAAATATTATTCGGGTAATCAAATCGAGAAGACTGAGATGGGCGGGGCATGTGGCACGTATGGGGGAGGAGAGAGGTGCATACCGGATTTTGGTGGGGAGACCCGAGGGAAGGCGACCACTTGGGAGACCCAGGCGTAGATGGGAGGATAATATTAAGATGGACATTCGGGAAGTGGGATGGGAGGACATGAACTGGATTGATCTGGCTCAGGATAGGGACAGGTGGCGGGCTGTTGTGAATGCGGTAATGAACCTTCGGGTTCCATAAAATGCGGGGAATTTCTTGACTAGCTGATAAACTGTTAGCTTCTCAAGAAGGCCTCTGCTCCATGGAGTTAGTTAGTTAGTTAGTTTTAATGACATAATAATGTGATAAGTGTTCACAAACACAAAAAATAAGAACAGAACGAGACTTTATGCATACGGTTAATTATGTGTGTAGAAATACGTACCATCTTCAAAATATCCAGACTTCCTCTGAGGCCCACCCTGCCTCCTGTTCACTGGGTACTGCAGGTCCTTTGGGGTTAAGCAGCTGGGGTGTGAAATTTGACCACTCACTTCCATCTAATGCCAGGGTAAAGAATGAATGGAACTACATCTCTGCTCCTCCTATGCCTTCTTTGTATGAACAGGAACTTTTTTTTGTGTATAAACATGTACAAGACACAAATGGTGTTAATACAAACTCATTACGGCCTATAAGGAAAATTAGTTTTGTATTTTGCAAGTTTTGAGTTATGCAAGGTCGTTGGCAATGCACCATACTTCTGTTATGCTCAGGTAGTTCGTTGAATGATACTGAATCGGAAAGTCTAAAAGTCTAAGCAGATTAATTAATGTGATTCCATGAATGGGAGGCCTTTTTGAAAAGCTAATAGCTACTGTGTTACTCAAGAAATATCACGCCTTTGTTCAGCTTGAAAGTTCAAGTATGCTTCTCTGAACTAACTAGCCATCAATTGTGTAAGCCCCCATTGTTGGCGCATGATTTATTCCTTTAATATAAACAAATGTACTTGAAAATAGATTTTTATCTTGTACATATATACAACAGCCGATGCCAGTGGCCGCGCGGTCTAAACTGTAGGTCTGCGGCTGCTCGCTTTCTGGGATTGCGGGTTCGAATCCCGCTGGGACATGGATGCTTGGCTCTTGTGAGTGTTGTGTGTTGTCAGGTAGAGGTCTTTGCGTCCGGCTGATCACCCATCCAGAGAACTCCTACCGACTGTGGTGTGTCTGATTGTGATAGCGGAGCCTCGATAATGAGGGGGCCCCCGCCCACGGGGGGCTGTCCCCCCGGGGGGGGGGGGGGCCCCCCGGGGGAACATCATGTACAACAAAAAACTTGATTTTCAGTCTTAGATTATGCGTTTAAATTAAACACTTTGCATTTGCTGTCACGTGGATTTTAACATTATATGCGATATTTCAGTTCATTAAGTTTAAAGCATAAACCGGAATCTGATGTGGCTACTTTGTCAGTTTCTAAGCGCGTCTGCTAAGTCGAAAATTGTGCCTCTGCTATTGAAATTATGCAGCAGATTTTTCGTTTCTAATGTTATTAAACCTTCTTGAGTAATTCTGAATTACTATAATAAAAATTATGATTATCTTCTCGGGACACGTTTTCCATCATGTTAAGAGCTCGAGTATACTTCATCCAAAAGAAAGTTAATGAAAGTGATCTTGTTCAGCATTCCAAGCAAGAGTAATATTATTCCTACGTAAGTTAAGTACAAGAAAATAAACAGGCCGAGTCTGTACTTGTGTGACAGTTCTTTGACGTGAAATGCAGTTTCTGGAAGTACTACATTACATTTGGAAGTAATCGCGAGTGATTTAAGTGTTGGGGGTGTGAGGCTGTTTCGATTGGGAAGTAGAACCCGCCGTTTGCAGGGATGGTTGTGCCTTCATCTTCAGGGTCAAGGTTTAGAGCAATATCGCACGAAGACTATCTAGTATTTCTTTAGAGTCTGTTTATGGGTGATCAAGACATATTGGCTGCACCTTACAACAAGCTGTTGTACTGCATTATCTAAAATTGCATTTTCCTTTTAAAATTTAACTCCCATGCAGTCTTCACTAAATTTATGAATTTCATTCTTCAGTGGTGCTGTTTAAAAGAGGGAGGGATCGTGCTCTCAGTACATCTTGAAATTCGAGATTTTAATTTTTACCGAATGTATTTTTTATGGTTTTAAAATCTCGCCGCTGAAACGGATTTGTGCTCTTGGCAAAACTTGTCAGCCATCAACTTGCCTAAAGTAAATTTCTGCGTGCCACTCGAAAACGACACGAAGCAAGAACAAACATTTCACGGCTTGAACGCTTTGAACTGAAATTACATGCAAACTGCTAGACCGCGTGCTTACGCTACCAGCTTATTATGATAAAGTTTTCACGTTCAAGTCCTGCTAAAACCACTACTATCGAAATAGAAACGATATGTTCGTCTGTTCACCTTAAGATAAGATTAGAGGTGATTGGTCAAATACACCGTGGTTATCATAATCTTTTTTGGACTTTGTCCATCGTCTAATTTTTGATGAAGCGCGACGTTTCAGAAGCAGAATCTGCATCCATCTTCAGGCAAGGAAGTCACCTGCTCTGGTGGACGCCTGAGATAGACCTGTTGTCGGTCACTGGCTGCATCTAAGGGGTCCACCAGAGTAGATGATTTCCTTGCCTGAAGACGGAAGCAGATGTGCTTCGGAAACCTCGTGCTTCATTAAATATTAGACGATGGACAACGTCCAAAAGAGGAGACTTTGTCATTGAGTCATATACCATCGCCAGAGCCTTATCGATTTGAATAGTGTAGCTATAGTGTTTACACTTCAGACGCTGGACAAAGTCGTACCTAGGTATGATGTAAACTTGCTTTCTCACAATTAATGCATTAACTAACCCATGGACTTAATAGAATGCGTTCAGAAGCAAGTATAAAACTCGTACATGTTTCGGCACAGAGGTGTCATCAGCGAGTTCTTCTGAAAAGGGAATGTAAGGCCAGCACGCTTATCTAGGTATTGTGTCGCTTAGCTAAGCGTGCTGGCCTTACATTCTTTTATCAGGGTAATTCCCGAGTTCATCTAAAAAATTCGGTGGTGGTTCTAACAGTAAATGTTAATCTCTATTATGAAGACATTGTAGGCAGTGTTTCTTTGAGATGCATTTTAATAATATTTTTCTTTTTACCCGAGAGTCCCACAAGAGATCACTTGCGTCATATTTCCGGCTAAAGTCTGCTTGTTCTGTATGGTGCTTTCACAATCTCCCACATCATTTAACGTAATCCGCGTGATCGTGTACTTTATTGAACTGTCTGATCCAGTTAACCTTTTAAGACGAAGCGTATCTGTTTTATATAAGGACTCAGTGCGTACCGCGCTGTAAACACTCTCCACTTCGGTTATAAAAACCAGTCTCTTAATGTTTTATAAGGCAAAAGTTGCTGTTTGTTCTGAGATCCGTACAAAACACATAAACGCAATGTGGGCACCACGTAGAATTTTTTAATGTTAAACCTGGTCGTATGTAAAGTTACCGCTAGGCTTTAACAGGTTAAAGACCAACAGTGAATTTCTTGATCCTCCTGAAAGCATTTTGGAAACAAAAATTGTAATTGTACTGCAATTAGGACGCTTATTTGGTAAGCGTGTGTCCTATCACGTTTATATTCGGGTTAACAATCATGATTAGTCTCCGTGAAACGTGCTTGGATACTACGTTATGACAAGTAATCTGTGAACCAGAAGTGCTGGAATATCACAGCAGACATCGATCCTGTTTTATTTCTAGCGTCCAGTGGCAATTCAGACTTTCTTACTTCTGGCCTCTGAAGATTGTTTAATAAACAGTGGGCTGCATGTCAGCTTAATTTACTGCTGGCAGGTCTTTGCACGTGACGTAGTTTATTTTTCTTGGGTGGCAGTGTGAAAAGAAACATGTTTCTGGAATGCAATCCATTTTGCACGTACTTCGTGAAGTATAAGGCACAAGAAAGTAAACATGAACGCCTTCCCAGTGTCTGTCACTCCGTCTCTGAACATAAAATCGGTCTCTGTTTTACCGCTTATATTAATCAGTTTATAAAGTAAACACAAATAAGCATCTCTTCGTGTTCTTAGCTTTTTTATGGTGCTTGAATCTGCGTATTGAGGGTTCGAGGTTTTGGTAGTTACGTTTAAAAGCTCTGAGAACGTGTATCTGAAGCGAAACATTGAACAAATAAAGGACTTGCATGTATGTTCATATGTAGTATTTCCATCACGCACCTTATGCAGTCCTAAATATTTAAGAAAATATATATTTTGTGTTTTTTTAATTTTGGCTGTCAAGCGTACGGATTTTCTACTAAGATTTTTCAACGGTGGTGAATATGAATATTTCTGTCTTCTGTCTTTGAGATGTGACGCCGTGTAGATTTACCAAAATTACTGCTTCCAGTTTCAAAGTAAAAGAATGTGATGAGCAAGTACCTATGAAACGTGGGTAAATCTTTCCTAAACTACACGGTGCTACGGCCCAGAAGACGGCAGTGTTTCTTTTTAACACGTACTTATCAACAATTTTCGGTTGTTGTCTGCTAAATTGTTTGTTGTACATACTTTCCTCTCCAGTCTAATGATATCTGTTTCTTGTATATTGAGTTTTGACGGATGATTCACGGCCTTTATATCTTACAAGGATAGACAAACATTTCTGGTTTTGCATTACTTTGTAGACTTTGCCTCTCGTTTCTTACTCAGAACGTAAATGGTGTTTCGGAAAATGAATCTGTTTCCCCTCCTGCGTGAAAAAGTGGGGATATACCTAACTGACGTCATTAATGTACCGATATATATATGTGTGTGTGTATATATATACACACATATGTACATATTATAAGTATGAACTGGTATTATCATAAAATGTTTCGAAAGGAAGCAACAGTCACACAGACTACTGTAGATTCTAGTCGTGACCTAACGCCACGTACTGTTTACTCACAGTAGATCGTAGTGTACACTAGTGCCCTTTTTAACTGTTGGTGTGCTGTCGTACCGTAGTCACCTGACCAAGGTAGGCAGACTGGAGAAGTTGAAGGTGGGTCGTGAAGATGCACTGTCGTCTGGTGTTTTATGCCTCAGCATTATTTAAACACTTAATTTGCTATGTGGTTGCTGTTGTTCCTTCTTTTCTTCAACGCCTTCTCTCTCACGCGAAAAGAAAACCAAATTTCGCTCTTTATGTGTTCGTCACATCGCCGAGACGGCACTGCCTTAACAGTTATCTCAGAGAAAAAGCCACACAGAGGCTGAGACAGTCAAAAGCTGGCACGCTTGCAGAAAGGCAAGGTTCTGGAGCAGATGCTGTGAACTAATTGTGCCACTCCCCGAGGGTTTCTTATTCTTCCACTTCTCCCATTTTTGTAATGTGTTTTACTCCCTTGTTTCTTGCTGTCTTCTTCTTTTCTTCCATCATTCTCTTGTGGATACTGCAGGAAAATAACGTGAGAAAGCCTTCGTGAGTTTTGTAACAAACTTCTCTCTTACTTTCAGCAACTAAATACCTACTGATGAAAGCCATACTGAAGTTTTATCTTCTTTAACACGATACTGGTGCCGTAATTGTGATACAGCTGCATTTCTATGATATATATTTATGACAATATCATGTACGAGTGTACATATTCTGTACATATGTTCTCTGATCCGCCTATACTAATTCACTTTGGAGTCGGGTTCCGGTCCAATCCTTCAAAATTTCTGACCCTCTTTGATTGCTCTAGGATTTTGCTCTAGAAGTTTTATTTTCGGTTTTCCGCTGCCTGACACGCTGCTAGACTCATCCTTAATGACGCTTTATGTATTGAAGTTGAAGGCGCCGACCTTCGAACGAAACGTTCCAGGAAACCAGTCAAAATTCATGTTGATGAAAAATAAGTTCTCTTCCTGACGTAATATTAGGGTACTTAAATTCTTAAATGGTGTTAAGAATTTCCGGAAGTTGTAAACATTATTTTGTCTCAAAATTCTATGACTATTTAAAATATATGAAGATTTGTTCTAAAAGTCTTTTAAAAATAAGTTTATTTATTATAAAACCTACTCTCTTCGGGAGTGCAATGCCTTCTAGTCCGGCAATACTTCATAAATTTTGGGGGTCGTACAGCCTCCACCTTTCGGGAAGGAGGATACTGTTCTACCAAAGTCTGGAGACAGCAGGTTTCTCCGAATCTTGGAAAATTTTCTACCAGACTGAAGCTTGAAAGCGAAGTACTACGTAGAGTTAAAAAAAAGGAACGTCCTACGTGCAATAAAAGAGAGGAAGGCCAACTGGATTGGTCACTTTTGCATAGGATCTGCCTCCTAAAACACGTTATTGAAGGAAAGATAGAAGGGAAGAGAAGAAGGCGAAGAAGATATAAGCAGCTAGTATGTGACTTTAAGGAAAAGCGAAGAGACAGGAATTTTAAAGAGGAAGCGCTAAGTTGCACTGTCTGGAGAATTCACTTCGGTAGGAAGGCTATTGGCCTGCCGTAAGACAGACCTGTTATTACTCTGCACAAGATAGTAGCCAAATATTCACAGCCCGGTGCGACAACTTCAAATCTGACAATCTACTTTTTGAACGACGGTAAATTTTTTCTGGTCTGTGGCCGAATATTGTTATAAATACTCATATTTTCGTATGTACAATTTTATAATAAGCGTATTAATTGCATATTTAAAGTAACTGGAAATTAATTCTGTGAGGGATGATGTTTGAGTTTGGACAGTACATTCTGTACGCCTAAGACGTCCAGAAATATGAATGAAGGCAAAATTCTTCTCGTCATTTTTTATATATATGCTATACACTATTTATAAAATTATTTTTTTTTATTTCACCGTATAGACCTAGATCTCGGATGCACTATATGCAGAGAGAAAGCGGCCACGTTAATCCTGAAAGATACAGAGACGTCTGTGATTATAGATACTAGAGCTTGCTTTGGAGCTGTGTGCAAGTTTTGTGTTGTATATTTTGCAACATGTGATTTTTCTTTGGCATGCTGTTCTGCAGTGCAAGTCGGAAGAATCTCTTATCTCCCTCTCGTGGGAAATCACTAGATCACAATTGCCCCCATATAGTGGACTGTTCTTCAATTCATCACCTTACTAAACACAGCTCCTAGAATTAGCAGCAATAGCCCTTGCAGGAGCCAAGTGCTGTACCAATTGCGCACCAGCTAAAATACATTTCCACACTTCAAATCATGCTTTGTGAAACGCGGCTTTCAAGTCTCCTAGCTGATAAAAGAATCATGATGGCCTTTGGGCAAATTTAGCTTGGACAGACTAAGGCTGGTCATTCTCTGTCTTCTAGAGCGTTCCTTGTTATATACTTTATCTGTGCCATTTAACCTTAGAAACAATGAAAATTTTACAGGAATTTGTCCTGCCTTTTTCGTCAGGTAGAATCATTTATCACTTATTCAGTTTGCTAGGCGGTTGAATAATTTTAAACGTAAATACAAATAGCACTGAAAACGTTTGCGTACACCATAATTTTATCCATATCGTATATATTTATTTCGATAATTTTATGACGAATATTGTAAATAAATGAGAGCTGAATCACATATGCAAGGATAAGTTCCACTGCACACGTCTTGAAAGAGGAAAATCTGATGAGGGGTTGTTAAAAAGCCGAATGTAGTAACCTGGAAAACTTGCATGTGTGTGTGTAAGACTGTATTTTTTAATATAACATTTAAAGCAAAATATTTTACTTAGCGGAAATGAGATTTCTCAAAGCATTTTCCATATATAAGTGTAGTGAAAAAGGGAACAATCCTTTAGGGGAGACCTTAATTTTCAATAAAATTCCAGACGTTAAATGAACACACGAGGAATATGAAGGAAGGCGAGTTTATAAAATGCAAGAATATACGACGAAAGCGATGAGGGGAAAATAGGGGAAAGTAATTTGCAAATCAGGCTTTTAAATCGCAATCATTTCTTGCCTGAGTTACGCAAGGTACTGTGGCGTACGAGTTACTTCTTGTGTTCGTCTATGCCGTAGTCCAGTAAAAGCTTTTTGATTCTATAAACCTTACTGTCAGTTTGACGTAGCGTATGTAGTTCTTACCAGAAACTCGACTCCGTCAACCCGTCACTATTTTTAGCATCCTCTAATCTAAGTTTCAGCCCGTGTTTGTAATAATTCCTCATTTTACCTCATTATTTTCTCAGACCACTTACTAATTGCTACTCTCTGCTTTCGCGTGGGAACATCATTGTATTTCGCAAAATTCTGTTAACAGTTTCTTAAACCTACTTATAAACAGACCTCCGTTTGTTTCCATTATGTACTCTAAAGTCCCCCTATTACTTTCTCGTTAATGTTTTGAAGTTTTTTTTTTTGCTGAAAATTTGTCTTCTTTCTTTCTTTTATAAAATTGCTTTACTATACACACGGTTTATGTTTGTTCAGTCCCTTCCTTCTTTCTAGGTTCTAATGACTTTCAACTTACGCTTTCCCTTCTGTTTCCTCCTATACGGTATTACTAAGGACGCACTGTGCAGAAGAATATAGATATTGTCATTAATGGGGCGGAGAAGATCTAATAAATATTTGCATATATTTTAGTGTTATAATTGTATGTAAGTGCTCTATTCTAACAAAGAGGTAAGAAATGTTATTTCTTTGTTATTGTGTGACCATATGTGAGTCTGTACTTAGATATGTATATGTTGTTCGTGCTGAGCTAACTCGTTTGCTACTCTAATGTTTGTTGGTAAATAAATTTCAACGTCGATTCTGTTCTCCTCACCTTTGAATTGCTTATGCTTCTGTAGTATTCTGCAATGAACGTTCGCAAACATCTCTAACTTTTGTCTGTATTGTACATGGTAAAGCTGCTCTTGAATTTGTAACATCGGCGCTGAATTTCATGTATAATGAATACGTGTTCAACACCTAGCATTAATCCCCCACGTTTCTGACCATTCCCAAGTGGCATTACTCTCATAGAGGCCTGACCAGAGTTATGGCCGAAAACTTGAATGAAGCAAATGTAATTCCTACTTGATTCAGGTGGAGGTACATTGTTTGTGTGTTATTGTTATGTTACACAGACTGCTTCATTTTCCACGAAATGCTCGTGGGAAAATATGAAATGTTTATTAATGGAGAAAGTAAATTTCGTCAATAAGCACGGTGCATATGAAGGAAGGCAGCGCTTGGCTATGGAACTTGATTACTTGAACAGTGGTGTTTATAAAAGTGTATGTTACTTCAGAGGTGCATACAGGAGTTTGGTGGGGAGACCTGAGGGAAGGCGACCACTTGGGGGACCCAGGGGTAGATGGGAGGATAATATTAAAATGGATCTTCAAGAAGTGGGATGGGCATGGGCTGGGTTTGAGCTGGCTCAGGATAGGGACAGGTGGCTGGCTGTTGTGGATGCGGTAATGAACCTCCGGGTTCCATAAAATGCGGGGAATTTCTTGACTAGCTGAGAAACCGTTAGCTTTTTAAGAAGGACTCTGCTCCATGTAGTTAGTTAGTTAGTTAGTTAGTTAGTTAGTTAGTTAGTTAGTTACTTTATGTGACAGACTGTACGTTATCCAGGACGGTCACAGCTAAAGTTACCAGCTATGCTAGGCTTGAACTTCGTTTTTCAAAATTAATTCAAGTTTTATATAAAAGTTGCTAACTCTCTTTTGCTGTTCTGTCCATGGGACTTGTTTCTGTAGTCACGTATCGCAGATGTTAATCCGAGAGTCTTTTGTTGAATTTTACGTCTAAATTCCGACTCATTGAACCACCTTCCAGTAGCACCATTATTAATTCCAACTGTAAAAACAAATGCACAGTTCTGTGGAATTATAGGCCGAGGTAGGCAAATAGACAATGATAAAAATTAAAATAACATATTTTATGTCTGCATTGTGTTGAAAATGGGTGAACACGTATAGCCAAATCAGCCAGTACAAATCGTCTGCCACAATTCTTGTATTCACACCTTTAAAATAAACGTCTTTTGTGAAGAATTTATTGCTCTTTGGATGAATTTGGTAGTTAGCGATTTAGTAATCGTGCCGGAAAAATGACATTCGAATATCGGAAAGGAACAGCCCACCTGGGAAACCTTTGCATAAGTTTGAAGGTCATATGGAAATTCGGCAGCGAAGAGCGGATGCAATCCACTAGTGGCTGTATTGAAGGAGACTTATAAATTTCAGGTGCTGTGAAGGACCGTAGGGAGTCTGTGGTCCGTGCAGTTAATTACTTCAAATTTTGAAGAGTCAAGTGTTGTGGGAACAGAGGGAGTGCCTACAACTGGTAAGTAGTTACCAGCATTTCAAAGGACCCTGCTGTCTGCAGACTCCTAGACCCTGAAGGCGTACGTAGTGCGCTTCTCAGAAACGTCGGTAGCTCTTTATCAGTCATCGCGGCGTAATGTCCAAGAAGACTTGGATGTCCCTCCATACCGCTATGTAAACCCCAAAGCTCGCTTAGTTAAACCTTCTGTTGCACCGTTAATTAATATTTCTATATTGTTGAATCGGAATCCCCGTTTATAAGTGCAAGTATCATTCTAGATTTACCACTTTTCAACATCTTTCAGTCCGGGTGATACGTCTGTTAATTTCCTCTTCTTAGCAGCTAATACAGAAGAGGAGAAATTGCACCAGGTTCCACAGTTGGGCCCCATACCAGTATTCCATTAGGGGAAGAAATGTGTGTAGCTTCCACTCCAGCGGATGACTGTTGATTAACTAACGTGCATTAGAAGTAGCTCTGGACAAGACCATGCAGATGACGTACAATTGCACATCTGTAGCCGTAAGAACTACAGTGACGGGATGAGTTGGTAGAAGTATACGGAGATTAAAACATAACCTTAACCCTTTAAAGGCGAAGCGTATCTGTTTTATATAAGGACTCAGTGCCTACCGCGCTGTAAACACTCTCCACTTCGGTTATAAAAAGCAATCTCTTAATGTTTTATAAGGCAAAAGTTGCTGTTTGTTCTGAGATCCGTACGAAACACATAAACGCAATGTGGGCACCACGTAGAATTTTTTAATGTTAAACCTGGTGGTACGTAAAGTTACCGCTAGGCTTTAAAAGGTTAAACTGGACATTGAAGAAACAGCGTTAATACGTTAGTGTTATCGACTGGCTTAGAATGGAGTAGAGCTGTTGGTTACTCTGAACAGAACAAGACACTTTTATTTTCTTTAGAAGTGGGGAAATGCTTGACTGTCCGGGTGAATATTGGTTTCTCGAGAAAAACTCAACTCCAAGGATTTGCTCATATCCAGCAACACTGTGCTTCTGTGTCGCCATATTCTCATTCACTTCGATTGTCTTCACCTTTAAAAAAAACCATGGCTTCAGAGTTGTGGAATTTGTATTTCAAACACTGAGTATAAATATTTCACTCACTTGCCGAAATTATTGCTTTGTCCCATTGCATGTAGATACAACTTAATTTAGAATGTTTGGCTATAAAACTGCCCAGCGATTTTGAGTAGGAAGCGAATTCGGGCGTGGTCGTGTCTGCGTTTTTGCGTTACGGATATGTGTGCACGTGCTTCTGTCTGTTTATCTTGCAACAAGCGTTTTTATATAAAAGGAGACTTTCGTAATGTTTTTAAACTCGAACAAAACAAGAAGTGACTGTTTTTGTAACGTTGTGTGTTCCGCGCATTGTTATCAAGTTAGGCACTATAGTAATCCAATTAAATACACACATTCACTGTTAACTTAATCTCACACCTTACTCCAGCATGTTTCGGGTTTCATGACGCCATCCTCAGGGAGTTCATCAAGTTTCAAAGCATCTGCTGGTGGACGCGTCGTTTAATCGTGGTTCTGTCTTCATTCGCAGCGTTGTGATCTCTTCATACGAGGCTTATATTAATCTTTATTATGGATAAAACACTAACATTTGATTAAAACTTGGTTAAAATGTCTTTGCATCAAAGTTTTGGGCTGTGCGATTCTAGGCATGTAGCATTATAGATATTTACGCCTGGAATTTAGTTCCTATTGCGTGTCGTCGTCGTCGTCGTCGTCGTCGTCGTCGTCGTCGTCGTCGTCGTCGTCGTCGTCGTCGTCGTCGTCGTCGGCGGCGGCGGCGGCGGCGGCGTCGGCGGCGGCGGCGGCCAATGAAGACAGAACCACGATTAAACGACAGATCCACCAGCAGATGCTTTTAAACTTGGTGTACTCCCTGAGGATGGCGTCATGAACGCCGAAACATCTTGGAGTGAGGTTTGTGAGTAAGTGAACAGTGAGTGTGAATTTATTTGGATTTGTACAGTGACTAAGAAGTAACAAATTTATTAAGATAATATAACTGCTTTATTACACGTGTAAGTAAAAGCAAAAGTTAGCTACAAATTGACCTATGTAAGTACGTCTTTAATTTTGAAGCTAAATGGTGTAGAAATTCTACACACGTACCGATTAATGTAAGAAATTCCACAATACAATGTAAGTACGCCTTAGAAAACTCCCTTCTATAATTAGCTTTCTTAACACTGGTGGAAAACACGCAGTGTGGAGAAACATCAGACGGGCGGAGTGCGCGCACGTTTCTCTGTGGTTTAAAGCAGCAGGATTATTAAACCCTTCCGAGATATGTAAACCCTGCTCGAAAGACTCGAAAGTCGTTCTGTGAAATTCAGCGGGTTAGGAACAAATATTAATCAGATTTAGCGAAATTACGTATTTTTACACGCTGTTTCATCGAGAATGTCCTTACACCTTTTTTTATGAAGTAACTATTCGTGACTCAATAGTGGGTTCAGAACAGTACGTGGTTGAAAGTCTTTGGGGTAAATGTTGTTATTAACCCTTTAAAGACGAAGCGTATCTGTTTTATATAAGGACTCACTGCGTACCGCGCTGTAAACACTCTCCACCATGGTTATAAAAACCAGTCTCTTAATGTTTTATAAGGCAAAAGTTGCTGTTTGTTCTGAGATCCGTACAGAACACACAAACGCAATGAGGGCACCACGTAGAATTTTTTAATATTAAACCTGGTCGTATGTAAAGTTACCGCTAGGCTTTTAAAGATTAAGTGAACCACTTTAAAACATTTTTGTGCTAGTATGTCGTTCTTATCGTTGTTCAGTCTGTGTGTCATTGCATGTTGCACAGAAATGCAACATAACCTTCCTACCCACCGCCAGAGAAGGTCTGCTTTCGCATAAGCTGCAGGAACTAAGAAATTAAAAACCCAATAATATAAAATAAAATTTCAGTGGAGGAAAGATGATTTAGGCTAGGCCCAGCTGCCAGCCTGTAATCTGAACCAAGGCCTTTGATCAGTATTAAAGATTTCCCTATTGAAGTATCTCTTTTGTAAACTCGTATTTTTTATGGTGACGGTGCTCTTTATAATAGTTAGCTGAAAATATTTTAGCACCGCGTGCATGTACAGGACAGACATAAAGCACATAATCTTTGCAATGTTACCAATCGCCTTTATGCAGCCGACATTCGAATACTTGAACATATTTGAAGTCGTACTGTACCAGTGGAACTATTTATGACTCCGGCGAGCAATAATTTCTACAGAACTCTTACTGTTTCTATCTTTTAAATTTGAACTCTTGGCCGGGATAGCTCAGTCGGTATAGCGACTCGCTACGGGCTGGACGGTCCGGGGATCGAATCCCGGTGGGGGCGAGATTTTCCGCAGCTGTCCAGACCGGCCCTGGGGCCCACCCAGCCTCCTGTACAATGGGTACCGGGTCTCTTTCCCGGGGTTAAAGCGGCCGGGGCGTGGGGCTAGCCACCCCATCCCCTCCTCGTGCCGAAGCTCACGAACGGGTAGAGCTATACCTCTACTCCCCCTCTTGGGCCCTCAGGGCCTCTTACAGGGTGAACCTTTACCTTTACCTAAATTTGAACTCTTACAGATGTAAGTACGCGTACATTTTTCCTGAGAGTCCGAAATAAGTAGACGTGCAGTGCACTAATTTCATTCTGACGCCCTTGAGAGTATTCTAGTTTATCATTAAGAACAGAGATCTGTCAGCTCATTTCACTAAGTGCTTCGATTTACTAATAGCTTTCTTCTTTCTGTGTAAGTTTGATATTTCTTTTGATATCACTTCATTTTTGTACACTGTTGAGGATTTCGAAGAATATGAAAAAGGAACGACGAACACAAAAGATGAACGAAGCAAGAAGACGCCTTCCTTTCACGCGTAATAACAATGGCTGTCTGGTGGCGCTGCTCGCTACCGGTAATCAGAAGAACGAAAACAATGGAACGGAGAGCGAATGGGAATTCATACCTTGGTCTTTATTAACTCTTTCTGCCAGTCATTTCTAACCTAAAAACATACATGACGGACAACATACTTCTGTCATTTAAAGGGATGTGTTTTGTTTCCACGGAAACACGCTTTTAGCTTTTAATATGTTATGGTGCCATTCAGCCATCAGAGGAACCGTTAAGCATGCAGGATATATACGCCGTATGTCTCGTGTTTTTACAAACGTAGATCCATAGTTTTAACACTGTTCATCCTGTGCTATATGCATTGTGTGTATTAAATATAGGCAGTGTAGGATGTAATAAGAGAAAAAAATTGTTTATATGTGTCACACACATTTTTCCCTACACCATTCCAAATATCCACGACCAAATGGATAAGGATCCATGGGACTGGCGCATCGTGTAGTTATCTTTTGCCGATTTCTGGTGTGTACACCTTGCTGACAGTCACGTAACTTCTAATATTATATTTTCAGTAGGACCGAAGTACGTGGGCCGATTGAACAGTGTTTTCGGTTACAGATATGAAAATAAATTACGTTAAAGAATTTGGGAAAGTTGTTAAGACAGTGTAACATATCTGTAGGGTTCACACGGTTTCCGTTTAAATGTGTACTGTTAACACTTTGTCCGCTCAGTAATATCATCAACTGCTGACATCGCGCTAGGTATGTCGGTTTTGCCTTCTAAACAGTCGTTAACCTGACATTCGTACTCTTTTCATTCTTCTTACGCACGTGATTCTGCGATTATGCGTAGGCAGTGTGACTGTTTGTGTAATTAGATTATGTGCATTGTAGTAAGGGTTGGGTGCGTGTATGTTAAATTGTAATCGCAGAATTTGCTGCGTGAATTCTTTGGGTCAGGTTATGTTAAGGTAGTCCTATTTAAAGTGAGTTTGCAATTAACCCTTTAAAGACGAAGCGTATTCATTTTATATAAGGACTCAGTGCGTATCGCGCTGTAAACACTCTCCACTTCGGTTATAAAAACCAGTCTCTTAATGTTTTATAAGGCAAAAGTTGCTGTTTGTTCTGAGATCCGTACAGAACACACAAACGCAATGTGGGCACCACGTAGAATTTTTTAGTGTTGAACCTGGTGGTACGTAAACTTACCGCTAGGCTTTAAAAGGTTAATTCACCTTCGCTATGGTGCTATGTGTGTGCAGTAGACACGTAAGCTTTGACAGTTATCCTCTCATCAGTGGTCTTGTTATGTCATCTTTGCTTCATTGGAACCAACTTTGGCTTCGGTGTTGGGTTTGGCGTCTGTTTTAAGTTTTGCCCTGTGTGGCTGTGTGTATGACTTAATATCCTGCAACATGTCCGACACCTATCCCAGTGGCCGCGCCTTCTAAGGCGTCGGTCTGCGGCCGAGCGCTTGCTGGGATCGTGGTTTCGAATCCCACCGGGGGCATGGATGTTTGTCTGTTGTACAGTGTTTGTGTTGTCAGGTAGAGGTCTCTGTGCGACGGCCCGATCCTTCGTCCAGAGGAGTCCTACCGACTGTGGTGTGTGTCTGAGTGTGATCAAGTGAAAATAAACAACCTCGACACCTCCTGTGAGTAGGTAGAAGAGGGAAGGACTGCGAAACATGTCCGACAAGGCATTAGTAGATTACTGAATGTCTGCATCTATTAAGTCGTCTTTATGTTGTTTTTCACACTTTTTCGAGTTTCTATCAGCATAATCTCCTTCGTTGCTTACATATTCGTACACGTTGTGTTGCTGTATTTTGGGTAGTTCACACGTGACGTTTCCTAACAGTTAAGTTGTTAGATTGGGTTAGGTTACGCTCCTGGATGAGGTTAAAGCAAGCCTATTAAGGTTAGTGAGTAACACTTGTCGCCGATCCCAGTGGCTGCGCGGTCTAAGGCGTAGGTATGCGGCCGAGCGCTTGCTGGGATCGTGGGTTCGAATCCCACCGGGGGCATGGATGTTTCTACGGTGTTTGTGTTTTCAGGTAGAGGTCTATGCGACCGGCCGATCCCTCGTCCAGGGGAGTCCTAGCGACTGTGGTGTGTGTTTGAGTGTGATCAAATGAAAATAAAAACCCTCTACACCTACTGTGAACAAGTAGGTAGAAGACGGAAGGACTGCGAAACGAAACGAGTAACACTTGTCTAAATGAAGTTTAGTTTTTGCAATTTGAGGTGTAATTTAGATGTACAAGCTCCTGCCATTTCATTGTCATGTATGCATTTTGCAATATGCAAATGCATAAAGGTGCTTATCTACCTTAATTGGGCTTCTGCAGGCAATTCCACGTTTCAGTTAGGAACAAGAAATAAAGGCAAATCTCGTACCTTTACCATTAGGCGCCGGATTATATTCGTTTTTCAATACGCAAGTGCATATAGTCCTACACCTCGTTACTGTCATCTTCCCATAACACACAATCGTCGATTTTGTCCACTTTGATGTCGTTTTCGGTTTATCGTCCGTATCGGTTTTGAGTTCTGTATTGTTTCTCTTTCTTCGATCTTTCCTGGAATAGGCTGTATACATCGATGCATTTGTCGTGTCTGACGCATTATACGACTGCAAGCCATCGTAGACTAGAACCCAAAATTCATCATTTCCCCTATAAGGTTCTGCGTGAATATGCTTCCCTTACGTAGTATAAGATATGTCCGTTTCTCTATTGTAGGTAAACGTTTGTTGAGTTTAGGTTACGTTTGCTTCTAACGACACATTTATTTAGATTTCAAATACAACATATTTGTGTAATGTACTTTAATATAGGACGGTATAATAGTGCTGTTTCCATGCATAAGTGTAGCGAAGCTATTGTCTCTGATGGTATTTTATCGTCTGGAAGTTAGAGAATTTTAGTATTATTTGTCACGCATAGTAGGACAGTTAAATGTTTGGCTAAGCATTCCCTTCTGGCTGAAAAATTGAATCTGATTTTATCCGCTTAATCTTGTGCACAAAATCAACCGATATGTGTGAAGTGGTTAGTGTCTATCATTAGTCTCCACATATTGAATGTATTTTCAATGTTGTTAATGACAACTGCAGCGTATATTTAGAAGTCAATAACTGCTGCACAAACCAGCCAACTGCTGAACGATAAAACTTATAGTGGCGAAATGGAAGTTTTTAATTTGATCTTCGTGACAATATAACATACGTTGCTGCTGTGTTTTATTTACATCTCCGTGCCTCGTTGGCATTCTTACAGAGACAGCACATATTTTGCGATGGCTCAGTCGGTATAGTGACTGGGCTATGCGCTGGACGACCGAGGAATCGTGGTTTGGTTCCCAACGATGACGAGCAATTTCTTTCCGCCAAATTGTCCAGAACAAAGTTGAGACCTGGCCAGCCACATACTGAGAGGATACTGCAGGCGTTTCAGAAGGGGTGCAACGGCCAACACGTGAAGCTGACCACTACCTCCATGTACTTCCGAGGTCAATAATGTGTGGAGCTGTATTTCCACTTTCTCACATAACTTCATAGCGTAAACAGGGACAATTTCATTTTCCTGTATGCAACTAATTTTTGTCTTCTATATTATTTACGTGCACTTACGAAATTTTTCAAAACTAGTAACCAAGTAATTTATAATAAATCAGTCCAGGATTTCTCATTTTCATAAAATTACTGAAATGATTTTTGCACCTTCTTGTACAATATATTTACTCTAGCAGGACTGTGTATCATTTTGATGTAACGATGTTATTAGAAAGTAACGAAATACTAAGAATCTATGTCAAAAGTTTTCGGAAAAACAATGGCGAGAATCAGAATAAAAATAACGTACATGAAACTGCAGCGTAGAGCTAAGAGGCTGGGAGTTTTTGGTCATTGTGATCTTGGTTGTGGTGGTGGTGGTGGTGGTGGTGGTGGTGGTGGTGGTGGTGGTGGTGGTGGTGGTTGTGGTTGTGGTGGTGCAGGTATTTGTGGTTGTATTTTAATAGTAGCGGCGTCGAGCGTATGTGGTGGTAGCTTGAAAATACCTTCATGAATAGTATGCCTTTATATGAAGGCTGAGTACAAAAGGGATTACAGGAGGGTCCGGGCTGAAGAAGAAACAAGCAGACAAGTTTTATACGGGAAAGTCTGTGTGCCCCTGCTTACAACTGCCATGCCTCAGCAAAAAGAAGAAGAAAACGACATTTTTAAAAATGTGAAGGCGTTGGTAAAGAAACGAACAGGGCTAGCTGTTTCATACTCTCGTCTCCTCTTTTCACCGTTCCTGCTTGCACGAAAGGAAACTGAGGAACTATACAAAAGTTTAACCCCCTCTTCTACAACCCACCTCCCTTTTCTTAGTGTGCTGGACCCACGACTCCAAAACCATCGTAGAACGGGGAAAGTTACAGTTTGTTGGAAAAATTCACCTCAATTTCCCCCTCCTGCTTGGCATACAACCTACCCACGCGCTCTTTCTTTTGGTTTCATCCTCCAAGGGTAACCCCTTTGCAACCCCAAGACGACGTTTATACGAAATAGTCTGTGGCAATGGCTAATGGCGGCGTCTCGCTTAACTCCAAGCTTCCTTTATGGAGTCATGTGTTGAACTAAATTCAAAAGACCGACACATACAGAAAGAATGGTACGAAGAAATTTTTAAGAAAATTTCGCAAATAGTTTGTAAAGAATGGGGGGCATAAGTTCTTTTATATAAAACTTAATTTTAGTTTAGAATTTTCAGGGAAAACATTCATCATGATTTTGTAAGGTCAAAGTGCAAGAACAGAGATTTGTTTGGAATGTCCCAGCGCATATGGCCATGGAAACTTGAGACTGCACTTAACTGTGACCGGCAACAAAGCTTTCTGTAGACATTGGTTGAGAATATGCAGTCGAATGTTATTAACATTTTATATATACTCGTTATTCTTAGAATATTGATATAATGTGTAAATGAAGATTTGTGTATATTTTTAAGAAATATCTATGCAAAGCTACGTTCCTTTGTCAAAAGTAATTCAATTCAGTTCAGTTCAGAGTGTATTTATTAACGTGTAGGCTTAACAGCACAAGTGCCTATTATAAAGCCAGCACAAAGGCACAAATAAAACACAAAAACAGTACAAATACACAGAAACAAGTCACTAACAGACAAAACGAAAATAACATTACAGAGAAAAGGAATATAAAAAGTACTGGGGCAAAACCCGTAGCCTGAAAAAACATATATCAGTTGATTGAAAAATGTCACAGACTAGCGCTAAGTCTTTTTTAAAGAAATAATGGATTTCTTAAAGATATCGACGTCTCTGCACACACGGTTAACAGCCAAGACACGGTGGCAGACGGTTTTTACACGTAGCAGTAAACAGAGAGGAGTTTCTGAAATTACGGGGAAGAATTCGAATACCAGAAGTGTCCAAATGAGACAGCATTTTAAACCTGAATAAACAGAAATAAATAAATAAATAAATAACAAAAATAATAATGAGTATTTTATAAAGGTATTGAGCAGCCGGGATATCGTAGCCCGTATAATGACTAGACTAATGTTACGTCCGAGGAACCGTGGTTCGATTTCTGGTAGCCGAATGTGTTATCTCTTCCCCAAATCATCGATACTGGCTGTGGGCACCACCGTGCCTCCTACAGAATTATTAACGGCCTAGCCGTGAAGCTGACCATTCACACTCTAGTGCCATGGTTGAGAATGAGTGGAGCCGTATCTCCACGTTTACCTCCACTTCCCACATGCCTTCATAGATCGCGCAGGGACTTTTTATTCTAAATCTAATAAAGCCAGGTCTTTAAAGTGTGCTGTGCAAAGTTTGAACAACTCAACGCGTACGGGAAAATACCTTTCAAACAGGCTACATTAGTTTCTTACCAAATAGATTCGAACTCGGCTATAACGTCAAGAAGGGGACTAAATATTTTGTGTCGTTATAAGCGAGTGCTGTTATAACCGAGTAGTGTAACGTTATGGTTAACAGTAAGGGATTTATTGGTGCCACAGAATATCTGACGCTATAGACGGAGTGTTGTATAAGCTGATGTCGTTATAACCGGGTTCGAATATACTTCCTTCTTGTCACTGAAGATTAGTTTACAGTTTCGTCCGTCTTCTGCTGTGGAAGATAATACATTAGCTACTCTTCAGGCCGTATGTCAGTTTCGTCCGGTCTGTTTAATAGGGGAAGTGGTACGTCATCCATTTTCTGTAACAGTGGGGCGGTGTCGTGTGAGAAACTCAGCAGCGTGACTCATATTCACCGCCGCTGAATACGTGATGAGTGTCTGATACACGGCGTGTCGTGCTACTGGTAGCGGGACATCAGTCATGCGGACGCTTTAATTATTTTTACCGTGTAGTCATGTAAATTTCATCTGTCATGCTTCTTCCTCGTACGAAATAAATAACTGAATGTGGAAATTAAAGTTTATACGTCTCTACATAACAGTTTCTGTGTTTGTGTAAATACGCGTAATGTATTATAATACACTGCATGGTACTTTCTCTCTCTCTCTCTCTCGGCGCCCCCCGCCCCCTCTTTGTATTATGGTGAAGGACAGGAGTCCGGCTAATTGCAAGATTAGCCTACAAACTCTCCAGACAAGTAAGGTGGCCTGGGTAATATGCAGCGGTCAAAATTTTGGTCTTTATTCTGGTAATCAGGGCTGTGGAGTCGGTATACAAAAGCTCCGACTCCGACTCCTTCATAAAAGCTCAATATATATTAATAACGGTAAACCTGTAAGACATTTCATCGCCACCACGTGAATCATCAGGCTACTTCTTTGACTTATAACCTATATTTAAGTATAAGTCTAATGGTTACTGTAGCTATCAGGGCTCTGGAGTTGGAGTATCTAGTTAAGATTTTAGATTGAGGTCGGAGTCGGAGTCGGTATATTTTTACCGACTCCGACTCCACCTAAAATTCCTTTCGACTCCGACGCCACCTAAAAATGCTTCCGACTCCGGCTCCACAGCCCTGGTGGTAATACTACGATCAGGAGTGTATGGCTGACGTCAGTCTTGTCTTGTCACTGTGCTGAACAGTGTCATTCTCCGGGTAATATTGACAGAGCAGTCACGTGTTTTTCCAATGGCGCAACAGCCCCTAGTGGGCTAGTGGGCCAGGGCCTCTTCATTGTCGAAGCTTCACGATCGCACTCAGAGACACCACACTCGGTAGGACTCCTCTGGATGGGTGATCAGCCGGACTTAGAGACCTGTACCTGACAACATACAATAGTAACAAGCGACAGACATCCATGCCTCCGGCGGGATTCGAACCCATAATCCCAACAAGCCAGCGGTCGCAGACCCATGCCTTAGACCGCGCGGCCACTGGGATCCATCAATCACCGTTACGTAGAACAAAACACAGTAGTTCAAATATTATTTGATTTTTATAAGTAAAGTTGTGTGAAGTTACGTTTAATCTCGTGTTTACGATGATTTTCTGACATTAACCCTTTAAAGACGCAGCGTATCTGTTTTATATAAGGACTCAGTGCGTACCGCGCTGTAAACACTCTCTACTTCGTTTATAAAAAACAGTCTCTTAATGTTTTATAAAGCAA
This sequence comes from Coptotermes formosanus, assembly GCA_013340265.1. Taxonomy (NCBI): domain Eukaryota; kingdom Metazoa; phylum Arthropoda; class Insecta; order Blattodea; family Rhinotermitidae; genus Coptotermes; species Coptotermes formosanus. The sequence continues at coordinate 16,333 of BLKM01009160.1, read as the reverse complement.
AAGTTGCTGTTTGTTCTGAGATCCGTGCAAAACACAAAAACGCAATGTGGGCACCACGTAGAATTCTTTAATGTTAAACCTGGCCATACATAAAATTACCGCTAGGCTTTAAAAGGCTAAGTAAAGTGAAAATAGACGTATCATTTTGTTGGGATATTAAAATTATAATAATGAAATGTAATTTCATGTAAGAAGTTTTTCTTCAGCATTAGGCCGATGTAAAGATCATTAGGCAAATGTCTGAAATGTACTGAACCTTTTACTTCGAATAATAATAAATAAAACACCGTCTGTAATTTCAGAGAATTTTATGAAACCACTTCTTTATTTCCTTACACCGTTCTGTACGACATGGTTTGGCCCGTGCTCGGACTTCATCAGGAAAATCTTTCGTATACAACATGGGGGAATTAGTACTGGCTTTATGTGTGTCATACTTCGTTTTAAAAATGTAATATTCCATAAATTCTTAACATTACGAGTTACTGTTTGTTCAGGATGTGGGAAAAATTAATGTTATGACTATGTGTTGATGCACTTTTACAAGGTGTAAAGCGTGTAATCCCACTGGCTTAGGAGAATTACGCGGATTGTCCTGTGTAAACCTCACTGCCCGTGTGGACTGCAGTGAGCGTGCTAATTTGCCGTTGATAAGCATGGGATTTGTTAAACAGACAAACAAGAAACGGCTGAAAGATGAATATTCCCCCCAAAAAAGTAAAGAACGACCCCATAATAGCAGAGAAAGTGAGCTTATTTAAAACAGACTCTCGCGGCACGCATGCGCGGAGTAATATATATGACAGCAGTTCTCTGGCAATGCCACACGCCAAGCACTGTTATATATTTACATCTATGAAGTATTACATCTACACCGTCAGTCTGCTTGAAGTACGTGCAAAATAGTATACGCGAAACATGAAACGAGCGTGCAGTGTTTATGCATACGTCGAGGTAGAATTAAACGTACATAAGTGTCTGTGTTACCACAGAGTCACATGTGCTTGATAGTGTTATGTCAAACATTGTGTCAGTTATTTCCATGTGAATACAGTATATCTGACTGTATAAGCGAGGTGACATATAAACCGATCTCGTTAAAACCGATTAAGACTGTATTTAAGTTCCAACCTTTTAGCATTTTTACATTTGTCGTTACATGCTAGGTATTTTTCACAATTCCTCAGTGGGTAGTGTTCGACGAAGGGTCTGTCATTATGAAACAGTCGGGGGTGCAGCATCTCACGCACGTTTCCTGGTAGCACCTGTCTGTAGTCAGTAGCAATGAATTCTGTTGCCAGGCTGCCTTTCACGATGTTTTGAAGTGTCTGACTTCCACTTTCAGTGCATTTATTGTTTTCTTTCTGCCCCCCAAGGAGTGTAATATGTGAGTGGAATATTGGAAGCGTTATCTCTGGAAATTATGTGGGCCCGTGACTTAGGATGTCCAATTTCGAGTTGAAAATCTCAAGGATTTCGTTATTTTGTTTTTGTGCGGGTGTGCAATTGTGTGTGTGCTTATAAGTACAAAGTGGTGAAACAAGCATGGTTTATATCACGCCTGTAAAGATATTCTCTCTGCTTTGCCGCTAAGAAGTCCTGGAACTTGTTATACAAGAGTTTTGGAAAGTGTGTTAAAGGTAAGAGTAAGCGTGTCTCTGTTCAAGCCTTAGATGTAGAAGACAGACTGGAGTTTTACCTCCACGTGTACTTCACCTCGGTACTAGATAAAGGTAAACAGCCACCTTCACGCCCCGGTCGCTTTAACCCCTCAGAAGAAGCTGACACTACACGTTAGGTTGGAGGCTGAGTGAGCCAAAATGCTGGCCTGTATCTGCTTTCTCTATCAGGAAATAAACCACGACAGAAATAGGCCTATATAATTTGGGTCCTTTCATTGCTTACAACGATTTTTATGCGGCATCTCTCCAGTAAGCAACGAAACAGATATGTAAGATTATGACGTTCTTTTTTTTTAACTTGAATATAATGGTGGTAAAAAGTGTTTGTTGCAGTACACTGTGTTTTATAAGCCAGTGAAGCAATTCATGTTAAAGAAGGAGAGTACGTAGATGATGCAAACAATTCTGTTGTTTTACTAACCTTTATGTTTAGATGAATTCAGAAGAAGAGCAGGCGTCTTCACTAATATAAGTGCAAACAAAATTATGAGATACAGAGAAGTATAAAAGAGAAAACGCAATAAAATTACCTTCATCCATCAACACGTCTAACGTAGGAACAATCTTATCTTCCCCTATTTTGTCCCTAGCCGAGAAAAAAAACGAATCACACACACACATTTCCTTCATTTCTCCTATTGCCTCACTCTTGAATCTCTCCTTTTATGGAGGTGAGAATTGCTTGCCCCTTCCCATGAAAATGTATTCAGGCTGGAGCTTTAGCCCTCTACCTGCCTGCACTTACCTGCTCCATGCTGTGATGCATGCAGTGACATAATACTCTGTGAGTTCTCCAAGCTGCCTTGGCTCTGCTGTCTCAGAATTCTTGACGGTTCTACCCAAAACTGTTGCATTATTTAAGACAGGGCACGTTAAGTCCATAGAAGATATGGAGTCTGAAATGGAAAATGGTGGAAATGAATACGGCTCTTTGAAGACTAAAACTGAGGTACATTATACATAAAGATGCTGTTCGTACCTCACAGAGAAGTGAGTGCACTTTCGTTAGACAGATAAATCTGTCAACTCTGTATGTATAGGGAAAAAAGTCACAGATTAGGCTACTGTGAACGGCCTACATAACACAGAAGAGCCTTATGTGTACAAAATGTAGGGTTAGGCTCAAAAGTTTGATCTGGTGACATTTTGTCCGCATGTGACGGTCGTTTGACACTATAGCCTGTTGTTTTGTGTTCTGTTCCAGTCTGTTGTGTGTAACATATTATGTTCTAGAGAAGTTCGTAGTGCACTCGTATGCTGTTTTCCAGTATTCTCTGTCTTCTTCTAAGCTGCTCTACTCTCCTCTTTGCTAGTTTAATGCACTCTCCTCTTGTTATACTTTATTTGTGGCCATTCTGTTTCGCTCAGTTTATGTGTCTGCTGTTCATTTATTTTCCTCTGCTTTGTTATTCTTCTTCTCTGCTGTATTTCTTTCCCTTCTGCAATACTGGATTTCGTTCTTATCTATTTAGTTCTGCTCCACCCTCATCTTTTTCTGTTTTTTTTTGTGCCTTTCCCATGGATTTGATTCTGTTCTCTTTTAGTATGTGCCATGTTTTGGATTCTCTTATAATATAAGCGTACAAAATGTGGTGATGAAAGAAATATGGATCTTTTTAATCGAGAAACTGCAGCGACCTGTAACAGGTCTCTCTAAGGTCAACATTGACGTCGCCCGGTCCAACTCATTCGCATAAACGAGGCTTTGACAAGACAGTCGCAGGAGTATAAGTACTACGTCCGGTCGGAGGAAATACTGACATGTATTCCTTACCTTCTGATCCGATTTGGTTAAATCGTTGAGAATCGTCACATGAATACTTGGTTTATTCGTCTTGTAACCCAATGATGAACCAAACGTAGCCATCTTCTTCCTTCTTAAAACAATCCTATGTTTCTAGTAGAAATTCAGTGTCATATTTTATGACAGCGTTTCCCAAAATTTTGGTTACGGAACACTGTTTAACTCAGTAAATATTTGCGGAACACATGCGTTTTGTGGTCCCTCATTTATTTAAAAAAATCAGCACAACGAGATCTGTTAGTAACGAAATGAAAGGTTCTTATAAACATTCTTATATGAACAGTATCTTAAAATTATGATCAAATATGCTAAATTCAAACTTCGTAAAAAATGTGGGATTATTTACGGAATACCTATTCACATGTTGCGGAACGTAGTTTGGGAAAGGCTGTTCTGTGACATTGCTGCATTATTTCAGTTAAATAACATGTTTTTATTGGGAAGGACAAAACAACCGAACCGTCACTGATATTCAAGCCTGGAGTTTTCAATCTCAGCACGCCCAATAACTGGTCCCCCCCACCAAATTTCAAGACCCGATTTCAATTGTCAGGTATCGACAGGGTTTTATTATTTGATACTAACTGTTAATCGGACTGCAAATAGTCAAAATATAAATAAACATTCTGTCGTCAGATGGGAAGGCAATCACCTGAAGAGACGATTAATTCCAGTTGCTATACAACTGACGGTGGGCGCTGCGCGGTATAACCGTGTAATCCGTCGCTAGCAGTTGTTTTATGAGACACTTCACATTTGCATCGTGGTTCATTCGCATATAACTTGACCTGAAGCTAAGAAAGTGTGATAGAAATTACGTGACAGAAACGTGTCAGAATATTGGCTGGAGTTTTGAATATGTACCCGCTTTGTACATTCATAGCATTGAAGATATGAGAAATGCATGAGAAATAGTACTCGGAAAACGTGATTGGTTGACACCACTTTACATCACTGGATATTATTAATGTAGATATTTAACAACATGGGGCGTGTTAGAGTATGGACTGGACTAATCTGGCTCATAATATAATCCAGTGGCAGTTTCTAATGGGCATGATAAAGGAACTTTGTATTTTGTGATAGAGGGGAAATATTTTGTGATAGAGGGGAAATATTTTGTGATAGAGGGGAAATATTTTGACAGCTCTCAGCTTGAGAAGGCGGATTCTAGTCCACAGAGTTAAGTGTAATTTAAAATAACTTCGAAATGTTCTAAAATTATTCTTAAGATTCAATTTGGTTTAATATTTCATAGCGAAGAAGAGATGTACAGTCCCTGTGGACTGTCAGTCAAAAGCGCCATATCTTTGCACCTATATATTAGGGTACAGTCAATATTTACGGTTCCACTGCTTCCATAAAAACAGTATACGCAGCTATCCCAGCTTCAAGAGGATGATTCCGTTGCGGGAATTATGAATATTACTGCCACCATGCGGCATGAGTAGTAAACTTTTAAGCTCAAAATTCCCTTGGGAGCCTTTGCTTTTGCTGTAGCACTGGGGGAGAAAAATGAGAAAGAGAGCGGGTGAGCGAATAAGAGAACATGCTGTGGGAAGTTTGTTGTAGGAAAATGCAGAAGCGTACTGTGTGGGAAATTGTCCTTGTACAAGATTTGTAGCTAATTTGCTTAAGTTGTGACTGACGGAAAGTGAAATGCATTTATGAAAAATAAAATCAGATATGGACCAAGGGAGTTTATTAGTGCTGCCTTGCGTGGTACGACCCTCTTAATGTATAATTCTCGAGATTGTTCTTGGCTCTTTTAACCAACTTTTTTTTAACTTCTAAGTTTATGCAACGTCGGGAGAGAAATGGTAGGGTGATCCTGATTCAAAAAGTGGCAAAGACGAAGAAGGAAATGTTGCGGGCGTATGTAAGGTGTTACCTCAGAATTATCACATTGAAATGATGAAGACGTCAGTCCAAGGGTCGGTTGGTTATCGAGAATCGGACTTGAGTTCTGGCATGTATGATGCATGATTGCTAACTGCTGCACTGTCAACGTTGCTACTAATATAAATAGCAGTATACATGTGTTATATACAGAAAATGTTAATAGATGCGAGAAAATTATAATGCCATTTGGAAATAAAATCGGGCACTTCGGAAATGCGTGCTCAATTACTTCAAATTCTTGGTATTTGCAAGGCATTATTGGTTTGCTGAGGGGCGTTGTTTTTTATATGATAAAGTTTCGTATAAGAATAAAAAGGGGCAAGCGCCGTTGATTTGTACCTGGGAGAGCGAGGCTGAATGTGCTGGAGCAGTTCATTATTGGCAGCCGCTAACGGGCAGCCCCGTAACCGGAGTGACAGTGTACGTAAGATGAGGAAAGGAGAAGAATCAGCCCTGACCTTTCATCGGATTTTATTTTACCAGAATTTTCCCAGTGAGACTGGTAGAAAGAGAAGTGAAAACGCATGCGTGGTCGTTCCTGCAGAAATGCAAATGTATTTTTCTAAATTCGTAAATGTTCAGTTTTTTTTTAAATGTAAAGCATGTGTTTAAAATAATGTCTGTAGTACTTGTGGGCATATTTGTTTAAAAACTTTGTACTGTCTTCTTACAAACCTGATTATCTGCAACAAATTTGTATAATAATTTACACTCTTAGCTCTGATTGGCCAAGTGCTTATTTTCACTTTTGTTGGTTCATTAAAATTTATTCACGGGATTTGTTTAGAAAGGGACAAAGTATAAAAAACGATAAGTGACAAACGAGTGCCATGGAGGGCCCGCAGGCCATTTTTGCTCAAATCTGTGCAAACGAGCAGGTTTCAAATTTTTTAACCTTTAAACATAAAGTTTGAAGAAAACATTAAAAGGCCGATTTCACAAAATTGAGTATAATTCAAAACATAAAAATTTGCATGTCTTAGACGTTCATTTTTAACTGGACTGACACAGCAAAACAGGAATCTTTCTTGAGTTATAAAAACGGTGGTATATGGGGAATTTTCGGCTTCGAATAGCAATAGGTGTACATTACTGTTAGTTTATTTTCGCGACACGCTACCATTGTTAAGACTGCTGACAAGTAGAAATGCAATTTCTAAGTTTCATCACTCATTGTTTCATCTCGTTTCCTGCTGTCTGTCATTTCCTCTGTCTTTACTTCTCATCATTCACAAAGCTAAAATTAACCCTTCTCCAATTCATGACATCCATTTAAACACGGGAACAGAGGTTCGGTGCGACATTAGTGCTGCAGATTTCAGTTCAGAACATGTACTTAGAGCTCTTCAGTTTAGTGTAGACATTTCTACATTTCTACATTTCCTGACGTCTTTAGAAGGAGTTTCCTTCGAGTTCAGACTGGAAGGGCGCATGGTCTGTCTGTCGGAACTAAAAGTCAAGCCTTTGTCATTAGATCCCTTATATGTCATGATTCATTGGAGTCTTTGTAGTAGCCAAAGCGAGTGGCACAAGCAGTTAAAATTAAACGGAAAAGAAATGGTAAATTTTGGAGAGGAATTTGACTAATTTTTATTGTTAGAGTGCTCAAAGGAGACTTAAATTACAGCAGACTTTAGAAAGGCAGCAAATAGAGGGATAAAAAGAGAAAATAACAAATAACACGTGATAAAATATAATGTTTAAAAAAAACAGTGCAGATCACTAGAAAAGAATGTATTTTGTTACACATAAATAAGCAGACGTAAGAGTGGTGAAGAACGAATCGTTTGAAGATCTTATTAACCAGTTTAAACAAGACTATAATCAAATCGCCACACCCTGTGACCTGTATCCGTCGACCCAACACAGAAAATCTGACATCTTAAATCGAAACACAATAGGAACGTGTTTTGCTAGTCGCCGTTTTTGTACGAACCGGTACGAGTGTAATAAATAAATACAGAAGCTGAAGAAAGTAACTAAGTACAAAGGGTTGCTGACTGAAGTACAGCACGCGTGGAGTGTGAAGGCGAAGTTCAAAATAATAATAATGAATAGAGAAGCTGTAAGCCTGTCAAAATCATTGCAGAAAAATTTAGAATATGTACATTGTAATCGCTGTAGATCTTAATTGCTTGTCAGACAATAAATAAAAATTATTAAAAATTGTAAAGGCATCCAAGGTTTGACCCTGGATTACGGACACATTATCCTGCATGTTGTGACAGTAAGTCATGTTACGGTAATTGTGTTTACTGATTAGAGTGCTTGCCAACAGCAAAGTACCTATAAGGGGCGAGGTCTATAAATTCTGAAATGTAAAAGCTCAATTAATTCACTTCTTTGTTCAATAATGATGATGATGATGATGATGATGATGATGATGATGATGATGACAAAAATTCAATGAAATTCAATTATTCTTTATTTACATGCTGACTTAAGGAGTCCAAAGAATAATTAAGAAATGAGCACTTGATATGAGATATATAGGGCCAACGTTTGAACAGCAAAGAACAGAAGGAACAAACATAAGAAAAAATAATAAAATAAGTTCAATAAAAATAATAATACGAATAATAATAATAATAATAATAATAATAATAAGTGGTCCCAAAAAGCCTTACACGGCCGACACCCGCATGACCTTAGCCAAGAACATGTAGACATAGAAGCGTCGAACAAATGGCTGACAAATGCAGGCCTGTTTGCCGAAACAGAGGGCTTTTTAACAGCAATACAAGACCAAGTTATACTGACAAGAAACTACAATAAATATATTTTGAAGCAGCCAAACATCGACGAGATGTGTAGAAGATGTGGAAAAGAACCGGAGACGATCCAGCACATTACTGCAGCATGTGAACAGCTGGCACCTACCGGGTGCATAAAAATACATGATGAAGTAGCGGAAGTTGTGCACCAGAAATTGGCAGAAGCAGCTGAACTAACTGAAGACAAATGCCCATACCATAGGTACAAACCAGCAAACGTGTTGGAGAATGACAACTTCAAACTGTACTGGAATCGCAGCATTATTACGGACAAAACAGTACCTTTCAACCGACCGGACATAACTCTCACAAACAAGAAAACAAAAAATACCTTCCTAATAGACGTAGCTATTCCAAATACACACAATCTCACCAAAACAATAACAGAGAAACAAAAGAAATACCAAGAACTGGCGAAGGAAATACGTGTTATGTGGAAGCAGGATGCAGTACAAGCGGTCCCAATAGTAATTTCAGCTAGGGGAATAATTCCAAAGTCACTGTCACGAAGTTTAAAGAGACTTAACCTGCACCCAAACACATATATACAAATGCAAAAAGTGGTAATTCTTGGCACATGTTCAATTGTAAGAAATTTCCTAAATTACACATAAGACCACCGAGCCTAATCCTGTTGATGATACATCCCAGGATAATAGGTGAATATTTCCCAGCTAAAGCTGAGAAGTGAGGAATTCGGATGATGATGATGATGATGATGATGATAATAATAATAATAATAGAAGCGAAATAATTACTTTTCCACTGCAGTCATACCGACGTTTCTGCAGGACGTGTGGCAGGGAATCGCTTAATGCATGAAACACGTTGTGAGTGGCGCGAACATGCAAGGAATTTTCAGAAGGGCCGTAAAGCGGCATGTATTGCGAGACAGGTCCAGCCATATAAACAAACTCGGCTCCTGGCTGTACAGTTTTGTGTTTTTGTAAAGGACATGCTGGGCCGCACAGACAATGAAACAGAACGAAAGGACGTTCTTCGTTTCCTCCGACGTTTCGTGCCTCTGTGCAGTTCGTATTAAGACGTGCATGAACTGTGTCGTAGCGAAATCACGTGGACATATTTGATGATGCCCTAATTTAAATTTGTTAAGGAGAAATAAGACATTTTACTGTTAGGCGTATTGAGACTGTGACTATAGTTGAGGTCAAATTGCGTTAAATTTTGGTAGCAAAGGTGTGCAGAGACCAATGTTAATTCGGAATTTCTTCTAGAAAGCCCGACAGAAACTTAAATGTTATACATATCGAATCTGTACGATTTGCGGGCTGAATTTAGAATCTCAAATCTTTGGTATGGGGGTTGTTGGTTTCCTTGCTGCTTTTCGGAAGGATATGGGTTGTAAACCGAGGCTTATCTGATACAGGGGACTTACGATCCTATAGCGGTCTTTCAACACAAAGCACAAGAGTCGGCGACTTTAGCATCTCTTGGATATAATGCTCTAAGTCTGAACGCAGACTGAATGACTGTACTCATAATTTCCTGTGCGTACCGAAACGTATATTAATTGTAAGTTACGTCGAGTTTATTAAATATCAGTCAGTAACATGTGGGATATATTTATGTAATTTTGGTTCATGCTTCGTTTACTTCGAAGTTTCCGATAATCCCTTGGTTGCGTTCGAATGGGATTTACGCTGGTATTGATTATTGATTGTAACATTTCATTATTTCCAGGTTCCCCCTAATCCTTTGGCTGTGATGGGATGGGATTCACAGTGCCATTGATTATTGAACGCAATATTTGGTAAGCTTTCAACTTTATGTTTAAGGAATTCTTATGCTGTGTACATAATATAATTGCGAAGTGTTTGGAGTAGTTAGCTTCAGTACTTCAAAAGCGGGTAAGTTAAGGAGCGATGGTTTAAGAAATGTAGTAGGTGTTGCTTACAAAATCTCCATTTAATGAAAGAATTTTAAACACTTCATACAGTATGAATGTACTGCTATACTTATCTTTATTCTTATTTTAAACTTTGCTTTTTAACCTTTTAAAGCCTAGCGGTAAATTTACGTACCACCAGGTTTAACATTAAAAAATTCTACGTGGTGCCCACATTGCGTTTATGTGTTTTGTGCGGATCTCTAAACAAACAGCAACTTTTGCCTTATAAAACATTAAGAGACTGGTTTTTATAACCGAAGTGGAGAGTGTTTACAGCGCGGTACGCACTGAGTCTTTATATAAAACAGATACGCTTCGTCTTTAAAGGGTTAATTTTATCTTCGGTGTAGCAGGGATAGAATGTGAGTCACAGCTTGGTTAATCACCTTGAAAATTTCTGAAGTTTTCTCAAACGCATCGAAGCAGACGTAGGGTAGGTGTTTATTTATTCTTCGGTATAGGAGAGTCAAGGAACCCTGAGTCAGGGTTACTGCTAGTCTGAGCGATACGTAATCGGTACATATGCAGTGGGTTTCCAGTTCGTTGTTATTACACCAGTCTGTCCAACATGACACGTTGCGCTGAAACGGACAGAGGTAAGATATGCTGATCGTGGCGTAGCAAAATAGTAACCTTAGTGAGTGACGCAATAACCAGTGGCGCAACGAGCGGCGCTGACACCAGCAGTATTTACTCTGGTCACCGTCTTTTACCGTGACTCGACCACACGAGTTCTGCTAAGCATACAGTAGCGTCTTTTTTTTTTTTTATTATTGAGGATTGTAGATCTACTGCTATCTGCTTTTAGTCGCTCGAAAGAAAACAGTGTCTCGGGAGGCAGCAGACTTACAAAATGCTGTGGTGACGGATCGCAAGCCATCACGTTAACACACAACGACCGCTTAGAGGTTACTGTGCTGTTCACTGCGTCCCCAACAGACGGATGTTGGTTGAACGGAGGGATATATAGACCAGGGGGGATTAAAGGGTGTTCCTGCAGGATAAGGCTTGGAGGCAGCGGGTGATTAAACACCGTGTAACGTCACGGTAGAACCACATTCACTGCCTTCAACAGTGCTGCTCGTCTGGTCGAATTAGAGACTGCGGTCTGTCTCCGCAGTTACAACTCGATGCCGGTAGTGAAGTCGAGTGGGCGTACTTTTGTAACCGCTGTCCGAATTACGCTGATGCTGTGCCGGCTTGTAAGATTTTGTGGTTCGGCTGTAGAATTGAGTTCTGAAGGGAAGGATCCGGTTGAAGGTAGTTTCACAAAGAGAATTAAAGGGAACCAGTCACCTGGACATGAATGTAGAGGCAATTCTCGAAATGTCCTCTGTCTGTCCCCTCCCCCCCCGGTCTCTCTCGCTCTATATATATGACTATAAATAAAGAGAAATTTAACAGGGACATAGTGCGTTCTTCTCTGAAAAGACATTATAAACCATCTCGTTTGAGGTGGTACTAACAGAGCTTGGGCGACATTTCAGACTACTTGTTTTTCCTCAGTTACTTCAGTATGTGTTTAGCACGTCGCGTTTAAGCACTTCAAATACTAACTAACTAACTAACTAACTCCATGGAGCAGAGGCCTTCTTGATAAGCTAACAGTTTCTCAGCTAGTCAAGAAATTTTCCGCATTTTGTGGAACCCTGAAGTTCATAACCACCTTCATAAGAGCCCGCCACCTGTCCCTTTTCTGAGCCAGCTCAATCCAGTCATGCTCCCCATCCCACTGCTTAAAGATCCTTTTTAATATTATCCCATCTACGCCTGGGTCTCCCAGGTGGTCGCCTTCCCTCAGGTCTCCCCACCAAAATCCTGTATTGCTTCAAATAACCAGTTCGAATATATGTACAAAGATTATATTTTGAAGAACTGCTTTTTCTGTAGCGCCCCAGCCCAACTCGGGCCTAGACCGCCTCATTGTTGAGGTTTCTAAAACACACAGAGACACACACACAAGCGCGCGCGCGCGGTAGGACTCCTCTGAACGAGTGATAAGCTCGTGACGGAGGCCACTAACTACGGAATGTAGGATACAAGCATCAATACCCTCATCGCGGTGCGAGCCCGCTGTGCCACCTGTCAGGCGGCTGCAGACTGCGTCTTAGACTGCACGGCCAGCGGGATCGGTTTCAAGAACTTCCAACGGTTAAAATTTTTGTGCTTTTAATTCTGTTTTCCTTTCATCCTACATTGCTTCGTCCACTACTTGAATATCCCACTTTCTCCATTTATATTACTGTACCTTTCATTTTATCCTTTTGGCGAAACACTAGTATACTTTTTCATTATCTTTTTCTTCCCTCGTAATTAGACACGTCCCATTTTTTTTTTCTTCTTTCTATTTTCCTTCGTAGCCGTATGCTCCTCTGCCTTGTTGTTTCTATCCTGTTCCAGCTCCAGTCTTTAATTCCAAATCCTTTTACTGTCCTCTTTTTCTGCTCCACCTCCTCTCCTACATAACCATCGCATTATTTTCATTTCTATTGCCGTCCACGTCCTGTAATATTTTTGTGAATCAATTCAGCAAGTTGAGTAACGTAAGCATTTCAGCTTTGCACATAAAAGCCCTGAATGTGCCTATGAGTTGGCACTCGTGTGTCTCTCCCAGCTTCCGTGATTGCGAACTGCTTCAGAATGGATGACTTCAAGCAGATTTACAAGGCTGAAGGACTGAATTAACTTATTTCTCTTCGTTACGCATTTTTGATACTGCGTACTGGAGGCGTGAACTCTCTGCGGTCCCGGCAGTGCAAGCCCGGACTGCAGACAGTTCACGCCTCCAAAAACAACGCAATACACAGTCAACAGCACATTTTCACTCAACTAGAAAGTGCAACCTTAGTGTAACGATAACAAAAAGTTCTTCCTGAAGATGACCCAGCAGGGTCGAAACATGTAGGAATGTGTTACGATTGATGATAAAACTCTCTTTGTGCATTTTTTGGTGATTAGTGTTTTTGTAACTTTTATACATATTCATACATCCGTACATATACATATATACATACGCGTTTGTGTGTGTGTGTGTGTGTGTGTGTAAATTAGTGTGTGGCATGAACACGCACAAAATTTACTTACATAATCTCCAAGCCCTGTACCTTTTACTTAATTTAACGTTAAAACAAATTAAAAGGCATCCTTGAAGAATAGTACAGGCTTAACTGAATAATTAACACATTGCCCCTGCAAGCAGAAGGGGGTGGGGTGTAATGCGACTGTAATAGGTAGTGTTTGAAGCCTGAAGGGAAAATATCATTTTGATTACGGACTTCGTCTTATAATTTATTAGGGCTGTTAAAGTTTTCCAATTTGAAATTGTAACCTTGGGACAGATGATGTATATGTTGTACACGTGGAGATAAGAAACAAACACTTTTGATTCGAATAGAGTAACAGATAATCAATCAACTTGGAAGTTCATTATATCGACGTTAAGATATTATTAAACCGGATATTAGAGAAATAGGATTTACAGGGATTGTGTTGTACATTTCACAGAGTACGTGGTGACGGGCTAGCCTTTTTGAAGAAAGCAGTGAAGTTCAGTTTTGCACAGGGACATTGAACGTTCTGAGTAGCTGTCTCGATTTTAAAGGTACTGCACTTCCGTGTGTCACTCTATGCAGGTCGGAAGGCACAACAGCGTATTTTTCTAATTACTATCTTTACATTTTGCATTATACTATGCAGGTCGGAAGGCATAACAGCGTATTTTCCTAATTACTATCTTTACATTTTGCATTATACTATGTCAAGTCGTTCCAAAAATTCAGATAATTTAAAGATACTGCCTCTGAATTTCTACGTCAGGGGAAAATGTGTGCTTGGTGTAAGCCATCCATCGCGGACTTCAGTAGGGGGATATGCCCTAAATCTTTCAGCAGTGTGGCGCTAACACAGTTAGTAGCGCCTAGCCGTTTCTCCTAAATTCGGATATATTTTTCTAGTACTTGACGTGGTCTTAAAAAAACAAAAGAGAGGTGAAAATAAAAAAAAATATATATATATACTTCGGGGAAACGGTCCCTTCACTGTAAAAGCTGCTGCTCTTGATGTATACTACTAGAAGGATATTTTTCTTTTCTCGTGCGGTGCCTATTGTTGCAGTTGTTATTGTTGCCTAGTTGCAAGGCGCGTCACATCGCTTTCGGTTTGCTTCGAGTTGCCCAGAAGGGTGAAATGGAGAGGGCAGTACACAGACCGTAGCAGTTCCCCGAGCATACTAACTAAGTTTCAGCGTTCTCATCATTGTCTGAACTTTAACGACTCCCGCTATTGGATCGATCGGCTCTTAGTATGTTCCCTAATACAGTAGATGCGACCGTTAGGCCGTTACCTTTTATACGCTATTTGCTTCTCGTTTTATTAAGCGTGTTTCATTATAGGGAACGCGAAGTTGTTAATCGATTTCGTTTGTTTACAGCGGAGAACTTTTATGCTTCAACTGTTTTTATCACTTGCGGAATATATCGGTGCCACTACCATAAAGGGTTTTAATAATATCAAGGCTATAGTAATGCAATCCCGGCAGGTTTGAAGTTAGTGTCTTCGCACTGTTCTCTTATAAAACCAACAAATGCACTTCCGGTATACACAACAATACAGTCTTTGTTTACTGCTGCATGTTTCGGTGGAACTCTGCATTCTTCAGGTAGTCTGTACACCAGTAATAAGTTACTACACAAAACACACAACCCATAGTACCAGGTACAAGGTAAATAATGGATAAAGAACGACATTAGATGTTTGTGTGTAATGACGACCAGTACAACGGCATGCGAAAACGTGTAGAATTTTAACCATAGTTCACGTTATCTTATATCTGTAATTTAACTGCAGAAAGCAATGAGGCCGTACACTTTTGAATTTAGCTGCAGAAATACTGCAATATAATTTGCATTATTGTTGTGACATATTATATTTTAGTGAGTTTTAAATATTGGTGTGTAGACTGCCTGAAAATGGCGGAGTTCCGCCGAAACATGTGGCAGTAAACGGTATGATGAAGATTTTAATCGTTACAATAAGGGTGATGCAGTACCTAGATTAATGTGTTCGGCTTATGTTCATTTGTTCTAGAAAAACTCCCTGAGAATGGCATCCAGGTGCCGAAACATGTAGGAGTTCAGTGCTTCTCACGAGTTGTGTTTTAGTAAGTGCTATGTTGGTTGATGTATTAATTGTAAGATTGCGCACGCTATGAGTAACATAAAAATCTTAGAATTTTACTCTTTTACTCATGGTCGGAAAAGCAAGACACAGTTAGGAATAATTTCGCACCATCGAGTTAAGCCTAATTCATAACATTTTTTCCCCGTTATGTAGTTAGAAGCAGCTTTAAACTGTGTGAATGCTAACCAGCTGTACGGAAACAAATACTCATGTCAAAGTCCAAAGGAACAAAATCAAACACTAGAGTATTTACAGAAAATAACTTCAGCGTATGGCAAGGCCGTACACTAGCCCGCTCTTCACGTATGTGACCCAAATCCTCATGCACTCATACACCACGCAACATTAACAGATAAAACTAATGTCAGAGGAGGTTTATTCACTCTGCCCTGCAGTAATCCGATACACACGCTGTGAATCTCGCGGAACTGGTGTGTTGGTTCAAACAAAGTTTACTCGAAAAGCGATGGGAAGAATTGTGCAAATAAAGCCTATTACATTTCGACTGACCCCCGTTGACCTAAAATGTAAATAAATGTCCAATTTTCAAAAGTGGCGTTTAGTGGTCCCTAATGATGATTATGTTTGTAACGATTGTTTTATTCAGCAAAAATTTTACGCGACCGGCGTACGGTGTCTTGGGCAAATATGGAAAAGTGACCTGATAATGAAGGAGATTTGAGCTTTGCAAAGGTCGTACCGATGTAAATGTAAATGTAAATGTAAATGTAAATGTAAATGTAAATGTAAATGTAATGTAATGTAATTGGTGGCCGAATTGTAGTTACAGGCTCTCAGAAAATATAGGAGACATTAGATTCTTACCACCCCTCGTACATAGGCCCTACACATGTACATACATACATACATACATACACACACACATATATATATACATACATACATACATACATACATACATACATACATACATACATACATACATACATACATACATACA